>JAACJT020000007.1:5218748-5243508 GCA_009936485.2 Gymnarchus niloticus
GAGGTGGGGGGGTGGGGGGGGGGGGGGGGGTGGGTGGGGGGGTGGGGGGGGGGGGGGGGGGGGGGGGGTGGGGGGGGGGGGGGGGGCGGGGGGTTAGCACTTTGAGCACGCCAAATAGCATATATCAGATTTTTGGGATCATTTTTGACCAGCTGGGTCTGTTGATTACAACAATATCAGATATGTACAGATTGGATGAAAATCCTTGAATTAGTATGCAAGGCAAATTGAGCAAATTTTGCAAATTTGACTAAAAACTGGGCGGGAACTACTAAATTCTGATTGGCTGGCTATGGAATTATGCAAATTAGCAGAGATTTTAAGTATTTTGATTGGTTCGGAATGCCATAGAACCCGTGATGTCACAAGTTAGTTTCCATGGAGACAATAAAACGGGGGCTGTGGAGCCCCTATCCAGGGCAACAGGTCCATTTTGGGCAGCTAAGTAGTGGGTGGGTATACGCATCTTGTGGCCAAATTTGGGGCTGCTGGGACTCACGGGCCGGGCTTGGTGTTGCATTTCAGGGAAGAATTAGAATAATAAGAAAAAAACCCAAAACAATAGGGTCCCCCATGGAATGTGCTTGAACCCTCATAAATATGTATCAAACTTTTAATGGAGAAATCAGACTGCCTTTACCACCACGCAAGAAACACTTAGGTAAGTGCATCAATAGAACTTCACGAGACTCCATATGGGTCTAGCTCTGTGCATTAGGTGCCTGTATTTAGGACAGGAAGGTTGCTGGTTCAACTCTCACACTGGGCAAAAGTGCTCGAATTATGCTTCGGCCTTTGTGTCACTGTACATCACTCTGGCCAAAGGTGTCGGCTAAAGGTAAACTTTTACAAGGCTGAGATCCACGCGGCTCTGAAGAGCAGAACCCCTAGGCAATTGTTTGTGGAAAAAAATGGGTCTTGAGAACAGGTGGGATTACTGTACTCAGCCAATCAAAGCCTGATTTAACCCACGTTACATTGGTTACTTGGACGGTTCGCATTGCATGGTATTAAATAATCCTTAGTATAGGTAGTTATTGCCAGCACACGACAATCCCAGTCCCCATTTTCAAAGACACATTTTTCCCCATGAGTCCTTGTGTAGATGGACTCCTAAACCCTATTGTATCACCTTCATTGGATTTTCCTTTCATTCCATTTTAAACCATCCATCTTCCAAACCGGTTTTCCTATGCAGGGTCACCTGGAACTTAGCCCAAGCAACTGAGGGCACAAGGCATAGGACACCCAAGATAGGGTGTCAACCCACTGCAGGGCACAATCACATATGCACTCATATCACAGGCAATTTAAAAAAAAAAATAAAAAAATAATCTTTGAACTGTGGGAGGAAACCAGAATACCTGGCCGAAATCTGCAAAGCATGGGAAGAACATTTAAACTCCATGCACACAGAATGGAGGCAGGACTCAAACCCCGAATCACCATGGGCCCCTGTACCCATAGCTAAAGCAATATTTATTTGCTAAGTCATTTGAAAAGCTTTTTCTAAAATAAATAAAAATACACTCACTTCTCGCATTTTAATCTTCTGGCAAATAGCTGCAGCTGTCAACCTACTTTTGGAGCGGCGACCACTTTTGGGGTTGCGTTCCATGTGCACTGACTTCTAATGTGCGACTTACGGCTTTGGACCCTGGAGAATCTTTATTCTAAATATATACACCCTTAGGAGCCCATCACCAAGGTGACAAAGAATCTAAACTAAAACAAAAGTACCAAAGGTACAGTGGATACCAAAGGTTACATCTGAATTCCAAGAGTGAGGGCCTTTTATACATAGACACTGGTCTGGTTTGATTATGAACCATAAAAAAAAGGTATATACACATTTTAACTCATACAGAGGACTGAAACACGTCTTTAGAATAAAAGATTTGATGGGAGTTAAGAGTTAGCATATTTTGAAATAAACCATATACAAAAGATTTAATTTATTAAGAATTTAAAAAAATGCTAAATATCCATTTGAAATTTTTACTTTCTACTACATCTATCCATAACTTTCATCAATCCTCCCACCCTTACTCTAAGCCGCTTATCCAAGGGAGGATTACAACCCTGGCAGTCACAGTACATTTTAAAATGGATATTAGAGCAAAGGACTATGGTCCCTGTACCAACATACCCCGATTACTCCACAGGGCAGCATCTCTGGCGTAGACAACTGACATAAAAATCACTTAAATCAGCATCAAGTTGTGCATTAAAGAGCCCAGTCACCACAGGATGAATGCATTTCTCTAACATCCAAGGAATAAATACATGCAGACAGGCCTAAGATGCATACAGTAATCAGAGCTTTGCGGGAGGAAGTGTGGTCTCAATTTGCGCCAGGGCCCTCGAGTTGATCTTCACTTTCATCTCTCCTGTCGCCCTTCCTCCAGCTCCTATAAAGCAACAGAAATGCATGGCTGCGCTTTAATCATCCAGCCATTTACACACGATCGGAGTGATTCGCTTTCCCTGCTGCGTTCAAGGAGCCCCGCCCTGTTGAAGGTGCCTCTTGGGCGTGGCCAACGTCCAACGCAGAGCAGACAGTAACCCGACTCCGCGGGAGGAAGAGGACGAGTGAACATAGCAGCCCGCCAGACTAACCAGAGGAGGCCCCTATACACAGAAAACCCCTCAAGACTTCAGTATCTTATACATTCATAATTATTAAAAACAAACTTCACTTTTAGATTGTTGTAGATGTGATACACGCTCCCATTTCATTTAGCACCTAAACTCTAATATTATAATTCACTCTTTACCTAACTGCCATTTCTTTTTAAACAATTTAGCCTTTTAAAAGAAAAAAAGTTACTTCTAGCCAGTCAGTTTCTTTAATGGGACATGACTTACAAACTCGAGCTCTTTTTAAATCGGTCATCCCTGGATACCACTGGATGCTCTGCCATCATAACCGCCTTTAGATTTCATCTGATTCTGAACAGCATCGACCTTTTAAAATTAAAAGGAAAAAAAAAAAATCAAGTCATAAGACAAAGCATTTCACCTGCTACTCAGACGATTCTGGTACAGGCTCAAGTTTCAATGAATCTGCTTTTTTAAAAAATGGATTTAAATGTTTTTAGTTTGATTACATTATTAAGTTTGAGACAGTGATAGGAAAACAGACTCTGAAACACATGGTATGTAGAATTACCATAAGACGTCAACTACAGCCTGGTTTAACCCAAAGGACTGTCGGTAAATTAACTACTGGGATGCAGGTTAAACCTCCTGGGGTGGGTAAGAAGCCTCAGTTCTCGCATCACTTGTCCCATGTGGTCTACAGGGCACACGTTTCGAGTTGGAGAAGACGCACAGATAGGGTACTTACCGAGAAATGCAAAGCCATATCCCCAGAGCCGATGTGTGTGGTGTGAACAAAGTTCGTGGGCTCTCCGATCATGGAGCGGTCTATCCTTCGCCGCCTTTTCTGAAAATTAGAAAGGGAAAATGTCACATGTAGACTCAGCTGCCACACACTTCACTGGGGAGCACACCGCACTTACAGAATTAGTTGAATAGTAAAAAAAAACTAAACCACACGGGGGGCAGATTAAAATTATGCCAGCTACGGACCTATGGCGAGGGTGACAGTTGTCAGCTGTGATCATCCACAAGAGGGGCAAGGTGCAATTTGCACAAAATACCTAAGTTTAAAATTTTATTGACAGCACGACAGCCTTAAGCCATTCAGAGACATGCCCTCCACCCAAACGTACTAAAGTGGTTAATAATTCCTTTGGAAGTACTGACAGGTTGGGGTTGTTCGGCGACGCAACAATTGAAGCAGAGCCAAAACTCCGCCATGCTGAATCCGCTGAGGCCTAAAACAGCAGGTGGATCCCCTTCAGTCAGCTTCCCGTCGGGCCAAACACGCACACCTGTCGCACGTCACTGACGTGACTGAGTGAGTGAGTGAGCAAGCCTCAGACGTCTGGCTCCCAGCCAGCCTCGTTACCAGCCGAGGACATGTCAATGAATACTGGAAACCTAGAACACAGAGAAGACGTTAAAGGGGCAGATACGTTTGGACAAAAACTCAAGTTCAGTTTGCGTGCAAAAGATAAATATGGTCCTTTTGTGCCCTGGGGGATATAAATATCCATTTTGTTATGAAAGGAATGAATGTGCAAAGGTAGAGATCAGCCTTGTAATCAAGAAACACTCCGTTTCTTATCTAACCGATAAGGAGCCCCACTTAAAGTGTTATATTGTTCCTTGTCGGGTGCTGACCCTACAGTAGACTTTAACAGGCTGCTCAATTAGAGGTCACTGAAAATGGAAAGGCTAATAGGGGGCACATACTTCAGAAGGGGTGGCGCTAGCCATGCCAGCGGGTGAAAGCTGACTGCTGTCATGACAACAGGTACAGATCCGGCAAGATGGCTGTGCGCTCACACTTCCGGACCCAAAATTAGCCGGCACAGGTCCCAAGCTAAACAAAACAACTCGGCCAAAGAGAGTTTCAGCAAAGATTTACCGCACACTTTTTCCGTCGAGGTTGTCGTCAACACAACAAGACGACAGGAGAAACATTTCAGACGTTTTCTTGTCTGTCGGACACGCTTTTAACCACCAAGTGGATACAGATGTCAGAAGTCAGACAGGGAAAAAAAAATAGACGTCAGGCATGCTGAGGTGAGGAATGATGACCAAAACCCCAACCAGCACATCAAAACAAAAGCACCACGGTCTTTTACTATAAAAATAAAGCCTGGAGCCACTATACGGGGCAGTTTTTCCCCTATTGTTCAGCTTTATGATTTTTACAACAAGTCAACACTAAATCGTAATTACAAAGATGAAGTGTATAAGCATCTGAACGAATTCAACCTCCCAGCCGGAAACAAGCCGACTGCATTCTGCCCTCTCCTTAATAGGCAGACTGCAATATGAGAGTTAAGGATGTAATTTAGCTGGTGCAGTCAGAAAAGCCTGCAGGGGCCCCATGGGGCCCTTGGATGGGGTCCTAGCACATCACTTTCTCAAATTCCACTGGGAGGGCCCCCCCCCCGAATCATTGCACCACTCAGGCCGGATGCTAAGGCCCGCCTTACAAGCAGGAAGCCTAAGCCACAAATATTCATGTGCAACTCTGCACAAAGTAGCAGCAACAGAGAGTTTCACTTTGAAATCGAAGGAGAGGAACAGAACCCAGTGTCATACTTGACGCTTCAGATACTGCGGCTGCCCTGGAAACCTGTGCCAAGCTGATCACTCCTTTGAAATTCAGAAACGGTGTGATTTTTTTCTAAATGACACCATGACCTCTGCCAAACGACACAGGTGCACCTGAGGCCCTCGTATGCGTCTCAGTGTCAACGAGCTCACCTAAGCCATCACAAAGGCATTCGTGTCCAAACAGATGTGCACTTTGAGGGGGGGAAAACAAACACAAAAGCTTTCCCTGATGACAAAACTCACATCCTCCACACACTAAATGCCCGTGGGCTGAGTTGCAGAGTGTATGTTTAAGATACACACCAACAGAGAATCCTGATACCCAGGAGTCTATTGTCTGGCTAAGGGGCTTCAGTCCTCTTTCATTCACATCTCAAACCTATGACCAGGCAATTTTTAAACTTAAGTACTCATTTTTGCATTTCCCACCCTAATGCTGATTTAGTTGCACAGTGATGGCTTAAACACAAGAAAACTTAGTAAGATAACCTCACTCCCACAAAACAGTGGGCAAATTTAAAGAACTGCTGTCATAAACCATTTTAAAAATCATTTAAGGCCACACCAGACATATGGAAAACTACCGCCAAACTTAGGTGTTTACCGACAGGGTGCAGCTTATTTCCACCACTATCCCAAGACGTGCCCTTTTCGTTGTCAAGGCAGTTTGGCTTTCTTAAATTGACCAGTGAAAATACAGTTTTCCCTTCTAGAACATGAACACCATAGAAAGATCATTATCTGACATTAGAGATCAAACACTTATCCTCTTTTCCTTTCAGTGCCTACGCAAGGTGTGCTTGCTAAATTACAGAATCTGACTCATTACACCTTTTTTTTTTTTTTTTTTTTTTACAGCGCTTCACCAGAGCAACTGTCAGCAACCTTCAACAAACACGGCATCATGCAGAGCTCAGTTGTTATTGTAGATCACATCTGAGAACTTCAGTGCTGGGGGCTCCAAAGGATTTACCCAAGTTATGCTACTTAACTAAAAGAACAAAAGGAGGTAGTGACTCCACATTTTTAAACACAGAGGTCAGCTATAAGAATCTCCATTCCAGATTTGAGTAAAATCTCACTGTGAAGCCCATACAGGGTAAGTACATACTGAGGTCATGCCAGGTCCGCCAATGCATGGCACAGTTTTAGGACAACTAAAAATGACACACCGCTGCAACAGTCTCAATACTGAGTATGCGGGCCAGCTGTGCAGCGTGTGGAAAAAAAGAGACTATGAAGGTCTGCATGGTGAACAGGAAGGAAGAATAACTCCTGGCTTCATGAGCATGCATGCAACCTACAGAGTTCTCCAGGCTGGCGGCTATGCAATAAAACAATCAGTGGATAGAATATACGTTTGCCTTTTCTCCCACAGTTATTTTAACCCGATTGCACCCCTTAATACTGGAAACCTCGTACCATTCCGTTCTAGGTAAAACCGTACGTACCTGCAATGTTGAACTTCCGTGTGATGGTGCTCGATCCTCCTACAGCAACATCCGCGTTGATCTGTGGCATTTAAATGGCCCACAAGCAACAAAGGTAACGCATTACGCAACCTCAGTAAAATGATTCGTTAACTATGCGCTGCTTTTTCAAATGCATTTTTAGTTCTCTTCCTAAAATTCCGCGTTATGGCGTGGCCCAATAATGCAGTTACTTTTTAAATGAATTAGAGAAGTTCCAGTATGTCCTCGTGGCTTAAGGGGTAACAACTGTGGTGACGTGCCACGTTCGTTAATTAATTACCCATCTACACAGTGAATTAATTAACGACTTTCAGTAACTGGCTTTAACTGTGATGTCTGATGAAGGAATGGCGGCTTAAGTATTTAGGCACTCGAAAGAAAGTGAAATATAATTTTAAAAAATTCTCCAGAGGTCTTGCGGTGTTCTACTAATTTTCGAAAATCATGAATTTTCTTTCTTCTGCTGATTTATTGCAATCCATTTAAAATACACATACTGTAACGCATTATGACAATGACTTTAATAAGAATATAGAGTATGTCTATAGATAACCCAGAACCTCCCGATGCATGCAGCATATGGACTACGCTTGATGGTGCCTCTAGGTGGCAGTGTTGGCGCAACCTGCGTGTCGGGTCTGCAGGTCCACGTGAAGCTCTTGTGCAAACAAATGCGTGGAATACAGCCCAATATACAGCAGTTGTTTTGAAAACGATGCAGAATTCCAGAGGTTCGATATTTATAGGTTTATTTTGATGTATACACTTTACAATCGCACTTTTAGCTGGTATAAGTGTTGCAAATCATATGCATCCACTGGATAAAATAATGTATCATATATACATTATTTATGACAATTCTTGTAATGTTGATGTCAGTAGCTGTACAGGGAAAAGTGTCTTTCAGCAACGCCCCCCTTCCCGAAAAAAAAGAAGAAAGAAAGAAAGAATGAAATGGTAATGTTTAGTAAGTATCATTTACAGAAAGGAGCATCACTAAAATCCAAGAAGTTGCATTATAATTCAAAATCACTTTGGCAGACTTGAGAATGTCTTTATGAGATTGTTTTGGCTGTGTTCACCTGCTGCCAGACCTCAGAATGCCTTACAATTTAATGTTATTACCGTCACACTGCACAGGGCAAACATAACGTCAAAGTGAAGTCTGAGATGTTTTCACACGTCTGTCCTACACGTAGATGATAACCACAAGCACGTATCACAACGCTGTCAACTGAGCCATCGCTCCTGAACAGTCAAAATTATTTTTATGCTTCTTCCATAACTTAATGTTTTGATTACCCCATCAGCTGCATTTTGATCGTTGATTTGCATTTTATAGGAACAGATAAAGCCGAACATTTCACTTTATAGTACTTTGCATCGGAAAACAAGCATTAGCTAAATGATTCACACGCAGGGATGGTTTGTGCTTATCCATCCATCCATGTTCCATTAAGGTTCATGGGGCCTACAGGCTGTTCCAGGCAGCCTAGGGTGCAGGGCAGGGTGGTTAAGGTTTCAATTATTTTAAAGATGCACGGTGTCGTGAGTCGATGATGTCGAGAGAGGTGGTTGGAAAATAAATTTACACAAAGGAAAATGTGTTCATACATTATTTAAACTACTCCATTATCTAAAAACAAAAATCAGTGTAGGCATATATGCTAATACAGTATGTTTGCAAGTGGGAAGCCAACAAACATAAGAAACAGTGATATTTGAACTCTGCTAGTGCATGGGAATGATTTAAACAGCTATTTCTGACAGTACAATCCGCAAGGAAGTGACACATTTATCCGGACAGTGGAAGCATACGTTCGTGCTTTTTTTCCCCTCTTTTTTCCAAAAAGCACAAACCTGTGTGAATTTTGCTAACATATGCTAACACTTCTCTGTCATTGATCGATGGTTTTTGATGATTGACAGAAAAACTTTGAAAGAAATTTAGATATTGTCTTGCTGTTATGTTTCACTGTTTTCGACTGGCATCCTGTGATAATATTGTGTAATGGATGGCATGTCAAATGACTGTAAAATAGGCTACGTTGTCTTTTTTGGACACAAACACCATCATAACTGTGGGCTATAAACATAGGGTTGGGCTATTTCGGGTTTTAGCCTCAAAGGACACCAACATGGTTAAAGTGAAATTCTTCAAAATAATCAGGAAACTGGATAAAAAAAAATGAAACCAAAGAAGTTTAAAAATAAAATAAGAAATATTGTATTTTCATATCATGATTTGATCCTAAACCCTGGATAACACAAGTGTTTCACGTCAAGAAACTACGTTGCTTTCGGTGCTTGTTGGATTGGAAGTTATTACATGTAATTGTACAATTGTCACAATTTAATTTTAAAATCATTAATGGTGTTTTAAAACGTTGCTCTTCAATAATCCTTCTTAATGTGTCTGATGTACAGCCTGATGGATTGCTTTTTATTTGAGTCATATATAACAAGAATTCTGCTGCATTTAATTGTGAAATATGTGTATTCAAATATTTACATATATTTATATCAGACATATGATCTACAACCCAAAAATGTACATCTATTTGCGTAACATACGAAATATATTTACAAAAACGTTTTTTTTTTTTTTCAGCTACCCTGGCCGTAAACAATAACAGGGGGCCAATAACCTCTGAGGTTTTGAATGCCTAATTTCCACCGGGTGGATGCGAAGCCCTTGACATCAGGCTCTCCGTAGGTGGAGAAATGGGAGAGGCAGAATATCTCCTGCTGCTACTGATTGGCTGTAAGGATGTCGTTTCAGCTGGGGGCCACCGTTTAAATATGCAGTCAGGAAGGAAGGGACAGCGACAGAGTGACATGGTCCTGCTTTTCACCGCAGCGCATCATGGAGGAGTCGAGTAGCTGACGGTTCCCTGTCACCTCCTCTTCCTCGCTTTCCTTCATCATTGAACGTGAACCGTCCTTCCAGGCTTCATCTGCGTCTTCCTGCGGTTTTGCGCTTGCAGTCTGGTTCCAGAGATGAAGTTCGTCATCGGCATCGGCGGGTGAGTCGCGACCAACGGGCTTGACAGCGGTGACAGCAGACTCCTCTTAGTGGGCATGGGACAGCTGGTGGGTGGGATACGCTTGAGAATCGGGTGTCTGCTAGGACGATTTTGCACATCACATATGAATTAGAAATATGGAGACAGCTGCAGATTTAAGTTCATATGGGGTAGTGATGGCGTACGCAGAATGATTGGTGTGCTTCGGAATATCCCATCTGATGCTGTGCAGTTCCACTTTTAGGATTAATTATGAGTATAGATTTAAAAATGCCCCCTTACCTAACGATGTGCGTTCTTTCCCCGCCACAGGGTAACAAACGGGGGTAAAACTACCCTCACTAACAAGTTAATGAAAAACTTGCCCAACTGCTGCGTTGTTCATCAAGACGATTTTTTCAAGGTGAGTTCTTTCAAACCACTGCTGCAACTGAATGACGTGTCAGGTTATTTAAGTACATAAATCAAATATTTAAAAAAAAAAAAATAAAAAAAATCCTTTTTGTACTTGGTGATTTTTGATAAATCAGCACCCAAAGCCCAGTGCTGAATATAGAGGAAAACCATAACTGCTGTTTATTAATCCCACCACTTTTAAAAATGGAATGTTTTGCGAGTATTAGAAGTCCCCCCCCAACTATGTATTCAGAGGATTATTTTTACTGTATCACATCTCAGTGCCTTACATCCAGTTCGATGTCAGGCATTTTAAAGCTCATTTCTCTTCTCCACTACTGGATTATTATGAAACATTTTAAAACTGTTTTCTGAAGGCTCGAGCCCACTGTTTGGTTGCCCAGAACAATCCTTAGGGGATCTGCCTTTTAGATGGTACAGGAATATCTCATCCACGTATGTTTCAGCCCCAAGATCAGATTGAAGTGGGTGAAGATGGCTTTAAGCAGTATGATGGTAAGCTGGACTCTCTTCAAAGGGGGTTTTGCTTGCACACGCGTGTGTGTGTGAGCGACATGGGTGCCTTTGTGCATTTGCATGTCCCTAAAGTACGAGGTGGTCCATGTTTGTGTCTCATTGGTCTGTTTTGTTTCTCCCTTCTGTCAGTGATCACCGCTCTGGACATGGAAGCCATGATGAGCACCATTCACGCCTGGCTGGAGAACCCCTCGAAATTCGAGCGGTCGCACGGCGTGGGTGACGCCTCGGAGGTGGAGGTGGCCATGCGGACAGAGCGTGAGGATGAGGGCGTCCACATCCTTATCGTGGAGGGCTTTCTGCTCTACACATATAAGTAAGACTCTGTTTCCTGAGGGCCCTGATCAACTTGCTTTCAGCATGGATGGATGCTCACCTTGCCTGGTCATTGTGTCCACCCCCCCCAGGCCTTTGATCGATATCTTTGACCAGCGTTACTTCGTTTTTCTTCCATATGAAGAATGCAGAAGGAGGAGGGGGTGAGTGTTTTAACGCCATCAGGCACCATGTTGTAATGGAGTGATTCTGGACCTGCACATTTGTGATGTTTCAGAGGAGCCGTTTCAGCGTGGAAAACGTAAACCCAGGATCTGTCTAGTTTCAGTTGTTGCAGCCTGGGCTCAGTGTTAATGTCTCTCTGCTTCCTGTAGTTCGAGGGAATACTTGGTGCCAGACCCACCAGGCCTGTTTGACGGTCACGTGTGGCCCATGTATCTGAAACACAAGGCCATCATGGAGGAGGCCGGGGTTGATGTGGGTAAGCCCCCCACCCCTCGGTGGTCCCGGCTCCCCTGGCATTTGGTTGTGCCCCATTTTAAGTTCTGATTTGAAAACCCTTCCTCTCTCCTACAGTGCAGCTGGAAGGGACCGTGTCAAGACAGCAACTGTATAATGTGGTCTTTGGAGAAATCCAGAACGGGATTGAAAAGCGGCTGCAGTAAACAAGCGTCAGGTGTGTGCCGTGAATGTCACGCTTAAAGGAATCATCTGTGTCATTCTAATCACACAAGATGGTCAGAAGTATGCAGCGTCTAAGTTAAACCGAGGGAATCTTCAAAATGGCTTCGCCTTTCAAAAGTTACCAACTCTATTGATAAACTTATTTTTGTTTCGTTTTTCCGTTAGGTCACAAACAGCTGAGAATATACTCTATATACAGGAAATACTGCGCTTCCCCTTTAAGTGTTTAAGTGGCAGCTGTTTGTTAAATCAGCTAAGATTTCTTTTTTTTTTTTTTTCCTACGTAATTTATTTATCCTGTGTCATTCACAGAGTTGCTTTTATATCCTCCTATTTATTGCTTGTCACAAATGTACACTTTGAAATGGTTTTATCTCCAATAAACTCGTCCCGTTACTATGTGCCTCTGTTCCTCGTTGTTGTAGTTCTCATTCTACTGAACGTTTCCGTCACTGGGCTGGAAAGAAGTGCTGTGTTTCTTAAATTCCGCTAACGTAAGGTACCCCGTAGGCACTTTCCCTTACGCCTTTCCACACGTCCCTAAAAACTACATGTAGTTCATAACTGTTTTGTATTTGCGTACGTTGGGGAGAGGAGGATATGCTGAGATATTGCTCAGGGGAGATGTGTAGTAATGTGGCGGTACTTATACATTACAAGAAAAGTTGGTCTCTGACAGAAGTGGGTTAGGATAAACCCCCACTATGCTCCCCCCCCCCCCCTTTTTTTTTTTTTTTAAAACCTAAAATAAGAATCATCTGGCCAGTAAAACTGTGTGTGGGAGCATGGTGGAAATAGAGGCCAAGCCCAAATACACCAGGGCCAGACTGTTAATTCAGACTTTCCTTTATTAAATACTGACTCATTCATTTCAGGCTTGAGGTGAATGCTGTGACCCTCTGCCAATTATACATAGACAATGTTATGTATAATCTGGCTGCCCAGCCTTGTGCCCTAAAAAAATTGGGCCTTATAAAATGTAGTAAATTTAACTGAGACACGTTACATAACGTGTCTGTAATGACACTGATGTGTGTTTCCTTCCAACTACCGCAATTACTATCCTTATCAGTAGAAGGTCAGGTACCTTTTAATTCTTAAACCTAAAATGTATTCTAACATTTGATATTAATGTGAGGTCAACATGGTTTCCTTAACATCAAATTCTATTAGTGTAGAATTTTAGGGATAGCCTCTGACATCATTTTTATTAATTCAAAACATAGACAATCAACGGGAGCATCTATATTTAATGCAGCTCGTATCAACACGAATAGATAAAGCGATCAGATTGAGCCTGATTTCGTTACGTTTGCTTCTGACGGATTAATGAGGTGTTGACCTTTACACTCCATTACAGTAGTATATTTACCCACTACAAGAAAAGTAGATGGTGTATTCAAATTTATTTTTAATTGATCACCTGAGCAATTTATGTGTACAATTCCAAACATGATTTGGGTGCCAACACTGGGTAAGTCCATGCAAAGTTTTCATGAAACGGTTTGGGGCTAACAAATGTATCGTAGAGGGGCCAGAGAGACAGGTTTGTTAGGGTAATGACCAGGTCTGCCCCCCTCCAGCAGAGTTTAATACCAGACAGAGCACATTCTGAAAACTATTAAGCAAGCCTTGCTGTGTTTTGGGGTTGTCCTGAAGCCTGTTTCAACAGTACAGTTGCATGAGCCCCATTATGTAATAAAAGGGACGAACAATACAATCCATCTTAACAATTAGTCTACACTTTCAATGTAAAAAAAAATCCAGTCTGCATGCAGGGCTTTGGAGGTCAGGGAGTGTAGATGTGACATTCGCAGTGCAGTTCGTCTGCGAAACAACAATGTATTTCCACTTTGATTTGGTGTGCAGATATTGTTAACAGGGTGTCTCTGAGGGCACAAAGCATACAAAATCAAGCCAGAAGACACAGATGCATTTCCAAGAGAAGTCGTCGCATCACACACCTGCTCTGGCACTACGGCTTGAATGTCTGATCCTGAAATGGCCTCCCAGGGTCTGTGAAGCCTGGCCCAGCTCACCTCCATTTGCTCCTGGTAGATGGCGCTTTACTCCAAATCCCAGGTTTACAGGATGTACACATCCAGCCATCCAGCCATGTGCCTCATTCATCTACATTTGTTGGGGTACAAACTATACTCTCACCCTGCAAGAGTAAAGTCCTCAGGAACTTATCTCAAGCAGGCTGTGGAGCAGACAAGTCTTTCTGTGCATTTTCCCATCTATGCACGATTCATTGACTGAGTAATAAGTGAAAGAGCTTTCCGTTGCAGTGGACGCACAAACCAACTCTAGCCCCCACTACCAGAGCATTATTTTAGGGTGCACTGAAGAAACAGCCCAGCCTTCTGAATTGTATGAAGATGCAGGTGCTCTGCATGCTCTCTGGCACTCTGGTCCCCCAAAAGCGTGGTAGGCAGTGGGCAGACAGCTCGGTTCAGCCTCCTGTGGTTGAGCCAGATCGAATATAAACAACAGAGTAAATCTTTATAGATGACATTCTTTTCTCCTCCGTATGGTTATGGCGAAAGCATTGGATGGTCTCCACAGAACAGGCAGACAGCCTGCTGGAGAAAGCAGCTATTAATCCACTCAAACCACCAGCAGGCTCACGGCTACTGAGGTAGGATGCGACATGAAGACAAAACACTGGTTAACGAAAACAAAATCCCACTAACTTTTTTTTTTCCCCCTCAGAAGCCAACAAAGACTCCGTTTCTTGTCTGGATATGAGAGACAATGGTGTCATTTGTCAAAATGACAAATAATAAAACACATCCAAGGATTAAAGACTTAACGTGTCTTCAGTCAAAACTTTACATAAATTTGGTATCGCCTCTCCTTCCCTAGTAACTAAATAATTAAAATATAATCCAATCATGAATGCATCTGAAAACTGATTGATTATATTTCTTTTGAAAGGTTTTTCTGATGTATTCTGTTGTATGCTGGTGAAACACGGTCTACTTTAGTTCTCAATTTATTGTACTGCAGATTCTTCTCTCAGTTATTTGGATGCTGAAGCCATACTCTGAGCCGGCTGTTTTTACCTAAAGAGCTCTGAAAGCTCCAAAGTGAACTGCAGTCACGGCATTCTTCACCACGGTGATTCGTTGTTTACTCATACAGAATGACAGCCGTTTCCTTCCATCATTTGCTGCTGAATATCTGTGGAGTCGGTTGTGGCTTTAATGAGGGCCGTGCTTTTCCCTCATAGCCAAACTTGTAAACGGGGAACAACGTTCAAAAGAGAACCATGAATTGGGGGCGAGCGGAAGAACATTGACCTCAAAATCCAGCGCTTTCCCAGTCCCGTCTGGTTCTTGAATACCACCTGCACCCTACAACCTCAAGTCTGGCTGTGTCTAAGGTTTGAGTTCAGATCGCTAACCTCCTCTCTCCCACAAGTATAATTTCTAAATCGAAAACAACACAGACCAGGAGTACAATAAATGGCTTTGGCTGGGAACCTATTTCCTGTGTGTAGTAAGGTTAAAAATAGACAGTTTATAGAAAGATGGGAAGGGAGGTGGGTAGACCAATAACATTTTTTTGTCAGAAAAGGAATTTAACTTACATTTTGTCAACAAAAGTCTCAAAATTGTTTAAAATTCTACGTTATAATTACATTCCATGTGTACTGTATAATCTCATTTTAGCTGACCCATTTAAGGGAGAAGACATTAGCTCAGAATTTGGAAAACACTGTCAAAGATGCTGCAGAATTTGAAAATGTTTTTAAGAAACCAGAAAAAGGCATGTTTATGAGGTCTTTGGAAGCAGAAAAAAAAAATAGAATTTATTACTGGGGTATTTCCATTTAGTAGGTTAGTGGTTGTGGCACTGGGTACTTTGGGACTTTCAGTACTACAGTGCCTTGCACATGTTCAGAGTTCCCTTCCTTCATCTTTCCTGGCTTTTCAGATATGCTCTTTCAGCCTTCTAATTTTGTTTTTCTGGTTGTCTTGATTGGGCAAAAATTTGCCCAGGTTTTGTTTAAGTAAAGCATATTTTACTAAAAGAAAAACAGCAACAAAAATTTATGCAGGATTAAAAACATATTTTGCATTTCATTTGATCTTACATCATCTAATCGGACCGATAGCAGCTTTATGTAACCTATAAAAGTAACAATCTTTAATGAATTTTCATAATACGTCCATTGCGGTTTGCTTTAAAATACATTTCTTGCAGTTCTAAGGTTACTGAACACGTCAGTATTTTGTTTTGCTGTACGACGAAGTAATTTTAGATCTCTGCTACCACCTAGTGTCAGATTGTTAAAATACATCGCCCACACTAAACTCGCGTCTGTCTCTAAATTCGTCTTTTTCAAAGTTATTTTGCACTAATCAGAGAGGATTAGTTAGATGGTTCAGTTGCAGAACCACAATTAAAAACCAGTATGATCTGTAACTGATAATACATGTAAGCACATCAGTTATGCTTAACGAAAAGTGTCGATCATCTGTTTTTTTTTTCCGTGTATTTGTTGAATATTTTCCGCAATACTTTAAATGTTGTGCAATTCAATTGGCAAGATGATATGAAAGCATTTAGTTATTAGTACTTTCTAAAATGAGAGCTCAAATTAATTTACAAATAATATCTAAGACCGTCATACAGAATCATTCGTTTACCAGTTTACCTCAATAGTGTGGGATTTGACGTTTCTTACAAATCCAGCTAACAACAGAAATTACTCCAAAAGATTACTCCAACAAACACTGTAAAACGAGTGTCAAACTCCGGTCCTGGGGGCCGCTGTGGGTGCAGGTTTTCGTTCCAGCCAGTCCCTGCTTTTACATAAACCCCTATCATTTCATCATGACCCTATTTCCATCATTATGTATTTACTGCCAATAACAGACAGAGCTTGACGCTCCAGAGTTTGTCAAGGGACATTAAGTTGGTTCAGTTAAAAAAAAAAAAGACATTACCTGCAGTGTCTTTGTGGTCTGTCAATTGCTAATTATCACAGTAGTGAACACACCTTAGGTCATTGCTGCTCATTAGGCCCTAATTTGTGTTTCCACTGCTGCGATAATTAGCAACAAATGGATAAATGAGAGTGATATTAAGAAGCAACATTTAATGCTCTCCTTTTAAATGTATGAATGGGATGTTGAAAGTTAAATGGACTCAGTCTATGTTGAGCAATATGGATTGCTTTTGGTATCATATTCCCTTGTCAATTCTGAAAAAAGTGAGTGGTTTGGAATTTTTACTGAAGTGTGATTATGATATTAATAAACTACCAGTCAAGTTCTCAGAATTCCAT
Source organism: Gymnarchus niloticus (assembly GCA_009936485.2). Lineage (NCBI taxonomy): Eukaryota > Metazoa > Chordata > Actinopteri > Osteoglossiformes > Gymnarchidae > Gymnarchus > Gymnarchus niloticus. Next base: position 5,235,638 of record JAACJT020000007.1, read on the forward strand.
CAACAATTACTTCTTTGGAAACTTGTACACACACACACACACACACGCACAATTTTCCTCCACATTATTCCCCCCTATAGAACAATTAATACATATGACATCGTAATAAATCTTTATTTTTTGAAGAGTGCTTACTAAAAAAACATTATTTTCATCTCAGATCTAATGGATGAGAGTGGCGATATCCTATTATATGAGTTTATTAAAAAGGAAAATTTCCACATGTACTATAAAACAGTATTAAATTGTGGTTAATGCTATTCCCCAAGCCATGAAGTTTCAGCTCAAGGGTATTTTGTTGTATTCTACAGTCAACCCCCAGTTATGACACTTGTATGTCAGTAATTTTGTTGTCTCTAAAAAAAATAATATCAAATAGATAAGGGAATTTCTCTCAGACAAATGGGCTTCCTCACAGAAATGTCTGGACAGTTCATTTGATGTTTCACTGTCCATTAAAATAAGAACAACATATTTGAAATTCCCTGTTCCACCCAAAGCTAAAGAAATTCACTTTAAGTTACTTAATATCTATCCTTCGTTTGAATTCTTAAGACTGAGATTTAATTTTGGAAGAAACTGCTGTCAGTTCTGCAAAGGTATTGAAACAGCTGAACATCTATTCTTACAATGTCCATATTCCATAACTTTTTGGGAAGAATTCACACAATGACATGGAACTAAAAATCTGAAAATAACATATCTAATTATAATCAGATAAAATACAGATTTTGGATTAATGATAGTGATATTCAATACCTCCCTAATAATCTATGTATCGCAGCTAAATTTTTTATACATAAACGTAGAATTATTAAAACCCCTCCTGATTATTTAAAAAAAAAAATTGTCATATGGTAAAACTTTAAAATACTCGTGTCTTTAGTATTCCGCCTAGATACAGTGTATTTCTGTTTGCCACATTTCAATTCGGGCCGAAAAGCTCGCCACCACGCAGCAAAAAAAAAAAAAACGTGCCCGGTGGCGTCGTCGAGCACGCGCTGGGGAGCCAGCGTCACGCGACGCCACACGCGTCACGTGACTGTGTACTATGGTTAAAAAAAAATGTTTTATCTAGGTAATCGGTGAGATTTAAAAAAAAAAAAATAGTAACAAACGGTGTTTTAATTAACAAGTATTCCGTCATCTTGATTTGGTGCTGTAATTTATTTATAAATATGGCCAGCTTTGTATGTATTCTTTCATTTTCCCTAAAGAGAAACACACGTCCGCTGGTCCCGGGCTGGTCCTCTGCCCTTCTGGAGAGCCTCGATTAGAAACTGCCTGCCTCGCAGGTCCGTGCGCATTTCCACCGGCTTCGCTATCGATTAACTGAAGAAAGCAGCGAATCGGAGCCCGCCGAGTTCGCAGTGTTGCTTACGACGTCGGTTGCAGCCGGCCGGTCCCTTCACCGAGCCGTCCCGCTTGGAAAGCAGGCCTTATCCCGTTAAAAAAAGCAGAAAGTCACAGAGTCGACGTAAGTACCTCAGCTTTTCACAACATTACTTAGATTCCCGAGTTTAAACAGTTTCGTCGTGATAGCTTTCCGTAAGCGGGGCATGCTTCCTCGTGCTGTTTGTAGACTTCCCCCTTTTCGGTAAACCTTTATGTAAATTAGCCGAAACTACTGTGGCATGTCATTTTAAACTGCTTTTTAACTGCTGCCATCCGCAGCCGAGGGGTTTTTTGGTTGCGTACGTAGAGGTGGACGTCGACGTCGGTCACGGCCGGTGTCTTCCGGTGAGGGACAGGTGGCACGTGCGCCGTAACCATGACGACGGCCGCGTGCCCGCACCGCTGTGTTCCCAGGATGTCCGTAACGCCCGGAGCGCGTTGACGCCAGTACACGAGCGGCGAGGCGCCAGAAGACGCCGACTCGCTTGGCCGACCGGATCCGCTTCAGGTGTGCTAGAGGAGGGCAGCCATGTCAGGTGCGGGCTTCCTGGGCAAGATGAAGAACTTCTTCAGGAAGGAGCCGGTCGACTGGGACCTGAGTGACGCTGCTGCCTTTGATTTCGAGCCCGACCGGACTGAGGAGGAGGAGGACGACGACGTGCCCACCTTCAGAAAGCTGAGAGTCGTAATTTCCGGGGAGGCGGATTACCCGGCGGGGCCCCACGCCAACGGGGCGCAGGTAAACACGGTCCTGGATGACGACGACTCGCTCCTGGACTCGTCTTCCAGCGGCAGCAGCCCCGGGCTCAGTTTCGAGCCGTGCGCGGGTTGCACGAAGAAGAAGGAGACCCTGAAGCGGAGGAGGGTGATGAAGAGGCTGGCCTGTGCAGCATTGTTATATTTCCTGTTTATGGTGGGAGAACTCGTGGGTAAGGGCGACAGTCTGGCCAACTGATAATAAGCACATTCATTAAGAATGTCTTGTATAAAAAGTTTTAATACTTTCAGAAGTGTGATTCTCACCTTGTAATGGGTCAGTGTTTACTAACATCCCAGTGTGCCAGTCGGTCACAGACTATTTAAGAACTGTACAACTATTAAAATGCACACGCTACATTTCTTCTGCCGTGGAAAAATGGAGCTGAGAACAAACTCACGACAGCTGGTGTGGGACTTGGTCGTCTGATGTGATATGATCTCGGGGCTTAACCCAATAGCTGTGGTTGGAGTCATACTTGGTTAAGTCTGAGAAATCTGGTAAACCTGCTTTTTGTTAAACAACTGGTACTTTGCCCCTTGAGGCGCTAGCTGTGATGTATTTGCATAGATAAGATCCTGTTAATCATATTTACTCGGCTGGAAATGGTTGAATTTTTTTTTTAATGGCGATTTTGACACATTCCAACTGATTTCTCTTGAAGGTGGTTACATGGCCAATAGCCTAGCTATCATGACCGATGCCCTACATATGTTAACGGATCTCGTCGGAATCATAGTGTCCCTGCTCGCACTCTGGTTGTCCTCCAAACCCCCCACCAAAAGGTTCACCTTTGGATTGCACCGTCTTGGTAAGACGTCCGCCGCGTCGCTTTGACCCTGAACGGTTTTTCGGACAGAGCTCTCTTAGCGGAGACTCTCTCCGCCCCTGTGGTGTGAAAGGGCCCTTTGCAGTACCGAGGGACTTCTTGCTCGTCTGCATCGCCGTGTGTCATGACTCATGTCAGATCCTGTTTCTCCTACTTGCCGAATAATGAATGACATATTGTCTGAAGATCAGCTCTTGGGATTGCCTGGGACTTTCTGTAGCAAAGTTCCTTGTTGATGTGCTGTCATTGTGTTTTCCCAGCCGTTGGGGGGGATGTGGTTTTATGACTCTTCCCTTTGGCTGCAGAAGTTTGAATCAATGGACAGTCCATGTGTTGCTGCCTCGCTCAGGCCTACCATCAGCGTGCTTTAATGGGCTTTTAAGTCAGCCTTCATCTTTCAGTTTCAGAACATGATAAATGTGGGTGATGACCGTGGACAGGACTACAGTCCCGGATCGTGATACTTGTTTTTCTTTTCACATCCTTTTACAGAAGTGGTCTCAGCTGCCATCAGCGTGTTGCTGATTTATATTCTGACCGCTGTGCTCCTGAACGAGGCAGTCCAAAGGACCACCCATCCAGACTTTGACATCGACGGGGATGTCATGCTGATCACCGCTGCCGTCGGTGTTGCTGTGAACCTGCTGTGAGTTCGCCACGCTAAACCGTGTGTGAGCTCACCAAAGTATAGGGATGCTCAGTCTGGTCGTCATATTTAAAGGCTGCTCCTGGCGGGTTCGAGCAAGCTGTGAAGCTGGTGTCGTTTTATTGGCGAGTCATCAGATGTTGGTCTTGAAGGGGAGGGTAAAAGGCGGCTTCTGAATTGTGTGATCATGTTAGGTTTAGCCATTGATGAGTGGCATTTATAAACCGTTTCAAGTAAAGTAGCCGGGCTGAGGCCTGTTCTGTGAGAGGTGCACATATGGAAGGAAAAAAAAATAACTTGCACATTCACCAATAAAATTAAAAGTTAAGAAAACAAACTTTCATATAGGGGGCCCAGTGTGGGGACCAGAACTATTGATTGGGGAGCACTGCTTCCCCAGCCACCTCCTAGTACCGCTCCATTTGCTGAGCCCTGTTTGTGTTCCTTTAATGGGCACTAGGTGACACAGTGGTCAAAGACTTGGGCTTGTACTTTGAGCTTGCTGGTTCTAGTCTTAAGAGGTGCTCTGCTGCACTGGTATTTAATATGAATTGCACCAAGAAAATGTCAAGTTAAAGTTGGTTAAAAAAAATTAGGTGTCAGTCACATACTAAACAAATAAAAGTAATTAAAATGTCTGTATGAGAACCATCCTGTCTGGTGCTTGCCACATGGACAGTTATGGTTCAGTTAGCACTTCTTCTTTGGAGCAGAATGGGCTTCCTGCTGAACCAGTCTGGCCACATGCACTCGCACCAGCATGGCACCGGCCTGGCAGGGCACAGTCACGGGCACAGCCACGGCAGCCTGGCAGTTCGAGCAGCCTTCATCCACGCACTTGGGGATCTGGTGCAGAGCGTTGGAGTGCTTGTGGCTGCCTACATTGTGCGCTTCAAGGTACGGCAAGCACAGCCTAAACGTTTAGGGTGTTCTTGACAGCAAGAAACCCCTCTGGGTTGTAAGGGGCGGGGGGGTGAAGCTAGGCATGGGCCGGTTTCAAAACTTTTCAAAACTTGAAAAAGTCATGGTTTCAGAACCACTAAAATTTTCCATCATACCATCCCTGCGGTATGAGATGGGGGGGGTTTTTTTTTTGTTTTTTTTATGACTCGTCAAAAACAGGAAGTGCAGGGATCCTGAGTAACTCCTCTCCCCTGTCGGTGCGAGCAGTCAGTCAGCTGTGTATGATGGCCGAAGGAGGTGAACCCCCGAACTTTCCCCCGTCGAAAAAGATGAAGTCAGCCATACTGAAAAAACACAGCCGGCCACAGATTGGAGGGGGAAAGTAATCCAACATGCAAGATGTGCTTGGGAAGAGTGGTTGCCAGGGGAGGCAATACTTCAAATATGATTTCACATCTACAGGAGCAGCGCCCATCACTCTTTGTGACTTGAAATGAACGTTTGTAACCAGTTACGAGAGTTAGCGTGTCTAGCATCGGTGAAATAAATAGCCACTGAGGCAGATGACATGAGTGATTAGCTCGCTAACAGCAGAGCAGAGAAGTACGAATTTTCTGTGAAAGTAGTACTTTCACTTTAGTACTATAATTTAGTTTAGCTGGTATCACGTCTGTACATTTTTTTTTTTTTTTTTTTTTTTTTTTTTCTTCTCTCTTTTTACAGAAAAGAATTCGGTAATGTTCTGAGCTTGTTGAGCTGCGGGTTCCCTTAAGGAACTGCATTTATTTAAATTTTATTTAGAAGGATTCAATTATTTATTTTAACTTAACATACATTTACTAATGTTCCAAATATTCTATATGGTTGAAAATAAAATAGACTGTGTTCAGTGGAAAAAAGTTGTTCGTTTTAGAGCTGTAATCACGATACCGTGAAACCGTGATATTTTTGCTTAAGGTTATCGTACCGGCCCATGTCTAGGTGACAGTCATCACAGGGCAACAGGGCATAAGCTCACACACGCAGTCATGCAATACAGGCTATTCAGAGATGCCTGTTGAGGGAAAATTCAAACCCAGAGCACTGGGGTAGAATCTAATGCTTCAGTCCTGGAGGTGTGAGGTTATAGCACTACCTACTGAGCCACTGTGCTGCTTGTATCCATCCGTCTAACCGTTGGTCCTGTTCAGGGTCACGGGGTCCTGGAGCCCAATCCAAGCAGCACACGGTGTGAGGCCGGCCTACATGCTGGCTACTCTATCAGATTTGCACTTTCGTATTTGAGAATTTTTATTTTGCTGTTAGTATCTTAAAGTATTGCCATACAGAGACCTGGTCATTTTGAAGTTTATATGAACATGAAGTCTGTGCAATGTAGTCGCTGTCCTCATTTAGGGCTGTTACAGTTGTGAATGTAGTTGCTGTCCTCTTGTATAAAAGCTTTGGTGAGGTTTTAATGTTTGTCAAATTAAAATGTGTAATTTCATTTTGAATAGTCAATCACATGCCATATTTACACATTTGTCTGAGATTTCAATATTAAAAACTTAAATTGTATTCTATAATTGAAATAGCTGATGACTTGGTGTGTACCTGAAGTTATGACGTATCCAAATAGCTCAGTAACTTCAGGGTCTGATTCTGGTTCTACAGGAAGTCTGATGTAACTTACAGGATGATAGGTGTTTGGTTTGTTTATTCCAGTTTGTCGTGTAGTTCCTGTCCAATTTTAAGCAGCTGACGTCGCTTTGGAACTGCTGGGTTGGTCAAAGAGGGCAAGGATGTTGCTGTTGTCTAGACCGCAGAATGTTTGCTAACCTGGGGCGCCTTCTAGTGGCATATTTTCTCAGGTCATGGTTGTGGCAGCCTGTGACATGACAGAGCTAAGTGGGTGTTAAACGGAACGGGCTTTGGTGCCCCCAGCCTGTGATATTTTTTGGGGAGGGGTTAGGAACGCGTCTCTAGTGGTGCTTGGCTGGTGTGCCTGCTGTCGTGGTCTGTGTGACTACCCCACAGAGGTATTACTGTCTTTGTGTGAACTTGAGCTGCTTGGGCCCTTGACTCTGAGGGTATGCAGCTATTTGCCGCCTCTGTCTTAGATGTGTACATCTGAGGTGTATAGTGTATCTATATACATAACAAACGCCCCGCTCTGTCAGTCTGCATTGGGTTGAATGGTAGAAGGATGGATGGATGGATGGATGGATGGATGGATGGATATTCCTGTCCTGTCACTGAATTACTGTGTTTCGCCATTTCCAAAGTGGTGACAGAGTGGCACAGTTGGTAGCACTGTTTCCTCACACCTTCAAGGTTGTGGGGTTCAAATTTCAAACGTGCTCTACATGTATGGAGTCTGCTTGTTCTCCATGTCACGCTGGTTTCCTCTCACAATAGACACCCACACTTAGTCCTAATTATCTCTAAATTGTCCATATTGGATGAGTGTTTCCCTGTGTGGCCTGCAATAGGCTCCCTCCCTATGGTCCTGACCAGGGTAGGTAATGGAGAGATGATGGATGGATTTTGAAATTAGTCATTTGACCAAAGCTGTGATCATAGCCTTCTGAATTAATTTTTCAGAATGTTATTGTGGTGATTGTCAGCTGTCGTCAGCGGCTTCTGCGGGGTTGCAGCTTTCTAGGATTCCTTTGAACTTCTGCTTCCACGTGCCACAGCTTGTCGCTCAAGCTGTCATTGTCACCTGTTACACCATTTTTGAATTGCATTTGAAGGATTATCCCTCCTTTTCTTAGCTGGCTTCTTAGTGTGGACATGGACACAACATGATAACAGATACTAACAGATAATAACAGATACCAGTCTGGTGGGGTGCTTGCCAAACTGCATGCTGGGTAGCCTGGATTTCTGATATTTATGATTTTGTAACGGAAAAAGATTCCTTCTTAAAAAAAAAAACTGCAGTGTGACTTGTCTTGTTTTCTGAAGCATGTCATTTTTATGCATTACATTATCAAAGTGGGTTATCCAGTACAAAGTTCATAGCAAGTCTGATCATTATCGAAATTGTTTTCACTTATTCTAATCTGGTCTTTGTTTAAAGCTGACGTTGAACAGATTAATCTGTTCATTGCTTTTACAGCCTGAATACAAGATTGCAGACCCAATTTGCACTTACATCTTCTCAGCCCTTGTCCTGTTTACCACCCTAAAAATCGTAAGAGACACTGGTATCATTGTACTTGAAGGTAAGCTGCTCCTTTTGTAGTTTTGTGACGACATGTCTCTCTCTCTCTCTCTCTCTCTCTCTCTCTCTCTCTCTCTCTTTCTCTTCTTCTCTTCCTGCTTTTTTTTTTCTGTTTTCTTTTCCCTTGTTGTTT
>JAACJT020000007.1:5243608-5267293 GCA_009936485.2 Gymnarchus niloticus
CTCTCTCTCTCTCTCTCTCTCTCTCTCTCTCTCTCTCTCTCTCTCTCTCTCTCTCTCTCTCTCTCTCTCTCTCTGACATTTGGTCCTATCACAAGAAGGCCTTGAGCTCGTACAGACTTGGCTTAACGGTGACTGCTCAAAGTGGTGCATTTTGCCTCCATCTTAGGGGTTCCAGGGCATTTGGACGTGACGCGAATCCGAGAGGACCTGCTTAAACTGCAAGATGTGCACTCAGTGGAGGATCTCAACGTCTGGGCTTTGGCACCTGACAAGACTGCTGCGCTGGTCCACTTGTACCTGGGTAGGTGTGGCCCGGAGCCAATGCTTGCGTGGCGTGAGATGCGGACGGAGCTGTCATGGGCTTCGGGCACCAGCTGGGTGTCAGCTGCCAAGTGCCCCGTCCGCTGGGCTTGACGACAGCCGTGCGCCGATGACGGACCCGGATCTTTCCGGAATCCTGTGCATTTCCGCTCACTCTCAGCTTGGCTCTGTTGAGGTAATTGTTATGATGTTAACTTCGCCTCAGTGGTTCGGGTGCCAGTTGGAAGGTAATTAAACGACCTGCTCTAAGGTCTATGGACCTTAGACAACCAGACATTGAACGCTGCTGGCTTGATGTTTTCTCCTTTGACCTGTTTGACGCTGTTTGGGTAGACATCTGCTCACGTGTTGGGAAGTGAACCCCGATCTCTGGACCCCTACTACTGGAGTGTAACCCCCACCTCCTCATTCCTTTCTGCAGTGCCCTCCAGCAGTAACAACTGGGAGGAAGTTCAATCCAAGGCACGGCACTTGCTCTCCAACACCTATGGGATCTCCAAGTCCACCGTTCAGCTGCAGAGCTACAGGGAAACGACGTCCAACACCTGTGCGAGCTGCCAGCTGACCTGAGCCGGTGAGGACTCATCTGGAGCCTTCTGGCCAGCAGGCCCAGCTTTTGCCAGCAAGCCGGTCATCTCTTATGCTGCAGCTTAAGCTCAAGATGTTTTATATGCAATAAGATGCCGTACTTGTACTAATAAGATTGCCAAAGGACATTTTAATTCGCCCACATTCTGAGGAAGGACATATTCCGGCTTCTTCAGATTCAAATGTTTGCATTTTGGGAAACACCGACAAATGATTCCGCTTGATCGCCTCTAAAGCCTGTGTGAATTGAGTGTTCTGAATTCAGTGCTACTTTGTTTCTGGACCGTGCAAAAAGCAGTATTCGATGGAAAAAGCCTGAAAATGTGATAGACCAGACACTTTGTAATAGACGGTCTTTGCAGTTCTCTTAATAATGGATGTAAAATGTCTGCCTAGTCCTTTTTAGGGCTTGTTCTCTGACTTGGAGAGGATGTTGGAGTTTCCCCGTGACTTTGGGTGGGTACGCCGCTCTTCGGGCCCGTTTCGGGTTCAGGTGTCTTTTATCAGGAGGAACAGCAACGTGTAGATTTGATATTTTAAAATAAAACAAACAGGGCCTAACCGCAATAAAATGTTAATTTCTAGGCAAATCTGACATGCGAAGCAGAATGTGGATGTGGCTTCCCTCTGCAACTCGGTGCTGAAAATGCAGGGTGACTTTAGCTATCGCCTGACAGACGCTGACGGTTTTTACTTGCAATCTAAGACTTGACATTTAAAACTCCTTATGAAAGGGGGGGAAAAAAAAACTGGTGTATGTGACCCTCATGGACAGTTTGTTACAAGATGGTCAGTTCTGAAGCTCTTAACCCTAAGTGAAAACCATACGGATGCACCTTGTGTGCGTGTTACCCTTTCAGATGCTTCTCGCAGTGTGGTAACGGCCTTGTAAACCTGAGTATGCTCTTAAATATGAAATACCTGAGCCTGTAGATAAGCTGTCAACCTAACCGTTATGAAGACTGAATCGGTCTTTGTGTGGAATTGAATGTTTTACTTTGTATTTTAATGCACCATTAATCTAAATAAAGCCCATTTGAAATCTTTCATATTTCAGCTTGAACGGTAATAATTTAAAAACTTTAAAATAAATTTATACTTCTGAGTTAAACTTGTTGATCTGTTGTTCAGAAGTCTAAATGCAGTAATATTGGCAGTGTTGAACCTTTTTCTTGCATAGATAAAACTCTCTTGTAAATAAACATACAAGAGAAGGCTGGGATATATTTGTAATAACTGTTAAATGTCTGCTGATTTGGGTTTTACGAGTCCTTGAGCATCTTCCTCAGTTTGCCTAAATCTTTTGATTCCACTGAGTATCTGTCAGTAATACTGATGTGCCAACAGATGGCGCAGTTTATATTATAAATTCATTCAGTGATTTAATGTACCATTAGATTTCGATGTTACTCCCAGCAGCTGCAATGGAGTAGTGGTTCCCAATCCTGGCTCTGGGGCCCCCAGTTCCTGCTTTTAAGTGAACCCTGTGTCATTGTACATCTACTGTGTCAATCAGCATATTATCAGTTTTGTTTATCTTTTAGAGTTTTTTTTTTTTTTTTTTTTTTTTTTTTTTATGGATAAGACATTGTAACATTCCTTATTTCTCCATTTGTTGCTAATTATCACAGAAGTTGAAACACACGTCATTGCTGCTCGTTAGGGCCTGATGAGAGAATGTATGTTACCACTTTTGTGATGATTAGCAACAAAGCGAAGCAAGAGTGACAAACCTTAAAAAGCAGCATCACAATGTCTTACCCTTCAAAAAAAAAAAGTCTATTTAAAAGTTGAACCCTGCTGAGAATATGCTGATTGACACAGTAAATGTACAACGATGGAAAATGAGCATGATTAAATGAGAGAGGGTTCACTTAATTTAAAAGCAGGAACTGGTTGGAACAAAAACCTGCACCCACAGAGGGGCCCCAGGACCAAGATTGGGAACCACTGGAGTAACTGAAGATGCATTTTCAAGTTTAACATCTTAAATATTAAAAGTCCAAATAAAGAATCAATGCTTATCTCCCTCCCCCTCCCTGTGTTTCAGAGAAGCCATGTGATGATGTGGAAATCATTTTCGTGGCAGTGGTTTCTAAACAAACTTGTATGGCCTGGTCCCTTCAAAGTTTGCTTCTCTTTTTGAGTACTGTGCATTACACGCTTGTCTGTTCATGAATGAAATGCATCTCTGGGGCATGGGGGGTTCTCTCTCTTTGCCTCTTACCAGCTTAACACAGGATCCTTTTTTGAAAATGTTTGAGAGTTTCTCAGAGTGATGATGTCTGCCAGGATCAATTCATCTTCCATTGACTTATCCTCAGGTGTTCAGCTATCCCAGGTAGCATTAGGCACACAACTTGGGCAATTTAGAGACAACACTTAGCATAACTGCATGCCTACAGAATTTGGTGGGAAACCAGCATGACATGGGGACAGCATGCAACCTCCACACACAGTGCAAGCTTGGTTCAAAGCTCTCGCTCTGGAAGTGTGAGACAACCAGTCAAACCACTAAACCACCAGTGGCCCGAATATCAAGACAACTCTGCAAATGAGACTGGAGCTGTGAATTAAAAACGTTTCCTTTTTTTCCAGGTTTGACTTTTTAGCTGAGGTACAGTCAATTGAATTTTCGTACGGTGATTACAACATGAACTTAATCAGGCGATTTTTTTTTTTTAATGTTTATTTAGAGATTTTCCATTTTTCAAACATTACCGAAAAAGACTAACATATAAAAGAGCAACCCCACCTGACCCAGGCCTACGCGTACGAGTGGACGTATGCAAACGGAGACCCACACATCACATGCCTGCCTTTGCACTACTAGCGAAAGAAAACAAAAGCAATAATACCGAAAGAGAAAATAAACGAATAAAACCACACGGATGGGTCATTACAGTAGATAGCCTCATAGGTATAAATGGAAAAGTTCCTTATAGTGTTGCAAATTTTCAACTACAACATATGTCTGGTAATTCAAAAGAGGGACAGGCTCTCCACATACCCCGTGAACGGGGACCAGATCCTATGAAACCGTTTCCTGCGTTCACCTTTACTTTATCTCAGCATTTCAAGTGGCGACGTAGAAAGGACATCTTTAATCCAGCATCTGAATGCAGGGGGTCTGAATTGTTCTACGAGTGAGCCACCAAAGAGGCGAGACCTATGCCACTGGCCTGTGAGGCAGTACACCGTTTTTTTTTAAGGGAAGCAACCCAAACAAAGCAACGATGGGATCTGGCTCAACTATAGTACCACAAATATGGGAGAATGTTATATAGACCCCATCCCAAAACTTTTTTAAACATTGGCATGACCAAAACGTATGAGCAGTTATGACTGGACTACTGTGGTGTCTAGAACACTCGGCACTTTCTCCAGGGTTTATTCTGGCCAGCCTCTCGTTTGTGTCGTGTAAACGGTGTACTGTTTCAAACTGAATACGGTTATGCCTCAAGCAAAATGAAGAGGAATGCATCTGCTTAATAATCTGCTGCCAGACATCTTCCTGAATTTCAGCTTTTAAATCTTGCTCCTGTGGCAGCTTGGTAATCAGGCCATTTTAAACTCCACCCTCAAACTTCTCATGTTTGGTTCTTGTGGTGCATCTGCAGTTAAACCTGTCAGATGAAAGTTAGGGGCGCTGTCTTGCTTTTAAGGAGCAGTCATAAAAATCTCTTTTATTCTACAAGCTCGTTTTTTATTCCTAAAAATATTGGATTTAAAATGCTTTGAAACAAAAATGTTACTATTATAAATTTATACTCCTTTTTTTCCTGTCAGCTGCTTCCGTGTTAACATAATTTAAAACTTTAAAACCTATTTGCATTTTAAACACGACATTACACGGGTGGTGAAAAGCTTCTTTCACAGACAAATGAAAATTTACGATGGTATAAGGTTTAGACCTGCGAAATTCCTCGTTCAGAAATAAGCAGCCAAATAAAACGATTCAAACAAACGTGATTACAAGCCCCGTAGCTAAAGCTGTTTTTTGATTTGCTTTTCCTGGTTTTGAATTTGAAGCACCACAGTGGGTGTGGAAGTCACTCACACGTGGCCTCGCTGCCAATAAGGAAGTTTGTGGGTGCTTTGCTCACGGCTTACAGATCTGGTTACATGACCCAGGAGATAGGCGTTGGTCACAGGATGCGTGACTATGAAGCTGTTACTCTGCCTGAGTAGGTCACGTAGGCAAGCGGGGTAAAATTGGCATGGTTACATTTTAACTTCACTGAACCTGTTTTAGAACCTCTCAACACACAGGCTTGTCTTGCATTCAAGCAGATGCCAATTGTGTTTATATTTCCCTGTAAGCAGTTTTCAAAACTACATGGTTTTAACTTTCTTATGCTCTGAGGTGTATCCTGACTAACATTTTCAGGGTATTTGGAGAACAAATTTGAACTGTAATGGAGAAAAGACAATAATCTTTGAATATTACACCTGAAACTGTCATTTAAACTACCAAAGTGGTGGGAAAAAAATACTTAATACTTAAAAAACTTACTATGTGCAAATATAAACAGATTTATGATCGTACGAACTGGATAGTCCATAACTGAAATGCTGATAATTTAAATCAGTAACCCTTCAAGCAGTAGTCTGTAAAAAAGATTATGAGCCTGAACTGGTTTCATTGTCAGATGAATACATCAGCAAAACAATACGACTGGTCTTACTCAGGGAGGTGCGGCTCAGGTGCAAGACATTCTACTAACAATTAATCGAGCGCAGAAGGAAGAGCGGCAAAAAAAAAACGTAAAATGAGTCAGCCTGCCAAGTTTCGCAGCTGGCTGAGCCAGTGGCTCCTTTAACCCCTCACAGCCCGAGCTTTGACGGTGCCTTGATCAATCATGATTAGTGCGGCATGGTACCGATGCCCCTGCAGCCAGGCCAATACGTAAAATAAACAGCTTATGGAGTAAATGTAGGATGTCAGCCTGCAAGTCCCACACCCTGTATTTACCATAGCGCTGAACTGACACTTCAATCACCTGAGTTTTCTGTCCAAATGCTTAGGCTAAGCTATTCGGAGAGTCATTCGAGTGAAATCATCACACCCTGAAATATTTTTCAGCCACTTTGACGAATGATTTACAGCATCGAGCTGGGCCTCTCCATATCCCCTGACTTCCTTTTCCTTCCCAAACAACTCCATCTCGACAGGTCCTTCTTCTTGCAGCAAAATGCAGAGTCACTGAGTCATCGGAGTTCAGTCTTCTAGGTTCTGTGAATTCCAGAGAGTTCGGAACATGCAATCGATTCATTCGTTTTTACTGAAGCTGTCCAGGCTGTCTTGCATCTCACTTAAACTAACACACTGGGAACCAAAATATATTTTAAGGTTATTACAGTTACCTCAAATTATTTCTTAAGTCATGTTTTTACCTGTAATTGCTCAAATCTTTCCTTACCCGTGCAGCTGGACGTTTGTATAACACAACAGATGTTAATGTTTAAGGGTAAAACAGCAAAGCCACTTCTTGACCCAGAGGCATTAACCATCGGGTTCTCTTGCCAATAAGAATATGTCACCTCATTAAATTAAGCCAGCATGACCTGGCAAGCAGTTATTTGCTTCAATTTAATATTGATCGTAACACAAAAACATATGAAATATAAAGTCACTGAACAAGACACTGAAACTTCTTCACTCCAGCATAACTGAAGCTGTTTATAAATGTGTGTTTATGGCAATATTGGAGACAAATCAGTTTAAGAATGCTGGAAAACGTCCCATGTTAAAAGTGAAAGGACAGAAAATCGTTCTTTTGATAGTGGGTTAATCTGGACTGATTCCCATTTAAGCATAGAAAACACTGACGGCTCTTCTGCATTAATTGAAACCATTGCAGGGAATATTTTTTAAATCTATAGGAGAAAAGAGTTAGTCACTGCACAATGGAGGAGAATTAAAATTGATATTTGGATGACATTAGCATTCAATACAATCTTCATATTGTCTGAATTGGGAAATTTATACCAAGTCACGCGTCTTGTTGGAAAGCCAAAACCCTGACAAGAATTTCGACCTGACCCACACTGAGCATTGTCCAAAAGTAGCTCTGCAATTGCGAAAAGCTGATGAATATAATTAATTATAATACTACGTGGGATGTTGTTTTGTGACAAATTTTCTCATACGCCAAAAAAAAGTTAAAGAAATCACGCAGAACAGTTTAATACACTTCAGTATTTTCACAAAATCATTCATTAAATGAGTGCAAGAGAAGGCACATAAGTAACTCAGGTGAGGCTGCACTGCCTGGGTAACCTTGTTAATAGGAGCCACTGCCTGTCTTGTGGGCAGATTTGAGCAGGTGGGACTGCGTTGCCCCGGGGATCTCGTTAACAGGACCCCACTGCTTGTCTTGTGGGCAGATCTGTGCACACCTGGACCCCACCAGTGCAGCAGAAGCATTTCCGCACACATTTTCAGTGAGTGTAGTCAGTGCAGAGATGATTCCGACGGGACTGATGGGGAGTTCAGACCATGGACCGGAGCCCCCCTGGGGGGGGGGTAGGGTGGGTGGGGGTAGTGGTGGTCTGGGTGATCTTCATTTCGTAATATTCTTCACCATCTGAAGCTCCTCCACAGGTTTCCACTGCTGGTTAATTGTGAGGAGCTGCGTAAACAGGAGGAGAGGCGCCGATGACATCACGAAACTGCCACCTGAGGACTTGATCCTAAAAAATGTACCTTGTGCGTGGTGAAGCCCTGGTGGGTCGTTTAAGTTCGTCACAACAGCACACATAGAAAATAAACACTAAAAAACACTGCTCAACCGCAAAATGCTCATGTTAAAGCCATCAAGTTATATAGAAATACTATAGAAAAATGTACCATATTTGAGATACAAGATTATTTTCAGATGGTTGTACAATACATGACCTATATGCAGCTGGTAGACCCCAGCAGAACAGACACAAAGGTGACTCTATTTACCTTCCGAGGTTTTGACGGATCCAGCTTCTCCCAAGGCTCTGGGTTACTCTTGTTTATGCTGCAAAAAAATTAAAATGACCACCCATTTTTAATTTTCGCGACTGGCAGATTACCGAGGGTCACCGTGGTTGTTTTAAAACATACGCATGTCATTAATATGACCATGCACCTGGCAAAGGTAAATACGCAATAAGCCATCATACTGAAACAGCAGCCGACGGACGCCAGGTGAGTCTGAATTCGCAGCCAAGACAAAGATCCGTGAAATCAGACTTTAATAAAGTCAAAATGAGTGCTCTTACATCACGTCTGATTTTGTCAGGAGGAAGTAAACGCAGGCAGAAGTAGCTCCAGTGACAGCAAACGCCATGAATCCAACCAGAGGGATCAACTGCGAAATTAAGACATATCATGTAAAATAACCTCTGCATCAACAGCACCAAAATCTGTAATAACAAAAAAGGCGCATGTGGCAGGAAACTTGCCTCTTTCTTTTTTCTCAGCATTTTAATAAATCCAGACATTTTGCCCGAGTGACTTAGAAAAAGCTCCAGTGACGTCTGCAGGAGAGAAGAAAGTTAAGATTTAATGTCAGTAACCACAGATTTCCCCTGGGTTTAGCTAATCCGGAAATAATGACATTTGCAGTGCACTTCATTCTACGAAACGCTTTCCTAATCTCTCTTATTATTCTGGAGGGGGTCCTCCTACACCCACGGCGCACACCCCTCCTCCACGGAGGTCCTTACCTGTGCTTGTCTCAGGTGGTTGTGAGCTCTGCCTCCCGGCACCGGGGAGTGGTGTACGGGTTCACAGGCACGTACACAAGCCCTGTATGCATACTGAAACCTATTGGAGGAAACAAATGCATTATTTAGTTAGGGCGGTCGATGATGAAGCTGGTCTGAAAACCTGCGTGAAGCGCGCGCTCTTCTGGTTACCATGACAACGACACTTTACTGATGCCAGCCGTTTCATTTCGTCTTTGATGAACCCTCCGGCATGCACTAAAGTCGTGTATTAGTACCTATTACCATGCATTATCTACTTTTTAACCAGTTATTTATTCCCCAGTTTAAACTGCAACCCATCCGAATGTCATCACGACTTCTACTGCCGGTCAGTTTTTTGGACTTATTTGGTCTGACATGGCATGCAGTTATCATGATTAATAGCGATTTTATGCAGACACGCCGTATTATTTTACCTAATAGTATTTAAACTATCCGGTTACGGAGACTCGATCGTCTTAACTAGTTATACCAGTGGTGATTTAATCGTAACCCATCCATCTTCCAGTCGAGTATCCTGCTCAGGGTTGCTGGTGACTGATCTTAAATTGTACGCATTTTTTATACTTCAGAAATCATGACAGTAGCCCAGTAATAAATTATGCTTGATAATTAATTGAAACGTTTAAAGGTTTTTTTGTCACATGTCCTTTTGAAATACACCCACAGTAATGAGCCTTCACTTTATGGTATGTCCTTTAGGATCAAATTCTTCAAGGCAGCCTTAGGGTTTATAGGGTTAAATAAATTAGCACTTTTTCTCACTACATCCAAGCAAGTTTTGCCAAATATACCTCCACTTACCATTGATCTCCGCGGTGTAACAGTACCGTTCTTTCATATAATATTGACAAAGCCAAATTAATTATGCATAATGCGTCATTTAGGAGGAAACATTTACTCCAAAGCAATAACTGCCAAATATTTGGACACAGACTCAGAACAGGTAAATATCTTTATTACAAGCACAGTTACACTTCACACATGTAAAAAGTAGCAAATAACATTCAACTCATGAACAAATGTTTATAATTATTTACTTGCTGGGTGTTGAGGGAAGGTTTCATGCTTTGGAGTGATTTCTGAAAGTACTTGTGCTTTATTTTGAGGGCATCCATACCTTCCTCTTGCAATGTCAATAAAGCTGCCTAAAAACAAAAATAAAAAGAAACAGAACAAATTTGTTAGGAGACTTACTTTCAGCTTCAGATGAGTACAGATCTCACAAGTCGTGTGGATTTGGAGGAAGCCTCTGTGTTGCTCCTGAGATGGTGGTACCAGTATGGCCCCCTGTCAGTGAGGTCTAACCTAATAACTCCTTGTCAGCTGAATGATGGAAGACTGGGGTCCTCAAGCTTTTCTCAATCTATTTATCATTACAACCGCTCAAGTGTATTGAACTGTGAACCACTAGAGAGAGCACACGGGCCACAATACGTCAATAAAATAGAAATGTATTGATTGAGGGGCGATATTTTGTCCAGCAGCCTACAAATGTAACTCTCAGTGTAATCGATCCCCCAATAAATAATATGATACATGAACAGATAAATTATTATCAAGAAAGGGGCATATTTTACCGCAGGAGGAACAAGACATTAACGAGTCAAAGAGAGCTGGGTTAGTGGCCTACTAGCTGTTTAGGCTTAGGGACTGGAAGCATTTAGGGTGTAGATTAACTGAGATCTCTACACCCGTGGTGAGTGGCATTATCACAGTATCCTTAAACAGGTTCACCCTGGTCACATTTGGGTACACTCACCAGTAACCTAAAGCACTGTGGGTTTCTCAAATCACTAATGATACCTGCTCTGGAAAAATAATCCAGAAGAAATGCTGTACAATTAAAGAAAATAAATAAATAAATAAATAAATAAATTTATATATATGTTGGAAATCCATTCATCTGTGCCTCCATCCAACTGCTTAACCTGGTCAAGGTCACAGGGGCCTGGAGCCTATCCCAGGCAGTACAGGGGACCAGGCTTGGGTGTACCCTGGACAGATTAAGAAGAAAATATGCACTTTTTAATTCTTCTGTGTTGAGTGGCCAAAATGTTTATTTACCTCCTTGCAAAGGTTCTCCAAGTCAGCCCCAGAAAACAGGTGGGTTTCTTGGGCCAGCTCTTTGAGACGGACGTCCACCTCCAGGGGCATGTTCTTCGTACAGATCTGCAGAATGGCCAATCGTGCCTGGGAAGTGAAGCAAGATCAACGTTAGCAAAAAGGGAAGAGAGAAACATATGTTCATTTTAGGAATGCAACGTGTGATCAGATTTGTCTACCTCCAGGTCAGGTGGTGGCACATAGATGATTTTGTCCAATCTGCCAGGTCGGAGCAGAGCCGTATCCAGGACATCAGGTCTGTTTGATGCAGCAACTATTATGACGTCCTTGTTGCAAACTTCGTGGTAGTCCATCTGAAATATTTACAAGTCGTACGTATGCGGCATCAGCGCAGAAAAAAAACCCAAAAAAAACAAGAATACAACCTTGCAGTACAGAAGTCAAATATGCCAGTACTGCTCCACAGAGGTGATGGAAGCCAGTAGGTCACCTGCTGCTCTTGGCAGAGATCCATGGAGTCCCCAGCCAGACACATCTGCTTCTCTGTACCCCTCCTCTCCAGGGTCTTCAGCCCGACACCATCCAGCTCGTTCAGGAGCACTGAAAGCACCCTCTCCTGGACACTGTGAGATCTGCTGTCCTCTCGGGAACTGAGGAGGGTGTCGATTTCATCCAGAAACAAGATAGATGGCGCACAGGCTCGAGCTTGACGGAAAAGCTGTACAGATGTGAATTGTAGACATTTCGGAGATATTATGCAGTGTTTAGAATAACAGAAGGGCTTATGAAAAGTGGATAAAAATATGTTAAAGAACCTAATCACTATTACATTTGACATGATCAACATGATCAAAGATGACAGAGATCAAGGCTATGAAAAGAAGAAAAGCACACCTGAGCTAGGATCTTCTCAGAATCCCCAACGAATGGGGAGAAGAGGTCTGCCCCGCTGGCTGACAGGAATGCACTGTGGGTGCAGCTAGCTGCTGCCTTCACCAGCATGGTCTTCGCGCATCCAGGGGGGCCATATAGCAGGATGCCTCGCGGACGAGGCAGACCGAGGCGCACGAATGCCTCCGGAAACTTCATCGGCCACTCGATACTCTTCCAGAAGACAACGGTCATGTACGTGAGAACTCAGTGTAGCAGTGTTAGATTAAAAGTATACTAACTCCTTCCATAGATATAAATCATTCAAATTGTCACCTTTTAATTTGTAAAATTTTACGTCTTAAAGGGTATCCTGTATGACATGCCACACTCTACCTGTTTCAGTTTTAGTTTGACCTCCTCCAGACCACCTATCTGGTCCCAGGTGAGAGGTTTAAACTCAGTCAGACCAATACTGCTTCTGAGACAGGATGGCTGGACCTTTTTGAGGGCCTCCATAAAGTGTTGCATATCGACTGAATGACTCTTGGTCCCCTGCAGGGGAAGAAAATGGTCAGCAGCAGGGTATCATCAAGACAGACTCAGTGCAGCATGGAGCCCTGATGACCCCATGTACTTGCAGATGGGATGGTCTATAAGTTTTCCTTCGCTTGCCTAACAGATCAGGTTTATGCAGTACCTGGGAGCTCCTGAGAATGGCCTGCAAAGCGGCTTCCCTGCAGAGGGCACTCAAGTCTGCTCCCACAAATCCTGTAGTCATCTCTGCTAAAGCAATCAAATCCACATCGCTAGAGAGGGTCATCTTTGAGCTCAGCAAGGCCAAAATAGATTTCCTCTGATGGAGTGTAGGCACACCAATGATGACCTAGGGAATTAAAAGAACAAACACCCCGACTCATTGACTGTATATTTGTGGAAATCACCAGTGCTAAATCAAACAAAGAAAAACATTCACCTCTCTGTCAAATCTGCCTGGTCTTCTCAAGGCAGCATCTAAAGCATCTGGCCGGTTCGTTGCTCCAATGATAGCAAAATGCTGTTCAGTGCCAATGCCATCCATCAGAGTCAACAGCTGTGCCACAATTCTGTTTTCAGGTGCATTGCTTGAACTGGCCCGCTTCGGGCATAAAGAATCAATTTCATCAATGAACAGAACACAAGGACCTTCCTGAGAAGCTTCCCTAGCTTGCTGGAATATCGCTCTTAAATTCTCTTCACTCTCTCCCGGCCTTGAGCCAAAAATAACAGGCCCACTAATGGTGACTAAAGAGGCGCCGACTTCGTGGACGACACTCCTTACCAGCATGGTCTTGCCAACTCCAGGGGGTCCAATAAGTAATATACCTTTAGCGTGGGAGAGGCCCAGGCTCTGCATTGTCTTTGGATAAAGGAGTGGCAAATTAAGAATTTCCTTCAGTGAAGCAAGCACATGCTCCATTCCACCCAATGAAATGCCAGGCGCCCTGATTTGTTGACTCTTGTATCTGCTGTGAGTCTGTATCTCCTGTATGCAGATGCTGGTTTTAGCAGTGATAAGACCAGCTCCACTGGAGCACGGATCTAAACACTCAATAACAACCAATATAATCGGAGTCTCTAGATGGCTCACGTTAACAGCGTGCTTCTCTGATACGTAGGTGCCTTTCAGCATGTCTTTAACGAGGTCGTGAATGAAATGATCGGCCGACAGCCCCTCGAAGTCCACAGTCTGAACGACAACTTTGACTCTCACGTTCTTCAATTTTGGACAAGTTACAGCTTTGATTTGGGTTCGCCTAACGGAAGGACTTCTGTCAGAAATCGAGATGAAGTCTGCTGTGGCGCATTTACTATCAAATTGCAAAAAGCCCTCAGCAAGATCACTTCTTGGCCATGCCGTACATAGACAGTCCCCTCCTGGAATCGGAATTTGAACCGGAGATCCGATCTTTAGTCCTAAACACGCCATCAGTTTCGGCCCCAGTCTGCACCTTTGTGTGCCCCTGTCTACTGGATCCAAAGGCAGCACCTTTAGACTGATATCCTCCATGGAAAAAGAGCTCACTGCATTAACTACAACATAAAAATATACCCCTTTGTAAAATATTACGTTTAAGCCACACCACTCTGAAATACAACAGTTGCAAATCCCATATATTTAAATGGCATATTCCTAAACCTTGCATTCCACGGTCAAAATAATCCAAATGCTTTCATCACGTGTGTAAGTGTAAACAAGACAAGCGTTTCTCACCGGAATTAGGCTGTCCAACCGTAAGCTTACCCTTAATTTGCAGCAAAGTTACATTTATAACCGTATGACATTCGCAGTAAAACATTACAACGTAATATACTACATTTCCTACCTAAAGCTTACTACACTGTTACAAATTCAAACCATAACATTTATGCAGAGTGCTGACTATAATGTGAAAAGAGCCAGCAATGCACAACCGTTCAATTATGGCCGGCCAACATTTTCTTAAAAATGGTCCAGTCCGGCTTCAGTAACAAACCGCACGAGCGTGCTCTTCTCTGATTGGCTATCCACTTCTCGCGATGTTATCATTTTCACCCGCGCCTGGTTTCGTTTGTTAAACGGTTATTATAATAGATGACATTCTCAGAGTACCATTGGAGCGTCGTCTTTCTTCCATGGGGTTTTT
This sequence comes from Gymnarchus niloticus, assembly GCA_009936485.2. Lineage (NCBI taxonomy): Eukaryota > Metazoa > Chordata > Actinopteri > Osteoglossiformes > Gymnarchidae > Gymnarchus > Gymnarchus niloticus. The sequence continues at coordinate 5,257,867 of JAACJT020000007.1, forward strand.
TTGGGACCGGATTTGTCAAACATTATCTGTTGTGGTCCTGCGCTGATTGTCAAGTAGTTTGCATAGAGCTGCGCTTTCGGAGAAAATTTAAACCAAGCTGTCGTTTGTCGAGCCGCTTGAAACGTCTATTTGGCACTAAAAATCTCTATGAATTTAATAAAATTCAGAGTTAAAGCTGTGTTGAGTCTGCCCAAGCTGCATTTTATCCCGGTAATTAAAGAGTGATTTAAACGTTCTCCTTTTGTACATATATTGGTCTTTGATTTCACAAGCCAGATTTATGTGCTTCATACAAATCTGCATAAAAACGCCACATCTAGAGAGGATATTCAGGTAAATATGGAATTGTAGTAAGTGACATTAAAACAACAAGCGTACGTTTTGTAGCGTGCATCTATGCCAGTTTATTGCAGGATATACACTCACATGTGATAATTTAGAGACAAATTCATCTAATTGCCTGTTATTGGACTGCGGGACAGAAAAAAGAGGACACAAAAGGAGAGAGGAGTGTATGCAGGCTCCAGAACACTGAGACAGAAGTGTGAGGCTACTGATCAAGTGGACCATCTGTTTGACAATACCTTTTACCCATTTTCCATGTCTACTTATTCAACGTTTTCTAAGTTCATTCTGCAGATTGACAATAGTTTGTTACACTTGTGTTAAATGTAGTTAGGGTATTGGTATAAATCTTCCTTAAAGATTGTAACAATTTTGGCTATTTTACAGAAGAAACAATTGTTTCCTGTTCTTGTCAGTAGTATTTTCCAAAGTCAGCAGAAAACCGTGCCTTTTTGTTACATGTCCTTGAACTAGATGGCTGCTTGGAAACATTTTAAGGAAATTAAGTTATAATTTGGGCAACATTCATCTTGTCCAAAGTTCTGTAAAAATGTTCTGATATTCATACTCATTGCCACAAGGGGGCAGCACATAAACGGTCAGTTTCAGAGTGCAGCGTTGGTTCCACAAGAGCAACAGAATTTTTCCATGACCATTAGGGAAAAAAAATGGGAAAACGTATCTTTGACAAACAATAAGCAGGTGGTGGGGACCCGTTCTAATACAGATCCTCTTCAAGCTGTCCCATCCGTGAAATGTAAGTTCTTTTTCATTTGAAGGGGGATCTTCTGGACACTCATGAAATCGAGCAGGGTCGGCTTATTTTCCATTCGTCTCCAGTCTTGTGAACTTCAGCTTTACACCTGGTGCATACATGAAAATTCTTGCCATGCTGTGCAGGTTTCTTCACGCAGTCCAAATGCACACAGCTAGACGAACTGGCATCTCTAAACTCCCCATAGTGTATGATTTTGTGTGTGTGTGTGTGTGTGTGTGTGTGTGTGTGTGTGTGTGTGTGTGTGTGTGTTTACTGTAGGTGCCCTGTGACACATTGGCATCCTGTCCATGGTTTTTGCCCTTTGCTAGCCGGGCCCACCCACGACGCTGACCAAGATAATTGGTTGGAAGATGAGGGAGGGTCAACTCTGTGAGGGTATCTGTGTTTCGAGGAAGGTACTTAAATAATCACTTATTAGCTGATATGGTTGACTCATTTGACTGTATCAAGTTGTGATGGCCGGTTTTCAGTTTAGGCGTAATTAAAGCTGGTTGCCTGGATACATAGGAGGCCGGTTGGAAACTTATGTAGAGCAGTCGGGCATAACGTTATAAAACAATACTACATTGAACGCCATCTAACTTTTAAATGCATTATACGCTCTAAATTCTAATACAAGGGTGGGAAATTAATTTAACTGGTGCGAGGATTCCTAACTCCACCAACGCTACGAAATCCTTGGGCTCTAAACTGCGCATAAGACCTGCCTTGTAGTCCATTCAAAAAGACCATCGCTGAAATAAATTTGCTTCAGTCGTGTTTTGAAATAGAAGCACCAAAAATTATACGAAATCAAAGGCCATGCAAGCTGATCTTTAGTTTGTACACAGACAAGGCAAGTAGGTGAGAAGCACACTGTTTAGAAGCCAGCAGCCTGTTTGGAATGACATTTACATGCCCATGGTACATTTGTCCCATCTGAGTTTGTAGTATTGAGTGGTGAAGAGGGAATTCCACCGCTATCCCAGTAGGTCTTATTAAAAATACATGTAAAAATCAGAATTAACACCGTTTATTTACCTTCTAAATAAAGTGAGAATACGTGTTAAGATGTTTGGATAAATTTCTTCATGTGTAACACTATGCATATGTACTTAAGTTTGTCTCATAGTGATAATTATTGCAAATAGGCTATGTTACTTAGATTAACAATAAACCCTTTTTGCGACTAGATAAAACATGTAGGCTACTGATAATTTTATATGGCGATCCCCCTTTCACCCCACTGTCACAATTGCGAAGAATGAGCTCTGTCCCCTGCTAATGCATCGCCCCCCCCTTTGCTTACTGGAGATTACGCGGCATTTTAAATTATGGTTAATTATATGAAGAACTCTTGTGCGTCAGGTTATTATTCTGACAGACTGATTATTCAAAGGCTTCGCAAGGTGGCTTCTTGTAATTTTTTTTACTATGCGAATTAGCAGGTTGAGTATTGTTAATGATCTAATCTAAATTAAGGTTATAAATGATTCCTGTGTTCATCTATTATGTATATGTTAAATAATAATAATTAACAACCGACATGTTCATGGTTGTAATCCAAAGAGTGAGCATACTTTGCGTCTTATTTGCCTCTGTAACCATCTGAATGAATATTTGACGAATGAGCGATTTTTGCAAATCGCTTTAAGCGAAACTGTCCGCAAATAAAAAAATCACAATATTTAGTAACATCGATGCACGAAACCCGTGTTTCTATGGCAACCGGGACATCTTAAAACTCAGATAAAAGTCGAAGATTACTGTTATTGCACAATGGCTCATGGATGTAACTAGAGGGAGATACGCAGGACAGCGTACGCTGGGGTTTTTTTTTTTTTTTTTGCAGTATTTCCGTGCTCCTATTGATGCTTCTGCTTTACTGATTGAACTATAATTTTGTGTATCACTTACCAAATTTACATACGCAAATCAGGCGCCCGTGTCTGTGTGTCTGGTCCCCAAATGCCATGTAAGTCCAAGGCCACTTGATGACTGCCATCGGCCGCTTATTAGGGTCCATGTGACTTTACACGCAATGACACGGATGTCTTCCGATCTGAGTGATAACTCACACCAGGGATGCACAAAAGAAACTGACTTCTGCTTCGAGAGCCTCATTAAACTATGCATCCTGCTGCGGCTCGTGGTTGCCATAGAAACCGTTTCATCGCTCCGTGCGCCCAAAAAGCGCCTTTCTTTGGGATGACTCCCAAACTGGGCACCACGGTACCGGACTTGGGTTTCTCTGACCATGCAGGCACGGCGTTTCCCTAATTATTCTCATTTATATAAAACAAATAGCTGACTGGTTATTTACGTTCGATGAAATACGAAGCGAATTATAACCGTTTCTTTTGCTATGGCATGAGGAGAGATCTCTTAACAAAGGGTGCGTAGTTTTGCAGCAAACATGAACATGAGGGCTCATATCTCGGATACCCCAGTTTCCCCTCAAAGTGGCATAATGAAACAACAAAAAGAAACTATCCAGACTATCAGCAAGAAATGAAATGGGAGGATCTATAGTGTTGATGAGCCACTTTCGTTTCAGTTTCGGGCAGATAAAAACGTGAGTTAAAGCCTACGACGTGAATCCTCAGATATCCAGGCTATGGGATTGCGTCGGGATGGTGCATCATTGCCTGCTTTATTGGCCTTCGGTGGAGCGCAGCTCCGTATGCGCGGCTGGAAACTGACCCTCTGATTGCGGCACAGTATTAAGTGAGGGAGTGCCGGGCCAAGGACACCTCATGCTCCACTGCGGTCTGCTGCACCCACCGATGTAGCATGGGACAGACGTCTAGCCTTCCACCCAATTTTGTAAGTATGAAAGGCGCAGCATCGCCGGCCGATCAGCGACACGGCTGTACCTGTCTGGTGGCCTGATTGTGTGTCCCCACGTTGCAGAACAGCGCTCAGGTTTCTTTCGCTTTACCACGGTGACAGGACCCTCCAGTGAGTGGAAAAAAAAAAAAAGAGGCTTTGCGCTGCCGTTGCATTGTGCAATTTCACAGAACCATTTACCAAGAAGGAGGAGGGGGAAGGAAAAGGATATTCCGTTAGTTTGCATGGTGTGGACGTGGGGTTTGATCTGATACTCACAGACTATGTAAACGCTACAGAGGATACCAGGGGCCGTGGTAACTACTGTGGATAGCTCATTATTATAATCGAATAAGTATGCGGCTTTGTGTTACTCGAATTGCAGTTTATTTGTTTTTATAGCATATATTTTTTTTTTATGAGCCTCGCGCGTTTTATTTGCCTTGCTGACACGGGAGTTTTTTTTTGGTTTTTTTTTTTTTTTTCCACGACTAACTTCCATGATGCAATCAGTGTCTGGTTATACTTAGAACCACAGTGATCTTATTCGTACGCTTCTTTCGAATGCTTCCGACGCCGCTGTGTTTCCTGTGGCAGAAACCGAACCGTTCGCCACCATTGGCTGCTTCTCAACAACTGGAAAGATGCCATTCCAAAGAAAGCGTATTCTTTCAGATAAATGGATGAGTATACACTGTCGATGGTATCATTTCCAAACATTTTGCTGAGGAAAAATACGCAGAAAAGAAATTCACTGACGCTGCGAGGCGGTGGAGGATACCTTGATATGAAGTGTTTTGCTTTTTCGCTTCGCATTCGCGTTTTACGCTTCATGGCTTCTGGGAGCTCAGTTTGCTTCCTGTGGTCACATCGGCTTGTCATTTATCTTGGTGGTTAGGCTTGTCTTTCTGTTCCGATAGCAGCCAGACACCCCTCATTTGTCACGTAAAGCTGACTAAATGAACCCTGCAGGCTTCCAAAAGGTGATCAGGCGCTGATTAATACTTTGCTGTGTGGCCAGAGACTGTCACGCTATAAGATGGTGACATTACTGGGAAAGACTAATGGACTGTCAGTATACCGTACCTGTGCTGTGTGTGAGGGCAATTGCAATCAATTTCCACTTTACAAGTTAATATCCATCCATCCATCCATCTTTCAACTGCTTATCCCGTGCAGAGCTGAAGTGTAATTGTATTAATATGTAATTGTTTAATTACAAGTAATTTATAAATGCAGGTATTCTAGATACAGCCGAATTTTATAATTTGTCATATTGCTTGAAAAAAAAAAAACAGCATTTAAAAGGAGACAAAAGGTTTCCATACCTTTTTTGTTACATTAATATTGTAAGTTTTAATGGACATTATTTGTATACACTTGCAGATTTTAAAACCCACTGGAGATTCATTACGATACACAGATGATTCTGATAAAAATGTGACTTTATTGGTCATCAGGGACGCTGTAGAACTGCCTGGAAAAATAACTGCGAGACATTCATGGGTGGTTTTTAAAATAGTAAATATCTTAATCTATTTGTAACGGGCAGCACTTTCTATTTTATTCTCATATTTTACTTTAGTGTCAATCACCTGCTAATGCCTTGGTAAGCATTCTGGTTTAGGATGGATAAAACTTGAGTCTCTTTAAATGTGCACACAAAACGTATTTTTAACGTTTTTTAAACGATCACTTTTATCCCAAATTCAAATACTTTACCAGAAATCGCTCTTGGATGTTGTTATGCAGGCCTACTGGGGGAGGGAGAACAGCTATTAAAATAGATATGTGTGAAGTAGAGAGCAATGATTAGCATGATCCACTGGGCTGGAGGGTCCAACAGCTGGACCAGAGTGAGATTAAACTACATTCAACTGAATATAATATTGTGATTTTGTAAAATTTGGTTTAAAACGTTACACACCAGAATGTGAATTCTGCGAGCTGTGTCAGTCGGCATACAAAGGGTTAATTTTAAGCCATTGCTTCCTGTACTCCAGGTACAGGTAAGGAGTACGTTTGTATTGTAGTTAATTTCTATGCAAGGGTTCCACTTGCCTAATATTTTTAAGAAATAAAATTACACATGACATTTTCTCTAGCTGAGAAAGGCGCTAAGGCATCATACGGCCCATGCAATTATGTACGGTATGAACGTATAAGGAAAGATATCGTATGATGTCCGCTGAGCTTTGTAGGAGGAGGGTAAAAAAAAAAAAAAAAACTTCCAGCACTATTCCCTGTTGCAGGAGCAGAGCTCCAACGGTCCTCTGGGGTTTAATTAAAGGATGTTTGGAAAGTGCAGTGTGTGCTTTAGACTGCGGGGTGGATATTGGCAGCGCTGAGCTCACGGGGAGGACAGCGTTTAAGAGCAATTAGAGGTGTTAGACACAGCCTGGTCATGAAAGGCATGACGGCTTCTGTGACCAGCGGTACTTTGGTTACTTTGGCAACAAAAAGAGGAATATACTAGGCCAATTAAATTGCATGGCAAGTATTTTTAAAAGACCTTAGTAACGTAACATTATTCTTATGAGATTTGGCTAAAACTGTGTATAAGGTGGCTCTGTTTAGAAAATCTGCACTTCATACTGATGAAATGTATTTCTGTATGTGGTGCCGTCATTAGAAGACGATGGACTCCTGGGTAACAAAAAGATAATGCATGCCTGCCGTGCAGTCAAGGAGCCGGTGTGTTTGAACGTGGAAGTGTTTGGTCTTCAAATCAAATCGAATTAAATCTGGTTAATGGGAAGGGACAGTGAATATATTGTGTGTTTGGGTCCTTAGTTACTAATGATCCTAATGAAATTCATTGCAAGATTGTTTTTCACACCAAAAACTGAACTGTGACTGTGAATAATGGGTTGTTGTCAGCTGTGATGAAATGCTCAGGGGAACGATTTCACGGCGCGGTCTAAGCAGCCGGCCCCATTGAATCAAAGCCCATGCCCGATATGCTGTAAACGCATGTGCATGTAAATGCTTCTGGTAATGCGGGCCTCTCATCTTTCCAAGAAATAGCCTTCACTGACTTTCTGCTAGCTGTGTTTTTCATGATTTATACAGTAAGTGGTCATTTTTCTTAATGTACATGGCATTTCTTATAATCTAATCACTGATCCTGCAGCTGGTCTCAGGCCTCAAGGTAGGGGTGCTCGGAGTCTAATTGTACGTGAAATTTAGATACAGCAGATAGAATGCAATCGAATCGTTTTAATGTCATTGCACAGAGTACAATGAAAATTAGAAGCAATCTTAAGGTGCAATCAAAAATCACAAATCACAATTTAGCCTGTCTGCATGCTCATAGGCTATGGGAGGAAGTCTGTGTGACGTGAGGAGAAGCCAATGTGTTCTCCCTAGGCCTATATCTTATAGATTTTCTCTGAGAGCTCTAGTTTTTTCTCATGCGGTCCAAAGGCATGCAGCTGAGTTAATCGGCATCTCTAAATTGCCCGTATTCACTGTTTATGTGAATGTACCTTGTGAAGAGCTGGCATCTTCTTCAGGGTGTACCCCAGCTTCATGCCCTGTGATGGACTGGCATCACGACCAGGCTGTACGCCAGCCTCACGTCCTGTGATGTACTGGCATCACGACCAGGCTGTACGCCAGCCTCACGTCCTGTGATAGACTGGCATCACGACCAGGCTGTACGTCAGCCTCGTGCCCTGTGATGGACTGCCATCACATCCAGGCTTTTGGCTGCCCACAACCCTAACTAGGATAAGCCCTTGGGAAGTAGATGGATTGCTTCTGAGCCCTTGTCCACATAGCCGTTAAAGAAATATTCCTTGTACGATTTTGTGTGTGTGTGTGGTGTGTAATTTTTTTGCTGATTTTTTTTCTAATTTTTTTTTTGCAGGCTGGCCCATGGACAATACCACAATCCTCTTGGTACTATGAGGTACAGTGAGGCGGCCATCTATGCTGGTAAGAGCAAGGCATTGGCATCTGTCTTGTTGCTGAGGTGTACTTATAGCTGGTTCACTGCCGGCTTGTGTTTCATGCTTCTGAGGGGCACCTTTCTTATTTTGGTTAGTGGTCTGAGCCACAGCTGCATTTTTTTGTTATTTTTTATTTCTGCACCTGGTTTAGCCAGGAAGCGGTTGATACATACGCCTGAATATGTAATTAGCGTTAGGTATTAGGTTGCTAGCTAACTGGTGTAGGATTTTCTCCAGGCTGGTTAATGGGAAATACTTCTACAGTTACAACCAACTTCCAAACACAATATTTATAGTCTTAAAATGTGTTAATAAATATTTGGAACCAGTATTCGTTGTTGACGTCACCATTCTAAAGAGGTTTTCCTTACTGTATTACCGCAGTAGAACACTAAGCACATTTCTCAGCTCTAAATATCCATTCTAAAGAAAATGTTCAACTGATACTTTGGAAACAATTAACGGAATACCTGCATGAGTTCTATATCACTTTGGTGATCAATCAGAAAGATTTGTGTTCAGCAGCTAACAAGAACAAACTTGAGAATTGAGAATCACATCAGGCATTCAACGACGGGACTTCTCCGGTAAGAGACGCTAAGGTTGTCCGACCACAAGACATAAGCCAGTTTTCAGAGGGGCGCTTCTCCGGGGAAAAGGAGGTGTGGGATAAAATAAAGCCGCATTTTCTGCTGTGCGGTAGTCGTACGGGACCATATTTCCCGGGCTGAGCCGTTTTGTCTGAGAAAAACCCAAATTAAACCAAATAGAGAGATTGATATCGGGTCGCTGGAATGAGTACAAAAATTAAGTAAACTACTAAAAGAGTTATAGTAAACAGTCAGAGTTTATATAATCTTAAACAATATGATGCAGTGATATCCCCCCCCCCCGCAAATCTGAGACCGTGTTGCCCGAGTTTTTCCGCACATCTGCCCGACTCGTACGCCTTTGTGCTGTGCGGTAGACGCCAGAATGCTGCGTGGGGGCTGTTCGTAATCGGCGTTAATTAACAGTCCTTCAGGGCGCTGTGCTCAGCTTGTTATGAGCTACAAAACCCCAATAAGCTCTGGAGCTTTTCATTTCTAACCTTTCTTATGTATGTACCTGTGATGCATGTGTAAAGTACTGAAACGCATTTGAAACCCCTTGATCTTGAAAAATTCACATATTTAAGAGTTACAAACAGTTTAAAGGTTAATATTCTTATTTGATTTGAACATATATGCATTACAGACGGTCATGGTGGATTTCAAATTGATAGCCTTTTTTATTACTTCTAATTACGTATGTCTTTTTTATTTTCCGTAAAATGGTTACGCAATTTATTTTGAAGAAACGCGCTCCACAAAAGTGACGCAAAACTCAGACGCGCATTTATAAAAGGGTCAGCTAAGGATGTGGGAGGAATTTGGCTGTTCACCTTACATGCCCCCCGCCGCGCCGCCCCCGCCCCCCCCCCCCCACCAGACCCACCCGCCAAGAACAACGCGAACCCCCCCCCTCCTCAACGCACTCAGATGAGCGCACCGTACGCACAAGT
>JAACJT020000007.1:5276194-5309430 GCA_009936485.2 Gymnarchus niloticus
CTCCCTGTAACAATACCTAAATGCACACTTGACATCTAGATTATTTATTTAGTTGTTTTTGGCATGATTTGAAACTGTGCATTTAATTTGCAGCCTTGCATGCTTTTCAGTTGACAGTAGAAAGTGAGAAAGTTACGCAGAACACTACAGCCAGCAGCTGTCATTTATTTCTTGTATATTTTATTGTCCCGACACTAAATAGCCTTTTTTGGGTTGCAGTTCCGTCATAAAAGTGACCAGCAAGTCAACACACGCCAGTCTCAGGTACTCATCAAGGGAAAGTAAGTCTGGGTCTTCTGCAGCTTCAGTTCTCGCTCGTCATTGTGGTCTGTGTTTTTGGAGCAAGAGTTACTCAGGGTTTACTCAAAGTGCCGTGTCACCTTTAAAGCAACAAATTTGAAAACTGGTCGTGGTTTTCCCTGTCGAGTGCATCTCTGTGTTTTGTCATCTGCCATATGATAAAACAAGTCATTTCAATTGACTGTGTTATATCGATAGGCCCGCCAATATTTGTAGGGCGGCTGGTCGATGATAATTTGATAGTTATGTAATATTACACAAACCGCATTCAGCAACGACACAGCTGCAGTGATGGAAGCCTGGTAAAGCAGAATGGAAAGCAATTTCGGATGTTGAGGATGTTACACTTTGACTGGATGTATTGTCAGCTGTCACTCTACCACTCACTGATTGCTCTTTTGCAGGCTCCAGAATGAGAAGTGGATGAACGTCCATGTGGGAGACATCATTAAGCTGGAAAACAATCAGTTTGTGGCTGTAAGTAGGGGAACTGTTGGGTGGGGGGGTGGATGTAGATGGAGCAGATGGGGCGGGAATTGAATGCGCCATCGTGAGAAAACAAGTGAACCTGTTGGAATTATTAGGATTTTCATATGAATGGCTCCAAAATGTGATCCAAAATTCATAATAATAAATCTGGACAGTTGTATTTAACAAACAGCGCGGCATCTTACATGCCGTTTCTTCTGTGAACAAATGGTACAAACAGGCAAAGTCACTGATGGAAAAAGTATGTGAACCCCTAGGATAATGACCTCTGGACGGGAGGATGATTAGCTGCTCCATCCAGTTCAGGTGTGGCTTTGATTTGTCCTGCCGCAGAATTCTGTTCCAATGCAGTATGGCCAAATTAATAGAGATTTTAGAGTTCTTCTTCAGAAGAATCGCTGCCGAAGCTTATGAGACTGGAAATGATTACAAAAGATTGTGTAAGGCCTTGAGCCTTCATGAGTCCACAGTCGAGGAGATAGCTTTACAAGTGGAAGATATCCGTGCCGTTGTGGGTGGGTGTGTAAAAACAGATGTGTCGCGAGGGCATACTGTGGAATGCCACATAGGTAACAAAGAATCCTAGGGTGACATCTGAGGATGTGCAAGCAGGCTGTTTTCTCACTTTGTAACGTCTGTGCTCATGAGTCAGCAATAAGGAGAACGGTGAACAAAGGGAGTGTTCTGAGGAGGATATCACCGGGAGAAACCATCACTCCGAAAAACAATGCTGCTAATCTCTAGCTTATTCAGGACTGGATGTTCCAATGTGCTACTGCAACAATGTTCTTTGGAGAGTTGAGATAAAAGTCTAACTTTTTGGGCAAATGTACACAGCATGCCACTGCAGAGTGACACAGGAACCTCAGCCTGGCTGTGAAGCTTGTTTGAGGGAGTATAACGGTATGGGAATACTTCACTGCCTCAAGGTCGATGGCTTGCAATCATTGAGGGACCAATGGATTCTAAGTTGCACTGGGTAATTCAACAGCGGAATATTCGAGCGTCTCTATGCAAATTGGCAATGCCGTCAAACACCTTAGTAAATGCATATCAGGGTGGCACAGACAGAAGAAATTCCACATTTTGGAAGGGCCTGACCTCAAACAAGTTTTCGTGTTTCCATGGCTGCGGCGACATAAAAATCACACCTCCGCCGTGTGTCTGAATCCAACAGGCTGACCTCCTCCTCCTGTCCAGCAGTGAGCCTTGTGGACTCTGCTACATAGAGACGGCTGAACTGGACGGGTGAGAAGACCTTACCTAAAGACCACATCACGACCAAGTCAGACTGTTATTGTACTTCATTTTAACAGCCATCTTGCAGTAAAACATGACACATGGATGTTTGGTCACTCTGTTCGCACGACTGTTTTTAAACTAATGTGCACATTTCTTTGACCAGGGAAACTAACTTGAAAGTGCGTCAAGCTTTATCAGTAACCTCGGAGCTGGGGACCGACATTGGCAAGCTGGCTGATTTTGATGGTAAATATGTTTTTTCAACTGATTATCCTTTTGTGGTCACATCTTAACTTGGAAACAAGGGTGCAATTCTTAATATGTTGTCTTTTTTATACCTGTGCCAGACTGTGATTCTGGTGATTTGATGGCTATAAAAAGTGTTCTTGAAATGGTTTTGTAGATAATCCCGAGGAGAATTAGTCAACGTAATGATGATGAGGTCCTTCGTGTCGCAAAGCAGAATTACAGCTTCAGTACCAGTTTGTGAAGATGGCTCTAGAGACCTCTTCTACACAAAAGAAAAGAACATGTTTATCCATTCAGATTCCATAACAGTCTATCCACCGTAGGGCACACTGAATGCATTGCCGGTCCATCACAGGGAACACACTGACATGTACAAATATACACTAAGGGCTATTTAGAGAGACCAGTCTGTCTCAACTGCAGGCTTTTTTTGATGGTAGGAGAGAAGCAGAGTACATGGAGAGAACATTAACACTCTACAGACTCAGAGCTGTAGCTGGAATCAAACCCTCAACCCTGGAGGTGTGAGGCCACAGTACTACGCTGTCGATTTCACCTCCAGATAGGGCTTGGTGTGAATATGTGGAGAGAGGCCCTTCATATAACCGTGAGGGTTCCTCATTTCTATGTTGGGTGCAGCTGATATAAATCTGGCTGGTGGTCTCCATCGGGGCACCCTGTACCAGGCTGCCACCGTCGCTGGCCCTCGCAAACCCACCGTTGGCTCTCCCATCTTTCAGCCTGGTTTCCCCTCTTTAACGCCCCTGGTTCAGCCAGAATTAGTTGGCCCCACCTAAGGCTTACTTCTGCATTCACACGGCTTGCATTGGAATGAGGTCCACCGTTTATAGAGGCGTGGCTGTGGTCCCAAGAACCTGGCGATCGAAGGCTGTGCTTTCCTCAGTCCGCCACGATCTGCTTCCCTGAAATGAAGCTCCGTTAGAAAATGACAGCGAATAGGCAATTACTTATTTCCTCAGCGTGAATACAACATGTTTTAGTCATAAAGTGAGTTTTCCAAGCCGCTGTTCAGATAAAACATGTACGTAAATTAAGCAGAGAGCTAATTCATTTTACGATCTCATCTGGTACACAGAAGGGTAATAACTACCTAGCAGGCACCAACAGTTCCAGCCATCTGTTGAGGTCACCCTGGTGATACACATGCCTTTAAGCAGATGGGATTTTAATTACACCTTATGTGCACTTTGAATTTATACCTTTGGAAGGTTTAAACTTATGGACTGAGGGCTGATTTTTTTTTTTTTAACTTTTTTGCGAGATGCATTAACAGCCTTTTAGACATTCAGTCAGTAGGAGGTGAACTGGCCATAACTCATTTCTGCATGTCAGGATTTATTTGAAGGGGGTGCTCGGGGGGTGAAAGGCAGGTTAGCATAAACAGCGGTCCTTCCTGGTGTGTCCCATCGCTGAAGCAGCTTGCTGTGGTTTCCTGTTCATCCTCCAGGGGAGGTTGTGTGTGAGCCGCCCAACAACAAGCTGGACCAATTTGTGGGGACTCTGACATGGACAGACACCAAGTATTCTCTGGATAACGAGAAGCTTCTCCTGAGGGGCTGCGTGCTGAGGAACACCGAGTGGTGCTTCGGCCTGGTCATCTTCGCCGGTACTCCACCACGTCCCCTCCCCGCCGCGTTTCTCAGAATCTGACACTTCAGATTAATGGGGACGTCTCACTAAAACAGATGCCTGTTTTACACGTTCTTCTTTTTAAACAATGAAATTGATCACTTTCCTAGAATAGAATAGAACAGAATAGAACAGGCCAAAAAAATATAACATTATGATATTTCCTTACTATTTTTCTTTATTATATAGGAATCCAGAATCATTAACCGCATTTGAATAACCTCAGTCCCCACAAACACGTAAAAGCAAGTGTGTGTGTGTGTGTGTGTGTGTGTGTGTGTGTGTGTGTGTGAAACAGAGAGAAATACACTCGTTTACAGTCAGTACTTGTATAACCTTCAAGTGTAAAGATAAAAGTTATATGAAAGTTATTACATTCAGATATTCATTTGCATGGAAGTCGGTTAATGTAAAGTATTCAGTGCACGTGTCCCATAGACTGTGGGTAACTGCTGATGCCGTCCGTAATCTTGCAGCCGCGTCAGTAGAGTGAAAAGACAAGCAGACCAGCGAATGTGAATATCTGGTTATCCATTTCCTGTCTTTATTAGGAGCGCAAACTAAACTAATGCAGAACTGTGGGAGGACGTCGTTAAAAAGGACCAGCATAGAGAGGCTGATGAACACTTTAGTGTTATGGGTGAGCTCGCCTGCCTTCGCATCACCGCCGACCTTTCCTGTGCCATGGTAAACGTAGATTCATTAACGGTAACCGACAAAGCAAGCAGTCGGGTTCTACAGTCTAGGCGACAGCAGAATACACTTCAATATACTGTGAAAATTGGCTTATATCATAGGCCTCAAGGTTACATACTCTAGCTGTGACTCATCTTTTTGTGTTAATACTATGTGAGGAAGACAGATGTACCACAAAATGTGCAGCGCTGACAGAATTCTCTTCTGGCTGCGTGTTGTCAGATATTTGGATTCCTCTTCTGTACATGTGTTATCCTTGCCATCGGGAACACCATCTGGGACAAAAACATTGGCAGAAAGTTCCAGGTATACCTCCTGTGCAACGAGGTGGTGAACAGTCCCATCTTCTCTGGGTTCCTGACCTTCTGGTCCTACGTAATCATCCTTAACACCCTCGTCCCAATATCCCTCTACGTCAGGTAAGAACACCAGGTATGACAAGCTGTAGCTGTGCTCTTATGGACTTGTCTAAGTCTGTTCTACCAGGTTGTACATCTCGAAGCATCAACGTGATTGGTTTGATGCATTCTATTTCCAAATACAGGCTGCGTGCTTCTGTGTATATGAGCTGCATATAAACAGAATTACAGTACGTCTACGGTTATCTAAAGCATCCCTGAGATACGTGATTACTGTTTATATACAGTTAGCTTGCACTATGTTTTCAGTCTGAAAGACCCTGAAAAGCTGAATACATTATGAGTGTCAAAGGATTGATTTGCATTGCTAACTGAACGTTGAGTGAATGGCAAAACTGTTTGTCGGGTATATGAAATTGATCTAATTTGTGTCTGCGACGGGTACAGTTTGGGCTGAAATGGAACATCGTTTATAAATCACACTACACTGAAGTATAGATAAATGGTTCTGTGTCTCACTGGGTTTGTGTAACTTGTGTGTGCCCCCTTTTGGTTTACCTCGCGCCCCATTGGGCTCAAAAGCATGGAGGTGATTCGTTTGGGCCACAGCTATTTCATCAACTGGGACCGGAAGATGTACTACGGCCAACGGGACATGCCAGCGGAGGCCCGCACCACTACCCTGAATGAAGAGCTGGGTCAGGTTGAGTACATCTTCACAGATAAGACTGGCACACTCACCCAGAATATCATGGTCTTCAACAAGTGCTCCATCAATGGCAGGACCTATGGTATGTTCTGATGGTTCGAAATAACAATGGAAAAGGATAGAAATATAAAGCCTGCTTCTCCAAGCTTCTTGGAGATCTAATGTTTTCTTATTTCTCTTGTTCAGGTGACATTTACGATGAATTTGGACATAAAGTGGAAATCACAGAGGTATGTTTTAGAGTGCTTGGATTTGAAATGTACAGATCACTCGTTCTGATGGAAAAAATCTGATGAAGCTGAAAATATAGAAAAAGAAGCCCAGATGTTATGCACCTAAAGATGTGTTGCCTGGCAACTAACTTCCTCTGATGGAAGGAGTTAAGTCCATTACGTGACACACTAATTGAAGCCCTTCTGGTCTGTTTTTGGGGAATATGTCTAAGTGTCCGTGGTCAGGACCTGGCAAATACAGTTATTTGTCAGCAGATGAAATGACAAATTGACCTTACATAGATATTGACACAGGATATGTAATGACATCTCTGGTAATAAGGTATGGCACATTCAATTTATCGAACACTGCAATGATGTGTTTAATATCAAGATGTTTAGCGTCCATTATGCTAGCAGGTAGTCAGTTTCATCATCTTACCCTTTGACAATAAGCAATGCTTTTTCAACCACATCTATGTCAATACCTACCTAAGATGCTATATTCTTTGTGCTGAAATAGTCAGAGGCGTTCGCATACGGCCTCTTAGTACAGCTGGATTCAGCCTCCTGGAAGGAATAGGAAAGATCCCCGGCTGTTTCTCTGTAATTCTAGAGATCCCCCTGCGTGGATTTCTCCTTCAACCCCCTGAGTGACAAGAAGTTCCGTTTCCACGACCACAGCCTCGTAGAGGCTGTCAAGCTGGGTGACCCTGCAGTAGAAGAATTCTTCAGGCTCCTGGCCCTGTGCCACACCGTCATGTCCGAGGAGAAGAACGAAGGTGAGATGTCAAATGAATTGGGCAGTACAGGTACCGAATGGTTCTCCTCCAGAACATACCCAGCTTGAGGGCTTATTGATTGAAGGAGAAGGGCATTCATCTGTGTTTAAAGCTAGTTAATTCTCCACAGAGTGCTGTTTGGACAGCCTAGATGTTGTTGTTACAGCACAAATGTATCATTTCTGGAAGAAATTGTGGTGCAGATCAGAAGATCGAAGATTGCCCACAGATTCTCAAAACAAGGATGACCACAACCTGGGGGAAACTCCATGCTGGATGCTGTTGGTCTAAAAGCTCTAAGGAGATCTGGTTGCAGAGTGGTGCTGTTGAGGTGTCTGAGTTGGGTTTCCCAGCAGGGGCTAAGATCTGTCGCTCGTGGTTTTCGTCCCAGGCGAGTTGATGTATCAGGCACAGTCGCCGGATGAGGGGGCCCTGGTTACTGCCGCACGCAACTTTGGCTTTGTCTTCAGAGCCCGGACCCCGGAGACCATAACGCTGTACGAAATGGGGAAGCACGTCACCTACCAGCTTCTGGCCATCCTGGACTTCAACAACGTGCGCAAGAGGATGAGTGTCATTGGTCAGTGGCTCACCATTTGTGTTCAGCCCAGGAGTGAGATGTTGGGAGATTTTATTCTATCACCTCCGTTTTGTGAAAAGAAACTGTGTTTGGCACACTCGTTGTGCTTCGGGACTCTAACTTTAGTCTGTGTGAGATTTGAAGCTGTTTGTTTTTTGTTTTTTTTTTCATTTTTAGTCCTCAGCCTCTGGGTTTAAGTTGAGCTGGAGAGTAATCTGTTTGTTTGCCCATCCTCTGTGACTCAGTCAGGAACCCGAAGGGGCAGATCAAGCTGTATTCTAAGGGAGCAGACATCATTCTGTACGAGAGGCTGGCAGCATCTAACCAAGACCTCATGTACACTACCTCAGAACATCTCAATGTAGGTCACCTTGGCCGCCTTCATGCTCCGCCCTCCCACTTCCTGACATACAATAACTTTGGTGTGGTGCACATGGCTGAAAGAATTTTTCTTGCATACTGTACACGGTGGTGCGTGGGAGCGTTCGTAAAATATGTATGTTTGATTGTCCTTATTCACTTACACCCCAGTGAATCAATGAAATGAGAGATTTTTGATTGTTGTCATTGCATAAAGTATGTCAGATTAGTCGTTAGTTTAGTTCATAAAAAGTCAGAAATCAATTATCATGAATGTCAGGTTATTCTGTGATACGAATATCATTCTACAGTAGTGTTATATTCTGATGCAATGTTATATTATACCATGGCCTTATTCAGCACTTTTTATGAAGCTTAGTTCATTTTTACTTGTAAGGCCATTTGAAAACTTCAGCTTACCTAAGGAGTTCTCATGTTGATTATCAGGCTGGCAGCCTATTCATCAGCATTGCCTCCCTCTGTCTTCTACGGCGTGAGGAAAGCTGGTCTGATTCACACCAGAGCGCGACGTGCATTAATCGATGTTAGCATTGAAGAGGCCTTCTCTGTCGAGGACAAAAACCCTCTTCATGCCGTAGACAGTGACCGATTGGAGCGTCCATTTTCCCAGAAGTTTACTTGATGTCCGATGAGATTTCGATCAAAGAGCTTTCGTGCAATGAATCAAACCTCATGTTTGTTTTGCGCCTTATCGTTGCCGTCCGTCATTCGAGAACGCAAGCATCACTCGCTGTTAGGGTGACCTTTTCTGCGTCTCCTCGCAGGAGTTTGCTGGTGAGGGCCTGAGAACACTGGCACTGGCTTACAAAGACCTGGAGGAAGACGTCGTGGCAGACTGGATGAAGAGGCTCCATGCAGCCAGCACTGCCCTGGAGGCCCGCGAGGAGCGTCTCGCCTTGCTCTACGAGGAGATCGAGCAGGACATGATGGTGAGTGTCCAGTGTGTGCTCGGCATTGCTGGAGAGAACGTGGCGTCCTGTGTTCCTCAAACCCACCCTCTGTCCTGCTCCTTCTTCAGCTGTTAGGTGCCACAGCCATAGAGGACAAGCTGCAGGAAGGAGTAGCAGAGACCATTGCCTGCTTGACTCTAGCCAGCATTAAGATCTGGGTTCTCACAGGAGACAAACTAGGTAACCATGCTTTCTGTGTGACAGCGGCGCCCCTCGTGAGCTTGTGAGATTTACAGGGACTCTAGGAAGCCTCCGGCTGTGACTGGAAGCCACTTTTATCGTTTCCACTTGCAGAGACAGCCATGAACATCGGATACTCCTGTAACATGCTGCGGGACGACATGAGCGACGTGTTCACGATCACGGGCCACACGGCTCAGGAGGTCCAGCAGCAGCTCAGGTCAGCAGGACTTTAAAGATCCCTAAAGTGACTGGTGAAGCCCTATCAGTGTAGCATTAGTGAAGGGTTCGGCGTGCTTCTAATGTTCATGTTTCCAAACTGAACCGTAACTTGAGTGCAAAGAAGCTAAATTTCTAAATTGACTTTCGTTCCACTCTATTAGTGCTTCATTTCTTTAATCATTTAATAGAGGAGCTATATTTTCTGATTTTGGTTGAACATTATGACCATGACACATTGAGATGTTTCTAATGGACATAATGGAACATGACAAGGCGCTCAGTGAGTTTCAGCGTTAGCAGCCATCAGCATATCGCCGAACTAACCAGAGAGCCAAATGTGTTGACAACGCAGGTTTTGCTGTGTTTTGATGGACACATTCTTCTCTGGGCTCTCATTTCAAGGATGGCCAAGGAGAAGATTCTAGGGCACAGCTGGGAGATCCCTAATAGAGAGAAAGATGCCAGCAAAATGGATCCTTACAGGAGAGACTCTGTGTTTGAAGAAACTATCACTTCAGAGTATGCATTAATCATTAGCGGGCACAGTTTGGTAAGGCCTTTGACGGGTGCGCTGTGGTTCTTCTGACTGTGGGGGGGAAAAAACACTTAAATATGACCTCTTCCAGTTTGCTGTCAAAAGCTGGCAAAGGTACAGTTAAGGAACAAGACAGCATTGCCTACAGTCATGGGCTAGGTACCAGCTGTCGTACCCATAGCTTTGAGTAAAAGCATTAGGAATATGTCACTTTTCAAAAAAAAAAAAATGTACGCAAGTAAATAGAAACAAATGTACATACAGACAGGCAAAAAGACATAAATATATTTTCGACTGTAAAGAAAGTGACGAAGATTTAAAATGTACATGACATTTTCTCTTTGTATTAATTCTGCATCTGCTCCTGCGTGCAGTTGCTGCCTGGAAGGGACTCCAAATTGCTGTTTGGAGAGTCTCTAATTCCCCAAGCTCTTAATTAAACCCAGCATCCCTGCTAGAGGAACAGGCTCTCTGCACTGATCCTAGCAGACACCCCTGGGATGACTTGAATTGCCATGAAGTAATGAAACTCACAGGAACTCACAGATGTTCTGTATGACTGTGGTGCACCCCATCCCTTTAATGTCTCAGTTTGAATTTGTCTGTAGCTTTGTGTTGTCACCGTGGGGGGTGGGGCTTATCCAGCTTATTGCTATCTGATGCCCAACAGGCCTATGCCTTGTTGATGGACATGGAGCGCCTCCTGCTGGACACAGCCTGTCTGTGCAAGACGGTCATCTGCTGCCGCACGACGCCCCTGCAGAAAGCCCAGGTGGTGGACTTGGTGAAGAGATATAAGAGGGCCGTCACGTTGGCCATAGGGGACGGCGCCAATGACGTTAGCATGATTAAAAGTAAGTGTCCCACCTCCCCCACCCATCCTCAGTGGAGTCAGTATCCATCTGGCGCCTGGCTCATATTAACATGACGAGTCACAGAGAGGCCTCGCCGTTGTGTTCGGCTCTAAATTAAATTACGAGTGCAGTCATGTTGGATGTGGGGATCTGTATCAGCTTGCTGTCCACTGAAATCTGAACGCAGCTGGGAGCCTGTGTTGTGTCACGTTGTATCTCCTCGGCAGATAATTTAATCAGAGCGTAGATGACCTTGCTAAGAAGCGATAACAGTGGCAATCATCTTCAGTTCTTTTGTAGAGCCAGGTTCTGTTGTCTTAAAGGGACCTGAGTCACCTTGAATGTTATGTGTTGGTGTAGTTGATGACACCTGTTTGGGTGGCTGGTAATTAGCTGTGGGACGTGTGTCTTGCCTCGACAGCTGCCCACATCGGTGTAGGTATCAGCGGACAGGAGGGCATGCAGGCCGTGCTGGCCTCAGACTACTCCTTCGCCCAGTTCCGCTATCTACAGCGCCTCCTGCTGGTACACGGCCGATGGTCCTACTTGCGGATGTGCCGCTTCCTCTGTTACTTTTTCTACAAGAACTTCACCTTCACCTTGGTGCACTTCTGGTTTGGCTTTTTTTGCGGCTTCTCGGCGCAGGTAAGCTCTCGATGACCGACTGTAACTCCTCCCAGTAGATGTACTACATGCCTGAACATATGGAGGTGAATAGTGAAAGATCTCATTCAAGGGGAAGTACAAGGTTCAGTATTGATTATTAAGGAAGTTATCCTTTCAGCTGAGATATTGTTGAGCCAACCGGAGCTATTAAAATGGTTTGTCTTCTTATTCTCTCAGGATAGAGCAGGTTTTTCACCACTGCTAAATTGTTTAACTTCTGAAGAGGTGTAGATGAGGATAAAATGGACTTGCATGTCAATAACTGGAAGAAAATTAGCCAGATTGAATGTATTGCATATTTGTACTTGCAAGGTGATGTTTCAGCACAGCCGTATGTTTCTTGTTTTTCTACAGACTGTGTATGACCAGTGGTTTATCACCCTTTTTAACGTAGTCTACACCTCCTTGCCAGTTCTTGCTATGGGCGTTTTTGATCAGGTACGACTTACTACCTCTTCACCATTCTGTTTTGTTGTCCTTGTCCCTGTAAAGAGGAGAGACTGTTTCTGTGTCTGTAGATCGATGACTTATCAAGCATTCAAAGCATTTGCCATTAATAAGCAGTGTTGATAGATTCTGGTGTTGGAAGGGTACGCAAGTCGTTCTGCTGAGACATTAACCATCGTAGCATGTATTAGACAGGTTCTGTTTATATATAAACATATATACACACACATTATTAAAAATCCCAAAGGATGTCAACGAGCAGAACAGCCTGCGGCAACCAAAGCTCTACGAGTTGGGTCAACTGAACTTACTCTTCAATAAGTGGCGGTTCTTCTCGTGCACGCTGTATGGCATCTACACCTCCTTCGTGCTCTTCTTCATTCCCTACGGGGCTTTCTACAACAACGTCAGGGACGACGGCTCTCACATGGCCGACCAGCAGTTGTGTGCCATCACCATAGCAACAGCCCTGGTGATCGTGGTGAGCGTCCAGGTGAGTCTCCGTGAAGCCGGCTGCACTGCTGGCGGTACAACGACAAATCTATAGAGTGTCCCTCCCCTCTTCTATAGTCACTTTTATGGCACCGAGGGATCATGGTTCAAATGAACACGGACGAGCGAATCGTCACGTTCCTGGAGCTCTTGGGTTTTGCCTCCCAGTGCCTTAAAGGCTCTACTTTGATGCACTTTGATTAACCAGCAAGCCGCATTAGCTTAGGCGGAGTGAAAGCGGCGGTTAGCACAGAGGTTCGAACGTCGCCTTGTAACCAATGAGGAGGCTTGCTGAAGCACCCCTGAGCAGACCGCTTAACTGGAATCGCTCCACTGAAATATTCAGATGCGCAAATGGGCTTTTGAGAATCAGAAACTGCCTGTGAGAGAAGGGGCCAGCTAAGCAGCAAGCGTGTAAAAGAGCATGAAAAAAAATGAAAAGCCTGCATGTTTTTTTTCTTTCAGGTTTGAAAGATAACTCTGCCATTTCTGCACGCATTTCTTTCAGATTGGACTTGACACTAGCTACTGGACTGCTGTGAATCACTTCTTTATATGGGGCAGTGTGACTGTTTACTTTGCCATATTGTTTGCTATGCAGTGTTATGGCATTTTCTCTATATTTCCAAACCAGTTCCCCTTCGTCGGTAAGTCTGTGTCAATGACATTTCATACTTCAGCTCAGAAACAATCAGAGTTTGCTGCTCATAATAATGGGCTTATCATGAGTTGAGGCACTCGAGCTAAGTGCTGATTGACGTTGGTGTATAAGGTGTCAATGCTTCACTAGTGTTTGAGGTTGATCGTGAGCCAGCTGAACACAACGTTGCATGGCTCGGTTCCCAGGCACGGCCCAGAGCACCTTGGCCCAGAGGAGCATCTGGCTGGTCATTCTGCTCACCGTGACCGTATGTGTCGTGCCCGTCGTGACCGTTCGATTCCTGAGGAGCGACCTCTACCCGACTGTGACTGACAAGGTATGAGGCAGCAAACTTTCATGGATGTTCAGGAACTGAAAAGCGGTAACAGCAGGATGCTGATCACACATCAAGCTGGTGACAAGAGATTTAAAAACAGCCTAGAAATGTGGGTGCTGGTTGAGACCAGCTGTAACTGATATGAAGACTCATTATGCTTGGAAAGCATCACTTAGACATATGATGACATTTTATTCTCCAAGTCTGTGCTTTTCAATTTACTCATTTGTGTTTCTGAGTGTACCTCAGTTTTTGGCTAAAATCTATTTGTATAACAATTTACATCTAGGGAGAACATTTTAAAGCATTTCTTTCAACATGATTAAAGCAAATCCTAACCTCTCTTGCTGTGAGATTTACAGCAGGCCTGACCTTGTAGTTTCTGCACATTTTGTAATCTCTGCCACGCTGACATTTCTTCTCCATGCCAACTCCCCAGGTGCGCCGCATGCAGCTGGCCAGCAGGAGGCAGCGTCCGCAGAAGCAGAACCTGAAGCGTGTGCGACGGACCAGCTCGCGGCGTTCGGCCTACGCCTTTGCCCACCAGGAGGGCTACGGGGAGCTGATCACATCCGGGAGGAACATGAAGGTGGCCATGCCCATCTTCAACCTGCTGAGGAAGCGCGGCGAGCCTCCGGGTGGAGCTATGGTGGTACCTTGGAGCGGCAGCACAGGATGCAGTTAAACAGAGAACCCACTGGGCCTATGAAGGACTGCTCAGAACCTGGTAGCATACAGACAGAGATTTACCCACCCACTGTGGGGATCCAGCTCAGCTTCTGAAGAGAATTTGGGCAATACTTTAACTCCCACTGGCCACTGTGTTTTTTACTAGTTCAAGTACTGTACAGCTAGCCCAATGCATCACTGTTCGAAGGCAGTATTCAAATCAGGAATTGTACTTTTAAAAAGTGCCACGATTTGAAAATAATGCCTTTAGCGTACAGTATATTCTCTGTCATACTTGTGGTCCTCCTTCCCAACAATGGCCAGATGAAGACAGAGTGTGAGGCCAATTGTTGTGTGGTCCTGTGACCGCGGGTTTGAGGTTTTCGCTTAAGGGGGCCGTTGACAGAGAGCATCAAGTACCGTATATGATTCTTACCCACCTCAGCTATTGAATTACAATTGTAAGACTGAATACTTAAGGGGCTACATGAAACATCTGGAGAGAGTTAACATAGTTAAAACTCTATACAACTGAAAGGTAGAGGACACTGCTTAAAGAAGGCCTCATTCAGCACAAATACTATCATAATTAATTGCCTTTCTATACATTTTTATCCTCAAAAGTACACTATTTTGTCAGCTTTTGCAAATGACCCGTGTTGTTGGCAAAATATTTTTACTCCATACCAAACTATTTGGTATACTGCTTCCTGACCCCCCCCCCGTGATAAATGTGCATTCATTTGCCGAGCACCATTATTAAACAAGTTCTCAAAGAATACATTTAATGCAGAAAGTCATGGGACACACATTTAGCTGATTTCCAGAACATCATCCTCCATGTACACGGGCGGGAAGCCGCTCCCTGCACACGTGTCACTGAGTTACGCGGGGCAGGTTGTTTTATACTCTTCCTATAAGCCTTACTAAAGAATATAGCATGGGGTAAGAGGAACTGCTAAATCATCCCTGCCTCCAAGATATTCAATCCCTCGAATGCTTTACAAAACAGCGTGCAATGTTGTGTTGCTCTGGTGTTGTTACGCGTGGAAGGACTGCGCTGGTTAATTGTAAATTGACCACTGATTGTACATACTGCATGGATTTATATATTTATACATAAAGTGCCACTTTTTATAAACTTGAAAAAAATGATTGTATTTTCTGTCATTTTTTAAATACTTTGTTTGGAAGGAAGCGCTCTCTTTAAATGGGCTGTTCACTCACGCGTGTTCGTTGCGGGGTTCCACGGAGTTCCGCGTGCCAACTCGTCGCTGGGCGCGCGGCTGCACCTTTTTGCTGGGCAAATACAGTACAACTTGGTAGGTAGATTCAATGCAGACTACCAGCACTTTCACCCGTTTTTTGCTATGGTACCGGTACAGGCTGTTAGAGTGTAGGGCAGCGTAGGGCCCTAGACAGAACGTCAGTCCTTCGCTGTTACTCTGCTGGTAATTTAGAAGTGCCGGTTAGCATCAATTAACGTATTTTTACTGCGGGGGGGACCCTCGTGATGTGGGGAGAACAAGCAAACTCTGATCCCGCACACAGCGAGAAAGTGTGACTTTAAGGTTATAACCACTGCAGCCACCATGCCACCCACCAGTAACAGCATCCCTTATCTTAAATGCTAGAAGAATTGCTGATGGGGCTCGGGGATAATGAACATTAATTATGGGCAATCTTCACATCTTAAAGCCGAACATGTGAAAATCTTAGGCTTTATTCCATGGAACTAGCATAACAAAAATTACAATTCATGCAGTTATTTAAAACAAAGGGGTTCTACAACTATTTGTAGTCCTGTTATGTTAGCAATTGGTGCAGCCTCTCTTGGCATGGATAACTACTTGCACTAAATCTATTTGTATAATACAGCTGGAAGCAGGGGTATCAGAACCAGAGAGGGAATTTGGGGGTCACATACCCCCCCCCGACAAAATACACCTGCGTTATTAAAATCTCAGCTGTAGTGTAACCCCCATGTTAAACTCACTCCTACACCCTTGGTTGGAAGACTTACTGACTTGACTTGGCTGAGAACTTGACTTCTTGCTGTTCAAAAATGTCAACTTGAAAGCATATTGTTTGGAATAGCGCCATTCGGCGGTCATGCGGCGTGAAATTGTGTTCACCATTGAATGTAAATATGAATCTGCATCAGTATAGCGCCATCATAGGTCCAGTCTGTTTCATTCCAGGATTTTATTTGTATACATGGCTCTTTTTTCCCATTTCAGGGATTTGCTTAACCGAAACGTAGACTATAGTCTCCCCTCATTATAAAGAAACACACCCTGATCTAGACTCTTTGTTCAAATTTGCCTCTCTATTTTAATATCTATCTGAGAAGTCAACTCCAGTTTGCCTGCTTAATAACTTTCAAACGGATGTAAAATGAAGTTAAACAATCTCCTTAAAGCTTGCAGTTGCGTTGGATGGTTTATTTACGTTAACACGAAAATGAATTTAAATGCGCTTTATAAGCGCTACCCTAATAATTGTCGTTGCAGTGCCCCCCCGTGGTTACTATGAGTTACGGCACCTTATGGTTCAGAAATTATACACTGATTATAGTCCATTACTGTGACCAGGAGATGGCGCCAAAACCCAGCCTAAAACCCGAAAAGAACCGTAAAATTAAACTTGTTTGAATAACTTTTGCAGAAACCTACTTTGCAGATGCACTGCAAGTAAACGGGAAAGTCTTTCCTCCCAAGTATATTTTTTTAAAAAAAGGTGGCTTCAAGTAAGTTACAAACATTTTCCCGTTTTAAGCGGATTGTAAAAATATTTAAAGTTCAATCAGTGTAATACCTATGGGGAAAAAAATCTCGTGTGTATTAACTTTTTAACGTAATTAACAGGCCGCCGTTTTTATTTGAAGTCAGGAAGAAAGGTGGTCTCCCATATGCCAAGTTTACAACATCGCAACGAGACGCGGACGGCGTGGGAACCACGTGGCTTCTCTATTTATAGACCATTAAACTGAGACACCGAAAGCCGAGGGGCGGCACCTTGTCGTCAAGGTCATTATGACCATAAAGTTAAATGTATTTACAAAAAATAGCCTGCCTTCCAAGGAAGCGTTAATATTATCAGAGGACACCCTGGACCCAGGTTAGTGAAACTGAAATAATTTCCTGCTGCTATTAAACTTCTTAAACTTAATGTAGTACTTTTATAGAAGTTCGCTGTGCTCTCGTCGCCTGCAGTTCCGTTTGTCTTTCATGTCAGTCATTTTTATTATCATTATTATTTGTGGAGGACAGAAGCCAGACCACTGAATTTCCACTAACTGCTTAAGTTGGAACATTACAATAACTAAATCACAGTTTCCAAGTATTTTACTACAAAACAAATTTTATTTATTGACTAAGGGGATATTTTTTTATTTTTACTATAGGATCCTTTGATTCAGTAAGCACCATTTAATATTTCTGACAGCAAGCATTAAGTTGTGTGTAGGTATGATTGAAGTGTGTGTTCCAGGCTGGAGCAGAGTTGAGTTTCTTGGCTCCTTCTCCCATGCTACCGTCGTCACATTTCCAGTTCTCGCGAACCTGGAGTGTCCCAGATGACTGGCTGGCACTGTGTCCTGGAGAGCCACAGTGTCACACGGCAGGCAGTTCCTGGGCCTGAGAGGCGTCAGCGAACGGCGGAGTAACCGGCACAGATTTCTGCCAGAGAGAAGATGCCTTTTCACGTCTGAGTGCTGTGTCCGATATCGCCTTTGCTCGTCAGCACACCTGTGCCTGTAAAGAGCAGGACAGACACATGAGAAATGTCCTCCCTGCTCCGTTGCGTGTCCAGCTGCTCCATGCCCTTGTTGCATCAAGGTGCACTGCAGAAGACCTCTGCAAAGAGATACCTCAGAACTTTCCCCGTCCTGTGGAACCAGCAAGCGTCCAAAGGTACGGAAGAGATTTTCTCTCCATTTTTTTTCCATTTTCCATAACAAGTTTGTCCGCTGAGTGCTGTTTACTTTCATTCCACCTTGAGTGTTTATTTGGAGCGTTGATGAACAAATGTTGGCTTCCATATCTTGAAAGCATTAAATGAGCTGAATGAGGGAATAGAATGAGTTGTGGATAATGTTAATTCAATGTCGGGATTTTAAGCTCTTGCCCACTTCACAGGGTAACCAGCAGATCCTTCCTAGTGTTTACTCAAGTTTATATTCGAGAGAGGTCACGTAAAGGTGAAAAGCACATTCCAGCCTCAGGTGTTTGTTCTGGTACCGAGCACCGTTCTGTCATGGGAACCTTCCCTCAAGGTCACAGCGCTGCCACGGGTGTGACTCGGTGTGGTGTTTGTTCCCCTTCTCTTCGGGTTAAGGACGGCCGAGACTGCGCTGGGTTCGTGAGCAGGCCAGGCAGGGGAGGCCTGTCGCAGGGCTGTGGGAGTGGCAGGCTGCCAAGCAGCTGCTAATAATGTCTCGCTGTAGTGGGATGCCCACAATGCCAATTAAGGACAGATATGTGAAACTGGACCCAGGCTGGAACATTCAGCAGCCTGGCCGGGGACTGCAAAGTGGGAGTTGCATTAGTCTTGTCTGCTTTCATTTTTGAGGCTAAGTTTGAAACTGGAGGTTTCTTGGAGCAGGTGGTAGAAGACTGTGTTTTGTAAACATCATCCCCTACTCTAAAAGTTTATTTATTTTGTTACAACCCCCCTTTCGCTTCTATCCGAAGTTTAGTTCAGTCCAGATTCCAGTGTTAGGCTTTGCTTCCCCCTCCCCCGGCATCATTATGGTACAGTCTAGTACTTCGTCCATTCACTTATACCTTCTAACGTAACCTGGTCTTCTTGCTGGGGAGCTATGAAGCTGTGACCTTCTGCTGTCTCACTCAGCCCTCAGGAAGCGATTCTTTCTGGAATGGATCTACCAAGGGCTTCCTTATAGTTTTCTCCAAAGCTGTCTTCCCAAATGTGTCCCAGATACTTCTTGCTAAGTAGGCTTCATAGTGCAGCCAGTGGACCTCCATGTGAACTGTCACGTGTGTTCGTTCCCTAGGCGTCCGTTACTCAGACATCCTTGTGGGTGTCCCCAAGGAAATCTTCACGAATGAGCGGAGAGTGGCAGTGTCCCCGGCTGGAGTGCAGGCACTGGTCAAGCAGGGCTTCAGGGTGCAGGTGGAAACAGGAGCCGGGGATGAGTCCAAGTTCTCAGATGACCTGTACAGGGAAGCCGGGGCTACGGTAGTCGACACGAAGACCACCTTTGATTCAGATCTCGTCCTGAAGGTGAGTGTGATGGTCGTCCTCATCAAAATGTCATACATTCCCCACGATAATAGTTAACCCATGTGGGCCGATTATGGAAATATCTGGCATGGCTTTGTGTCTTTACCTTGCCTCTGGTTCCAGGTACGAGCGCCAGTGTTTAACAAAGCTCTGGGGATACACGAGGCCGAACTTATCAGGCCCAGGTCCACGCTTGTGAGCTTCATCTACCCAGCCCAAAACCCCGACCTCATGGAGAGGCTCTCCAAGCAGAATTGTACTGTCCTGGCTATGGACCAGGTGCCGAGGGTTACGATTGCTCAAGGTTATGATGCATTGAGCTCCATGGCTAACATTGCAGGGTGAGATGATGTAATTTGACACGAGGACCAGCAGGAGGTGCTACCTGTCACATTTACATGTCCAGAATATACTTTTGGTTGACATCTTACCTTGCTGTTGGATTAAGTGAACATGTAGTCTGTGCTTATAGCATGTGGTGATTATTCTGTTGATAGTTTGCAGTAAGTCTTTATATTGTAACTACATTTCAAGCCATTCATTATTATGAAGGAATGTAATTGCCACCTGAGTGCTACTGGGGCTCAGTGGGCAGTGATATAACCACACACCACCAACGATGACGTTTGCATGTTCTCCTCATATTTGCACAGGTTCCTCCTGGGTTCTCCAGACCACAAATATATGATTAGTTGACCCTGTGTCTCTAAACTGCTTCTATCATGTGCATGTGTCTCCTGTGCTTCCTGGGAAAGGCTCCAGGTATGACCCTAAGTTGTTATGGAAGATGGATAGATTGCGACGTGTCACTGGACTTTATTTTGCTCAGGTACAAGGCTGTTGTCCTGGCAGCCAATCATTTTGGAAGATTTTTCACTGGCCAGATCACTGCTGCAGGGAAAGTACCCCCAGCCAAGGTAGGTACTTAGCCTCCAAGCTTGTGTCCCACCCAAATGTAACCGTAATAAGGAAGCATGCTCGGGGAACCTCTATAACAGTGAGGGCAGACTTGGATTGTTGCTGAATTGGCTCTGTTTATTCTGAGCAGGAGCAGGTGTGAGCTCGCTCACTTTTTGTTGAAACTCCACGCAGGTTCTGGTGATCGGTGGTGGAGTTGCAGGTCTGGCTGCAGCCGGTGCTGCC
Source organism: Gymnarchus niloticus (assembly GCA_009936485.2). Taxonomy (NCBI): domain Eukaryota; kingdom Metazoa; phylum Chordata; class Actinopteri; order Osteoglossiformes; family Gymnarchidae; genus Gymnarchus; species Gymnarchus niloticus. Next base: position 5,296,226 of record JAACJT020000007.1, read on the forward strand.
AAATCCATGGGTGCCATTGTACGGGGTTTTGACACCAGGTGACTGAGGCCTGACTTGTGTACCTTCCAAAGAAACCCTACTCCCCCCCATCCCCCCATCATTCTGAATGTGTGCTGTGGTTTGTCTCCCTTCAGACCAGCTGCCCTGGAGCAGTTTAAGTCGTTTGGGGCGGAGCCTCTTGAGGTGGACGTGAAAGAATCGGGCGAAGGTGTCGGCGGGTATGCCAAGGAGATGTCTAAGGAGTTCATCGAGGCGGAGATGGCGCTGTTCGCCAAACAATGCAAGGAGGTGGACATCATCATCAGCACTGCGCTCATTCCTGGTCAGCGCTGCATCTCCTTGACAACCGTTGCCCTGTCAACAGAATGCTTCCAGTCTGCTGCTGACGCTTCCCTCCCCTTGCAGGGAAAAGAGCCCCCATCCTGATCCAGTCCTACATGGTGGAGTCCATGAAGGATGGCTCTGTGGTCGTGGATCTGGCAGCTGAGGCTGGTGGTAACATCGAGACCACAAAACCTGGGCAGCTGCTTGTTCATAAGGTGACCTCTCTTCTCATATCATCGAAGAGACATCAGGAAGCGGTCGAGTGCCATCTGGAGCATGTGGTTGGGTGTCAGTGTTCTTTGTGACGTCTCACCCTCCTTATCTGGTTTTTTGGTTAGGGCGTGACACACATCGGGTACACGGATTTACCGAGCCGAATGCCCACACAAGCCAGCTCGCTGTACTCAAACAACATTTTGAAGTTACTGAAGGCCATCAGTCCTGACAAGGATTACTTCTACTTTGAGCCCAAGGATGAATTTGATTATGGAACGGTCGACCATGTCATTCGTGGCACTGTGGTCATGAAGGTGGGCTTGCTGTGTTTTGCCAACAGAGGGCGATATTTCACACTACATGCACAAGGATCACAAGTTGCTTTCTCCACAAGGCTGCGAGTTTACAGTGAATAAATTGCTTAATTCCTTGTCAGTTTGCTAGCTGGGTTTTTTTTTTTTTTTGGTTTTAATGAATTGAACCCAATTTTTTTTGCCAAACCACAAGACATGCCTCTTTTATGACTGAAATAAGGCACTCGGTAATGTGGTCATAACTCATATCAGAGGAATAAATATTTGCATACTGTTTTAATGTAATTTTTGGTTATATTTTTAGTTTCTTCTGACATGTTAATTCTGTTTTCCAGACAAAAAGAAGCAAGTTTCCCTTTGTGAAGCAGGGATTTTCTTAGATGAACAGGAATAATTGAGTAATAATGTAGCAAATGCGTAACAAAAAAGATCACTTTATTTTTGACATTGCACCTCCTAGGATGGCAAAAACCTTTTCCCATCTCCGCTGCCAAAGACTTCCCCACCCCCGGCTCAGCCCAAACAGAAGACCGTGGCAGAGCTGGAAGCTGAGAAGTTGGCTGAAATCTCCCCCTTCAGGCGAACCGTGACGTCTGCCTGCGTCTACACTGCAGGTCCGCCATGCCGCGACCAGCCTTGCCTGCCGCAGACAGGGCCCTTGTGGATAGTCAGTTTGTGGATTATGTGATCACAGGAGCAGGCTCTAAGTGTTGCTGGAGAGGGGCAGGCAGGCAGGTGCTGGTGTTTCGGATTTATTTGGCCTCTTGATCATTCATTGATTGTGGTTTTTTCAGACCAGGGAATCGGTTCAATTTTGGCTTGTTTTTTGCACCGTAGAATGGCTATTGGTACAAAATAGAAAATATCTGTAATATTGTTTGTATGGATGTTAGTATTTCAAGAGATGCAGATTATAGAGAGGACTCGTGGGCCAATTTTGGCCCTAGTTTTGAACGCCCTCTCCCTGTAAGGGTCCTGGAGAGATGGGGGGCCCCCCCCACTCAGACTCCATCCCCGCCAGAGAGGTGACACCCTCTGTGCTCCACAGGTCTCTCCGGGGTGCTTGGACTTGGCATTGTCTCCCCCAACGCCGCCTTCACTCAGATGGTGACCACGTTTGGCCTGGCTGGGATCGTGGGCTACCATACCGTGTGGGGGGTGACCCCCGCCCTGCACTCCCCACTGATGTCGGTCACCAATGCCATCTCAGGTCAGGGGGTCGCGCTCCCATTCTGTCCTGGTGCGCTAAGAGAGGGATGCTTCCTGTCCTGCACCCCAGATGCAGCACGGCTAGATATGTTAGGGTGGTAGCTGGGGGTTTGTGTTTGTATGTGTCACCATATGTGTTTTTCCTCATGAACGGGGATGTGTCTTTCCACAGGCCTCACGGCGGTGGGCGGTCTGACCCTGATGGGCGGTGGTCTCACCCCCTCCAGCCTTCCTGAGACCCTGGCTCTCCTGGCAGCCTTCGTGTCCTCCATCAATATAGCAGGCAAGCACCCGTCGGTGGACATGGCAGCCTCACTGTGAGGCCCAGAGCTTGTGCCGTTTTTCCAGCCTTTGTTGTGTGTCTCTATGGCGTTTGTCCCTGCCTGCCCACAGGTGGCTTCCTCATCACTCAGAGGATGCTGGACATGTTCAAGCGGCCCACGGACCCCCCAGAGTACAACTACCTGTACGGCATCCCAGGGGCTGTCTTCGTGGGTGGATATGGCGCTTGCATTGCGGGCGGCTACAGCATTGAACAGGTTGGGGATGCGTGAATAGCTAGGCAAGGAACGCAGGTAGCCAGTAACACCAGTTGTTTTAGAGCAATTCCCAAGGAGTGCCCCCTTGGGTGGATTGGGGGGCTGCGGAGTTTCAACTGTGGGGGAGGGGCAGGTCGTGTGTGAATGGTCACTTTCTGGGAGGAGGTATAAGGGAGTTTATAAGACTCTTGTCTCCATTATATACAGTATGTAATATCTGTAAACACAAAGTTTAAGAACCACTGTTTTAGAGAGTTTACTAGAAACTAGCAGTGATCCATGCGTGAAAGTGACCGTTGAAGATCCAGGGAGCCCCCTGAGGAGCTGAGGTGAATGGTGGTCTTCACGATGGCCATCTGGTTCCCTCTGCAGATGATGTACCTGGGTTCTGGGATGTGCTGCGTGGGGGCTCTGGCGGGGCTCTCCGCCCAGAGCACCTCCAGGCTGGGAAATGCCTTGGGCATCATCGGAGTGGCCGGGGGTCTTGCCGCCACCCTGGGGGCCCTCAAACCCTCCCCTGAGCTTCTGTCTCAGATGTCCCTGGCGATGGCCACCGGGGGCACAATAGGTGGGTTCAGTAACTAATTCATCTGTCTCAGTTCGGAATGTTCCGTCTGCCAACAGCTGCTGGTGACTTACTGTAGACTAATGGAAAGGAAGGCGCACGAACAGTCGAAGTTGACGCTCTATCGTAAGCACAAATAAAATATCGACAATAACAAGAGAACCCGTACACACCTCATAAGAACCTCACAACAGCTAGAGATAACAACACAGAAATGTCAGAAATAAACCTAAGCAGTCATGTCGTTCAAATGCATCGTTAAGTGATGGGTCAGTATCACATCGTGTGTGTTTCATGGGCATTTAAGGTACTCTGACATTCATAAGGGATCCATTACGCTAAGAACATCAAGGAAAAGGACAGAAGAGGGTATTAGCACTCTAACTACCTTTAAAAGCACTCTTCATCTCCTGCGTTAAAGACGTTGAGGTTCACTGTCTTTGATGTTAATCCCGTAATTTTTTTTTTTGCTGCTCTTGTTCCCGTGTTGAAGATGGGGGGAAAAAAAAAAATGCTATATTTTAGCATTAATCACCTGGTTTGGCAAGCAGCTTGGCTAATTTTACACATGGGCATATAATTCTCTGCCTAACGTAGGCAGCTGGTGGGAATCAGTGTGTGTTTACAGATGTCTTCAGATCGTTAAACCCGTGTCTTAACGTGCCTTCTCTTACGCTTTACTATGTTTGCATTTGCATTAAGTACACATTGTGTGCTCTCCTTCGGCCCTTTGATGTTTGTTATTCTCTGACATGTTCGCCGCTAATTGAATCCTTTTCACTCGGGACTCCATAATATTGACTTTCAAAACCTCGTCTGTAACGAGGAGGCACTTCTGGGGTCAAAAAAAAAAATGTGAAGATGAGAAAGAGGAGGGATGACGTGTCTGAGACTGATTTTTGATACTTTTGGACTGTGTTTTTCTCATCTTAAGAACCCGTGTGTTAAGGTTCAGGTCAGCAGGAATGGAAAATAACAACTTTTTTTTTTTTTTTATACAGAGAGCTTGGCGTGTCTTTATAGCCATAAGTAAATGCCATTTTCTAAACCATTCAATCTTGGCAAGCACTTCCAAACGTTTCTTTTTTAAAGCTGTAATTCAGGTGGTCATGAATGAAATGGCTGTCATATATCAGTTCTGTGTAAATAAAACACACTGTCAGGGTTTGTATCATGTTTTCCCACCATAATAGTTTCTGATTGGGGAACCTGAATACTTGGTAATTTCCCAGTTGACAGACCGTTTTCCAGCACGGCCAACTTCAGGGTTTAGGATGACAGAAAGCTTTGAAGAAGTCTAACTTCTTTAATGAGGGTACTCAAGTGGGCTGACATCTTTAAGAGCGAAACGTATCGCATGCTCCGGTGTGTCTGTCTAGTTCTCCGCTGAGCCCATGCGTAATTAACCACATGGTCGCTTCTTTCCTTTTCCTCCTTTGCCCATGGGTCCTGCCGTTCTTCAGGCCTGACGGTCGCCAAGCGCATTGAGATCTCAGACCTACCCCAGTTGGTCGCCGCCTTCCACAGCTTGGTGGGTCTGGCGGCCGTGCTCACCTGCATCGCAGAGTTCATGATCGAGCACCCGCACCTGGACACCCACCCCGCCGCCAACGTGCTCAAGACCGTGGCCTACCTGGGCACCTACATCGGGGGCGTCACCTTCAGCGGCTCTCTGGTGGCGTACGGCAAGCTGCAAGGTGGAGCTCTTTGCTGAACTAGCCATCTGTCGTTACTGCTTGCCCAGTGCGGCCTAGCGGTGAGGCTGGAGCCTTTTCCAGGAAGCACAGAGCCTGTAGTGGGAAAGCCAGGCCATCACAGGGCATGGGGACACACACTATGGCAAAATCTGAGACAACACTACTGGCCGTCCATCTAAAAATATAAACAAGAGTACAAAGATAATCGCTTATTATTTGGAGATTAGTAACACGCATTAGCAAGGTACTAGTTTACTTTAATGCTGTAAAAATGAGCTTGAACATATACATTTTTTAATATATTTGTGCTTTGGACAAAAGTGTTTGCAAATTAATAGGATTATGCAAGTTGTTTTGGCTGCTTTTGGTTGCCAGCACTGGGACAGATCTGAGTTATATCTATATATATATATCTATATATATCTATATCTCTTTCTGTGAGGCACCAGATAAGGGGAATTGCCATGATTTGATTGGAATACCTGTAGTCTTTATTAGAGGACTGGAGAAGTCGTGGCGTTTGGGCTGAAAAAGGTCAACTTTATTAAAAATAAAAAAGAACCCTGGATAGGAAAGATTATGAGCTCTGAAATCTGGTGTGGAATGACGTTCCTGTAGTTTCAGGGACTCTGAGAAGAGCTATCTTCGGAATGCCTTTGAGGTATTTGCTCTTCCAGTCTCATGACTGACTTGGGTTTGAATGACAAATGTGGGCCAGGTTAGTGAGATAGATAATGTGAAGCAGACACCACAGTGAATCTCCACGTCATCCGTTCCTTCTTCAACTCACGTCATGGTAAATGTGAACGGGCGGGCTGGCTGGATTCCCAAAGCTCGTCTCAAGGGCCCCAACTCTTCCCCCCCCATGCTTTGATCCACTGCCGAACGTCTTGAGATCTTTGCCTCGTGTGTGTGCCCCCAGGCCTCCTGGACTCGGCCCCGTTGCTCCTCCCCGGCCGACACATGCTGAACGCGGCCTTGATGGCAGCCTCCGTGGGAGGTATGGTGCCCTACATGCTGAGCTCCAGCTACGCCATGGGCATGAGCTGTCTGGTGGGCGTGTCTGGACTCTCCACCATCATGGTAAGGGCTGGAGGCCGTCATCTCTCTTGTGAGGCTTCTGCCTTCCAGAATGTGCCCATGCATGAAAATGGCCTTTGTTCTTTGTAGTAATGATAGCTGTTAGCGAGATGGAAGAGAATCCCAGATTCCACACACCAAGCTACCGTAGACCTCTAACATGAGCCCACCAATGGGAGCCGGCACCAAGGCGTCTCTGCCCGTGGCTTTGGGGTCCATGGATGTCCGAATCCTGAAGCTGGCAGTCCTTTGAATATGCTGAGTTTTCTCCCAACTGAGCTCTTAATTAATTATCCCTGATTGCACTGTAGATCCAGGAAACCAGACGTTTCAAATCTGTTAGGTAAAATGTGCTGCTTAAGACCTCACTGTAAGTTTCGAATGCTTGCCCCCCACGTTTTATAAATTCTTAAGGATTAAGCCATTGATTAACTAAAAGAGTGGAATACAAGTTATGTATTATAAGAAGCATTTTCAATGTCGACAGCTACAACAGTTCCTCGGCTAAGACGAATTTAGTTCAGCCTGATTGAGGGAAAGCGTTATCGAGTTGTCAAATGATTATGATTTGATTTTGTTTGATTGATCAGATTTCAAATCATGATTAAGTCAACAGCTCAACTATGGCTAATGAAACAAGCTTAGTCAGATCATAGTGCAGCATATGCAGTGGACCCCTGGTACTTTGGCTGGGAAACCCTGTCCTAGCATGTGTGCTGTGTTGTCTTTAGGGTGTCACTCTGACTGCGGCCATCGGGGGTGCCGACATGCCAGTGGTCATCACGGTTCTTAACAGCTATTCGGGTTGGGCGCTGTGCGCTGAGGGCTTCCTCCTGGACAACAATCTCATGACCATCGTCGGGGCGCTTATTGGCTCGTCGGGAGCCATCTTGTCGTACATCATGTGTGTGGTGAGTCTGTCTGCCAGTCACCGTTGTATTCATGGCCAGATGGCGCATCCTTACCAAAACCGCCAGAGGCCCGACTACGCGAACTGCAGCACTGACTATTCATCACCACACAGGCCATGAATCGCTCCCTGCCCAACGTTATTCTCGGCGGGTATGGGACAACATCCACGGCTGGCGGTAAGCCAATGGAGATTGTGGGGACCCATACGGAGGTCAACGTTGATCAGTGCATTGAAATGATTAAAGAGGCGAACAGTATCATCATCACACCTGGTAAGAGAAACACACCTGGGACCCAACCCAAGAGCTTCTGTCTGGTTCCTCCCCTCAACTGAAGTTCAGCTGTGATCATGATGGAGATATGATAAATCGGTCTGTGACCACTAGGCGGCAGTATCTTCATTTGCAAGTTAATGCATTTCACTCAAGTTCATGACAGGCAAGTATATTAGTCAAGCCATCACATGCAATCTGTACGGATGTCACAGGCTGCCAGATGCTGATCATTTGCAATATCATACTGATTGAACTTGAACGGCATATGCAACGGCATGGTTCTTGGATGGCTGTCGCTTGAGGATTCCTCTATTAGTGGTTTCTGTTGCTTCTAATATGAGGGAAGGATCAGACAGTGCTGCCAGCAGAGGAAACAATTGCAGAAAAGTTGGGAGGCGAAGGTCCAAGTACACGGCAAAAAACATGTGGCTCACGTTTGCTTGTCTTGCTCTTGTTTGTAACAACACTGGAAAACGTTCGAACGTGTTGAATCAATTATCGAACAGAGGGAGTTGAAAGAGTGGCCTAGCGAGGCGATCCCAGTTTCTGCCTGATCACGGAACACACTTGGTGAGCCACACACACAATGAAAACATTATTCTGAGCAGAGGAACAGGACACAGCTGCCTGATGGGCAGGTGACTCCCTAAGGGAGTCCTTCAGAATATCATCTGTTACTTCCCAGATATCTGGCAATAGGGGCCACCGAGACCAAAAGGGGGAGAGAGGTCAGCTTCTCGCATGCAAACTTGCGCAAGGCACTGAGGACAGGAGAAGTCTAAAAATAAATCGTGAAGAGAGGCACTTCTATTATTCTGGAATTTGTATTTTCTGTCAGTCTGTCATTTGGCAATGTTTTCACTGCACTCTGGCTGCAGGTGTTTGGTGGAGTACTCCAGTGCTATAAGTGGCCTGCATTCTGTCCTAGATTTAGGTAAAAACAAGAACCCTAAGTGCATTATCAGAACTATAAAACTCTTTGGACATAACCAGAAATGCTGATTATTTCTCAGTGCAGCTTTTTAGCTGAAAATTAGTATAAATGCAATAATTTTTGTTCTTTCCAAAAAATCTAAATTAACTGAGGTTCAAAGGAGATAAAAAAAAAAAATATTTTCAGGTGAAGAACTGAAACCCTGAATTTGACCAAAAATCAGAGTGAACTGCAAGCAAAGCACAGCCCTGTTGGAGGATTTGTCAGAGGACTAAGACTGGTTGAGAATGTATTGAATACCACATAATATATTAACATATCTAAGTACTAAAAAGCAAGGTCTATTGTACAAAGATGACTAACAGCCCTGGGTCTGAATTTTAATTGGTTGTGATGAGTTGCTCCTGGCATTCTGATAGGCTGGGGTTTGTGTGCTGCCAAGGCTCAGTACCCAATAGCTGACATGGTGAAGATGCTGCGAGAGCAGGGGAAGACAATAAGGTAGGCTCATCTCCGTGCCCCTGAGGGAGCTGGGGAAAACAAAATGGGAATATCGGGAATGCCTAAAAAAAGATTTCATGACATATTCATAGAACGAATACGCTCCAGAACGTTTGATTTAAATTGAAATTCTACTTGCAGCCTTTAACCGTGATTTGTTACGTTTAAAGTGACAGATGGAATTGCATTTATTTATTTGACAGACTTTTTATGGTACTACGCTAGTTCAAGTTTCAGGCCAACAATCACTGACCTGTGGAAATCTGTGCTGTGATGATTTATAAATATTTTAAAAACAAAAAATACTCAGGAATATTGTTGCACGGGGCTTGTTCAGTACACAAAGCAATTAATAATAAAACGATACATCTGTACTTCATGTTTAATAGAACAATCTACCGTCTTTATTTAAACAAGGTGCAAGGCTGCAAAATATTTGTCCAAATTTCCCAGACATTATTTATGTAAGGAAATGATCAAAAGGAGGTCAAAGTCTTGGAAGGCCTCCTATGAATGTAATAGACACCGTGTCTCTGGAGTGCAGTGTACGCCTGACTACACATGACTTTAATGATTTTTTTTTTTGGCTTCTCTAACATTGAACACTGAAGCTGCTCTCTCCTGTCCCAGGTTTGGCATCCACCCTGTAGCCGGTCGTATGCCAGGGCAGCTGAACGTGCTTCTGGCTGAAGCCGGAGTCCCGTACGACATGGTGCTGGAAATGGACGAGATCAACGAGGACTTTCCAGGTTGACTAAATTAAGCTAGCAGCCACTTGTCTGTCTCTCACCCAACCTGTTCTTTTCCCCTCCAGAGGTGAAAACCCAGAAAAACAACTGTGTGGGCTCTCGTTTTTGATAAGCCGTATAACAGTCTTACCATCATCAGAGGCTCTCATGCAGAGACAATAAGCTGAAAAACAATTCTGACACTTGTGTTAACCAGACAGGTTTTCAGCTTTAAATCATATTATTAGGTTTAGACATGCGGTGCTAGAGGGCAGCGGAATATTAAGCTAGTCCTGCAGTCTTCATCTTACGTGTGGTTTCGTTCATGTCGCTTGCAGCTAGTTGGTGACGGGTAAATCGCTGCCCCCGTGGCTGTTTCTCGTTCCGATTGCGCTTGTTGGCGTCCTGAGTTGCCACAACTCAGATGTTCTTTGCTGGTGCAGAAACGGATCTGACGCTGGTCATCGGTGCAAACGACACAGTGAACTCGGCGGCTCAGGAAGATCCAAACTCCATCATTGCTGGCATGCCAGTTCTGGAGGTCTGGAAGTCCAAACAGGTAATGCCTGCCAGCACCCATCTGCTTCTCAGCTAGGTTTATTCCGGTCCTCAGCTGGAGTCCCGTTTCCTTTTTTACGTAGCTCTGGTTTTGCGCCATTTAAAGAGTTACCTCTTATCACTGACCTCGTCTATCAGGGGCACGTCTCCATGGTACCTGTAATTTAAAATTTACTGGATAAAAAGCTGTAGTAAATCGTAGAAATTTATAGTACAGAGCTGGTGGAACGTGACAGTCCTGCCTGTCCTTTTAGCGGTCTGACGTGCACCTTCCTCTTGACACAGGTGATTGTGATGAAACGTACTCTCGGGGTGGGCTATGCCGCTGTGGACAACCCTATTTTCTACAAGCCCAACACCGCCATGCTATTGGGAGATGCCAAGAAGACCTGCGACAGCCTCCAGGCCAAAATCAGAGAGGCCTATTATTAGATACAGCACTGACACCTTGTCAGTTATACATTTATAAATATATTTATTTCCTTTTTTTTTCCCAGATGTTGATTTATGCCAACATTCAGCTGGTTCCAATATGCAGATTTAAATGTAATCAACTAAACTTCTCCCGTCTCTGTAGCCTCGTCTTTGTCAACCACATAAGTGGGAGGAGAACCGTGTGGAACAGGAATGAAAGCCATAGTAGTGGAAGCCTGAGCCTACGGTACTGTGCACTAATGAACCAGGCCAGCCGAGTCAATTCAATTCTTCACGACAAGACATAAATTCCGTTCTTTTACCTTGTTGGTACTGAGCTTACCTGGATCACTCACTGAAATCTGCTTCTAGAAGAAAAAGCAGGAAGGCAGCATCAGACACATGACATACGAGATGCCCACCATGTCAAGAGGACACCGATTACCCTCCCGGAAAACACAGTTAAACATGGCCCCAGTAACAGGCCTGTCTGACCTCTCAGTGGTGTGCTGCACTAGAGAATTGACATCATCATCATCAGGGTTGGACCCAGTGGATTGTCCACTGACCTCAAGCATGGTGACCTGGACACCCAAATACTGCACTTTCAGTCCGCCTGTTCCTTGGTTATAAAACACATTGACATTTATATTCTTCATGCTTAGCAAACACTTCAGAGAAACTCAGCTAGGCCGAGGCATGATGAATATTCACGTGTCGACAAAGCAGGTTCATTAATGACAAGTGATGGGACAAATGAGGATTCAAAGCTCATGATGGGTGGGAGTACAGAGCAATGCTGGCTTGGTAGTTTAGGAAACTACCACCCATGATGGGTATTGAAGCCTCATTTAGCACCAACATTGATTGGTCAGTTCAGGACACTCCCACCAACCACAGGTTTTGAAGCCTCATTTATCCCATCATCACTGATTACCCACCCATTGCACTAGATAAATGGAATGTGTGATAAATTATTTATTCTGTACCTACTGCCAACTTTAAATGTAACAGTATTCATTTGTTTATGAATACTTCTGTATAGTATAAATGGATGTTTGTCCCCATTTCTGTACATTTTATTGAGACATGCATTGCTAAGAGCAACAGAAAACATTTTTTTTTCCTAACATGCAGCCCTTATCAAGCAAGAATGTCCCCTATCTTCAAACTGAAATCACACTCAAATGATCAGACCCTTGCTGATTTAGGACACAAATAATGACATCTGTAAAAATCCCCAAAGTCTTCGCAATCCAAGACACAGGTCTCATGGTAACGACCCCACCCTGTTCCTCCTTTATGGATGAGGCTGCCCAAACCACGCTGGCCATAAACACACGGCACGGGAGTTCAGGACATATGGTAGCCTCTTTTTTTTTTTTTTACACCTTCCCTGCTGCATGCTTGGCACTGTTAATCAGCTTGTGCAGATATACGAAGAAATACAGCAGGTTATCATAGTCTCCTTGATAGTCCTGTGATAAGCACTGCACATGGTAATCCTTCAGGAAGTAATATATGGCTTCAATTGTTGCCAGGTAAGTGTCTGGGGACCCCTTCTGGTGACGCCAGAAACAGGTCTTCCTTGTCTTCAGTTCAACCTGGAGCAAGGCTGAGAAAAACACGCACTTTATTTCCCGCTGGTCTGAATAAACACATACCAGCTATGCTTCTCCCCCCTCCATCACAGTAACTCAGTAAGACTGATGCTGAGATGAGGGTTAAACTGCAACCAGGAATGTCTGAATCTCCTCTAGTGTTATATGTCATTACCTTGGAGGCGTTCATCTGAGATGATTTTATTCGTCTGATTCCACGTGCTATCGATGAAAACGACTTTCTCGAGTGGACAGGCTCTCCGCTGCGCCTCGATGCGCCCTCCGCCTTCCGGGTCGTCCTCTCTTTTCAGCCTCTTCGGGCACGGCTCCCCAGGTGGAGACGGTACCGGTCCCCCCTCGTGGATCCCACGTAACTGCTTCGTCATTTCCTCCACCGTCACCGAATCCGGACCGGGGAACACCAGCACGACCTGAGCGGGCAGCCCGAAGTGTGACAGCGGCAGATTAGCGACAGAGCCTTGTAGCCTGTAGGTAGCCAATCTCTCATGCAGTGTCCTTCATCAAAGCATTTAACCTGAACCGCTCCAAAACCCCTTAACCCCGAAAACAATTGCTCCAGGGATGTCGGATAAATGGCTGCCACTGTACTCTGACCCAGAGCTTCGCTCACACCTGTATGTGGATTTCTCATGTTGAGCAGGATGGGATACATGCATGTGAAAATGAAGGAATTCCCATGTACTGTAGCAACTGTACAAATATGGCTTATAAAGTATCATTTCAATTGATGCTGTTACATGTAACGCATATCTAACATTTGACTGCCTAAGTGGACCGGGAAAGAGGGAAGGACATACTTTGTGCCTGTCGGCCTCATACTCCGGGATGCAGGGGTACGTGTACACGGTGACGTCATCAGGCGCGATGAGCTTGGCGTGCACCGCAGTGCTCTTCCCATCGGTTTCATTCGGATGCTTAATGATATCTACCTTAACAGGAAGCTGAAAGGCAGTTCAGATAAGTTCCTTACACTTCACAATATCAATTATATCATATATTAAGTCGGTTAAGCATCCAGCACACCCAGGTACCTCAGCCTGTTATTATGCATTGTGTGTGATCTATAATTTACGATATTATAACGTTGCCTTTACAGTGTATGGGCAATTAAACAGTGACACAACAGATCCCAAAACGTGCATATTATTCCATATAAAAAATGCGTAAGCAGCACATCTCACTGAAAAGGGATTTAGTACAGGGTGAGATCGGGACTTCAGGGGAGGCCACAGTGCGGCTCGTTCAGACCTCCGCTTGCATAAAATCTCCCCTCCTTTCTCCCGTGGTTCAGACCTCCGCGTGCATAAAATCTCCCCT
>JAACJT020000007.1:5336095-5371976 GCA_009936485.2 Gymnarchus niloticus
CGGTCAGATAATAAAGAGGTCTACCTGTTAAGGGCTTCTGCTATGGCTCACGGTCAGATAATAAAGAGGTCTACCTGCTAAGGGCTTCTGCTATGGCATGTGGTTGGACTTCCCATACATATCCTATAAGTATTATGAGTGTCACTTAAGTTAAAATCTAGACTATAAGGTTTGTTTAAAATACTTATATTCAGTTTATATAATAGAGAAATTTCTGTCAAAAAATTCTGTGCATCCTGACTTAAAACCTGTCCTGCTGTGCAAGGGAGTGTGTATGCTGAAAATAGCACATCATTGCAGAAATGACAACAAATATCTGTGACCCCTACTCAATGCATGTTCAAATAATGTCAAGGACACTTAGCTAAGGGGTGGATAAGTTTGACTCTCCGAACAGAGCAGAAACGATCTTCCTTCGAGTCTCCAAATAATAGTAAAAGAACTAGTCAAGCTGCAGTGTCAGCACCCGCCACATTTCCCCCTAGTTGTTTAAAACCTTTCATGACAGCAGTTTTATATGTTGGTGTATTTGTCTTGTTTGACGCTGAACTGTCTGCTTGCCGTGTTAAGTCACATCCTGAATGCAGAATCCAGAACAGATTTTACTTGCAGGCCATACGAGTACTCAATTCCAGTACTGTTTAGCACTACCAGTACTGTTGGCAGTTTTCTTCTGCCTGTTTACTCTGCACTAAACACTTTAGCGTCTGTAACAATTAATTACACTGGTCACTTTATTACATTGACGTCACCTTACAAGAATGCTGCTACCCTTCCAATAGCTATTTTATTTAGTTACTCCCCTCTTATTTATTTTAATTGTCTTCTCCCTCTTCCCCTTGTATCTTTATAGTATATGTGGCTTGTAATGTGTGACCGTATGTCCGATTATCTAAGCCTCACCTTGTATGTATGTCTCTGCTATACTCTGCATATGACGAATGACAAGACTGTGACTTTGAGAAAACGACCCAGTCTTAATGTAGCTTCCCATTTAAAACACTACTAAGGCTGGCGGGGTTTGGTGTAAACGGACAAAAATGACTCTTCTGTTCTTCTTTAGATCCAGGATGTGTATGATCCAAATGGAAGATGTTTACCCGATAATCCTGTTTTAAGCAGATCCTCTAAATCAACATATCAAGATGTTATTACTGACTGACTGCACTGTGAAATAATGCAGGTTTGCCAAATGGGGGTGCTGTAATAGTCAGTGAATGTCAGAATAATTTAATACCTGGCATGTATCCGTACTGTCTACCAAAATGGATTTTTGAAAATATATTGTACGTTTCCTTACATAAACCACTGGTAATTCACGTCACATCTGTTTAACTCATCTGCCTATTTAAAAAAAAAAAATCAAACTGGAATAACAGCACGTCCACTTTAAAGATACATTACTTGTTGCTCCATAGTTGCTTAGACAATATTATTAAAAACATCTCACTTCTTTATATTATATCTTTAATTAAAGTCCCTTGCTGAAAGAAGAACCTTCTGCTTTACCGCTTGCCTTCATACCTGGGAGTATGCGTGTCCTGCTAGCCGGATGCCTTTTACTGTCCATTGGAACATAAACTCCAGTGACGGCTGACATCTGAATCTGAAGAGCCGTTTTTAGCTACTTTTTGGTTTTGTAAACTCATAAGAATAGTGTCATATTTAGAATGGAGCAGGGGCATTGGTTTGGCTTGAAAGTTGGTGATTAACCAAAACATCTACAAACAATCGCTTCAGTTATTCATGTGTAAAAGTTGGTAGGGATATTTTCAGCTTTCCGGAAAGTTGGCACATCCCCCTAGCGTCCCATACCTAAATTTACTCCTTTCAGAGAGAGTCCACTTGAAAACCTAAACAGCATACACATTACCCTGCACATGCCACGTTCCTCCAGACTCGTTTGTCTTGACGTGATTAAAACAGTCCAAACGGTCATTATCGTCTAGCACGTTATTTGAAAAACGTTCTGATTAAAGGTAGCCTCGAATTCTCTTTTCGGCTGTGAGGTTTTATGTAACGTCAGATTGTATGCTGATCATCTGTGTGGCTGAGTCGCTGTTTTCTGTGTATATCTAGGTCATCCCGTCCCACAGGAACACTTGGCCCCCAATAACAGCAGTTTGAAGTTACCATGTGCGTGCAGATATACTTTATTATAATCCATTTTGACAACATATATCAAGTTTGGAATTAAAAAATATGGCCCATATCCATATCGAGAATCCCAACTGATATTAAAATTTAATAAAGTAAGGAAAACATTGCATTTGTAACATTTTATTGCTATGTCGTAAATCTGATAATAAATATATCATGAGGTACAGTGAACAGGTCATTTCACAAAGCGTTCTGGAATATTCTCTACGGAGCTTGTACTGCAATGCTGGGAAATGCTTGTTATATTCCTGTTTTCTGAAAGGGGTCCTTCTCACATTAGTGTTAGTTGATAGCTTGTCCTCAGCATTCGGCTTACACGTTAAAGAGAAACTGCCCTAGCCGTTTTAACCGTAGAGTAATTTCACCTTTCAGTTGTTGTTTGTTACAAGCATGATGATCCAGTTTTCCCATAAAGCTTCCAAATAGGAATTTGACGAATTTAAGTGCTCCTCGATAGTTTAATACTACTGTCATATGTAATTAAAGGACTAAAGCTGTCTGTGCATCACATTGCTGACAAAACCACTTGACTCAATGACCTTTATGTCCTAACATTTTGCTTATTAAAATCTGCTTTTAAGTCAGTAAAATAAGATTAAGCATTTCTTACAGTACCGCTCATTAAAGCACCCATTTAATGTCTCGAATGACAGAAATACAAAAAAGTGAATCTAAGTGTCAAAATCATGAACATATGCTAATTTAAACAACCAACGAACGTTTGGTTTCTTACACTCAGAAATGGAATTAGAGGATTTCATTTTCAGTGATAAATCTGGCTGTTTCATTTAAGACCGTGCAACTTTGTCCAGACATCAGCTTGTGAAAAAGTATGCACTGGTGATCGAACTTGAAGAGGGAACATAAGTTGCACTGAATGGTGTGTGTGTGTGGGGGGGGGTTCTTAGAGGGGATTTTTTACTTCAGTCATTCTACTGTGGGAGACCACATATGCTATGACAAAGACCCCCGACAATAACTAAACAACGGCTTCTTTCGTGTACATGATTACGCGTTTGTTAATCCTGAAGTAATATCTCGACATCACTGAAACATGCAAATTTATAAGCCTCAAATAAAAACAACTGGGCTCTGTGATGAAAAAACTTCTTGCTTTCTAAATCCCCACGGCATATGTCCGTAAATGTGCAAAAAACGGAAACCGGGGCTTCTCGGTGATTTCTTCTGACAAAGTGCAGCCTGTCCAGTACTGAGAGACCATGCCTGCTTCCCGCCGGCCCAGAGGAGACCTCGAAGTGTGCTGTTACAGTACCGTGGAAGAAAACCTTAAAGGACAAGCAGTCTTCCGAGAGACCGGCCTCCTGTTTCTGTGACTCCCCATTTAGTGAGATGAGGCGCCCAAGAGGGACCTACGGTGGTAAAAAGGCATCTCTCCACAAGTGACTGACTGACCGTTTCAAAAAGCACATCTGTTTCGCTGAAAAACACCTCCACGAGTTATCCACCGCACCCCATCAGATCTTTGAAGTCAGCTCAAACCACCTGAGAACCCTCATTAGCAAAAATTTTCCTACCAAAAACCAGAAATTACAGCTTAAATTTAATTTTACTTTTTTGTTCCTAACTTAATTTGAGTTTGAATATTTTTTGTTTGTTTAATATTCTTTCATTTCTGTTGCTAGTTTTAATTGTTCATTATATTTTATAATTTTGCTTTTCTATTGCTGTCTCTGTAAACCACTTTGACTTGCCTCTGCGTATGAAATGTGCTACCTAAACAAATTTGCTTTGCCTCTATGCTCTCTCAACGGAAAAAGTAAATGAATCAACAGGGACTGCTGCAGTCAAAAAAAAAAGAGTTAGGGTTAGTGTTAAGAGAGATCAAAGCAATTTGTCCATCCGTCTTCTAACCACTTCTCCTGGTCAGGGTCATTGGGGGCGCCTAGAACATATCTCAGGCAGCAACAGGCACAAGGCCTGCGTCTACCCTGGACCAGACCATCAAGGCAGTTCTTTTAGTCTAAATAATTGGTACAATAGATACTTTGTCAAAAGGAATGTAAAGTGAGGAAGATCTTCCACACCTCTTTGGCAAGAGGATGACAATTTATCAAAACAAGAAGAAAACAAGTTTTTATATAACTTTTCTGGGATAGTTTGAAAACCGTATCACCATGGTATTTAAATGTTTACCTAATTCCGTAGTCTCATCATCCATTTTGTTCCTTTTTGTTTACAAATACAAGTATGACTCACATATTTTAATTGCGTTCACCATTTCTCTGTTTTTCCTAGAATTTCTTAGAAGTGTCCAGCAGAGGCTCTTTGCCACTCAGTGGAAGTGGTCTGTCAGACTAAATTAATATCTGGACTTCTGTATCCTTCAGTTTAAAGAAAAAAAAGGTGCTCTTGCCAAGTCTAGCAATCAGAATCGTTGATGTTTGGTAATTGCAGGAAGGAGACAAACGGGAGCCGTTTTAGGAACGTAGGGCAGACTTACAGACACATGTCCAGCAGGTCTGTGCAGCCCGGGCTGCAGCAGCCGAGCGCAGGTGGCTGTGCTACGTGCCGCTTCTGTGGTGACCCCCGCGCTGGGATCAAAGTGACAGAAATGCGGAGCAGATAAGATGAGCAGCTTTGCTGGCGGAGTGTGGCTGCCCTCAGCTTTCGAGCTGTATGTATTTTTAATGCATAGATTTCATCCTAATATCGAGAGTGCTCCATGTGGGCGGTCTCTGCGGGTGGAAAAATTCGCTTTTCCATTTCCTTGTGAAGTTGCCATTAGGACGCGAATGGGCAGATAACAAGCGATTGACCTCCAAATGCTAAAATTGTTTTATCTGGAGATTTTACTGGTGTATAATAGGACAGTGATGTGCGACCTCATGATGCTCAGCCACATATCAGCCACGACTGCATGTACGTTCGCAAGTCCTGCAACGTTCTGTTTAATGAGCCCACGCATCGCTGCCATGACCCTGGCAGCACACCCCAGCTGCCAAGCTTCCATGATGGAAAATTTATATACGGCTATGGTCAAGATGAGAGAGCGTAGGAACGTGACTTCGACTCGCAGTTAATCAGCACCGGTTTTAGAGCCACTTAAGCGATTCATTTGCATGTTCCAGCCCTGGACTGCATCACCAGAGGGCACCAAAAAGAACGGAACAATGTGCAAAGCAGGTGGCGGGTGGAATGGTCTGAGGTCAGATGGAGCACGCCGGTGCGTATGCACGCGAGGAGCATGGCTCCTGGCGAGTGGAAATGCTTTTTGTAATCAATTATGTCCCAGGTATTTTAGTTTTATAACTGGAGCATGTGGCCGTAGAAAGGCTCTAAAAGCCAGACATAATTGTGTGTGTTTTCATTTAAGCCTGATCCTTCCCACCTTCGGGACTATTTGCTGGTGACGTATCGTTTAACGAAAATCCATCTTCCGTGACTGCTTATTTCTTGCAGGGTCACGGTGAATCTGCAGTCTCTTGGGAAGAAGGAGGGCGCCAGGTAGGAGACGCTTTGAACGGGATGCCAGTCAGTCACATGGCGCCTTTTCAACAAGAATTAATTTCAAACAGATAACAGAGTTAATACTCAGTACAGGGTATTCACTTTTCCTTAAGAGAATAATAGTTAAGATAAATTAGCCTTTCACTCGCTGTACAGAATGAAGGAAGAATGAAACATGTCACTATTGCTAAAATGCATATTTGATATTAAGAAAGATTAGGGCATTGCTCAGCCCTAAAGGAAGACAACAGTATGGAAGTTTAGGAAAGATAGAATACAGCTCTTTGCAGAATATTCATTCTGAGTTGAATGAAGTTTTCTGATTTCACAATGTGCTTTCAATCAAAGCATATCTGGAGATGCATGAGAGATTTCCATATCTCACGCACTCTTGTAAATCACAGTTGAACAGTAGTAACTCATAGACCAAACTCCAAACACGTATGTTTTCAATTTCACCGCTCGGCTCTTGCCAAGACTGGGCCTGAGTCAGAGACCACCCTTTGGGTATAGGGCCAGCTCTTCTAGCCAAATCACCTCAGAGTCCTTCAGCACTGGGCTGCCCTCATCACGATATCCATTAGCAGCCAGACTGAGCTCCCCACTATTACCTTTCAGCCTCACAGGCTTCATCACTTAGAACTTCTTACAAATGCTGAAATCACAGTTGTTACTCCAGACTGGCAGTGATCGATATGCAACAAATCGCATTTATCTTGGGAAAAAAGAGTCCGTCCTTCCTTGCTTCATCTGTGGAGTGGGCACTGCAAAATTTTCTGAAGGTAAACTGCACTCGGTAGACGCATCACAAAAGCAGTAGAAAAAGTTTTGTGCTCTTAGAAGGGATAGAAGTCAAGTTATTAAGAGTAAATCCACTGAATAGTTTAAAATTACATTTAGATTTCTTTTTCTTTAAAAAAGTAATTTGATGACAAACGTTTCTGGATGTGATCTGAGATCACCGTCTACATGCTGCCAAATGCTCATCAAACATACTAACAGAGAAGGTGATGAACTCCAGCGACCCCTCAAAGCTCACAACTCAACATAAATTTGCAAGTTCCTCATCCAGGGGACAAAATGGAGTCGCCATTTATTAGTTCTATTGAATTCGGGGTCCCAGGCGATTTGTGAGTCATTATGTGGTCAAATGAACCATCCATTTACTCGAACACAACATGTCCTTAAGGGCATTGCTGCTTTCCTGGATATTGATGAAATGTCTACGGGGCGTCCATGAATGATGGTTGTGTTGTGCTTGGGAGTTTCCTTCCACATGCAGCTTGCTTTGGAGTGCTAACTTTAGCAGAAATTTGTACCCAAACCTGAACAGGCTGTCCTGTTCGACTCCGTGCAAGGATCTGCCCTGACCCCGCATTCCATGATACTGGATTCCTTTCAGAAACCAACTGATGCCAGCCGAGAGGCAGACTGTTTACGAGAGGCAGTCGAGAAAATATTGTTAAGTGGAAAAGAAAAGGTTCTTTTATTTCCTTGGCAAGAGAAAGGCTCGCTTTTGCTTTAAAGCAGTGCCCCTGTCATCTGTCCCTAAAACAAATCGCATCCCCATCAAAATGTAGAATAATACAGGTGCCCAGCGACTGTGGTGTACCACCTGCTTCTGTGAGGCTTCACGGTGACACGTTGAAGGCCGTGTCATTTGGCTGACCTTAGCTCTGTGCAACTCTACTCATCATTGCTTACTTTTGGTCCCACAGAATATAACGAATACCTCTTCTCACAGTTGGAAAATCCACCTTGCCCTTTAAAGTGCTGGTTGTCCCATCACCTGGTATGCTGATACTTTCAACACCCATGAGTGAACGACCCAATGAAACTTGTGTGCAGCAACTTCAGACGGAAAGGTCAGTCACCCCGTATTCAGAAGAAAAAAAAATTGAATCAGGAGACATTTTACAGAAATATGTATATTTTGTCTAAAAATTAAAATAAATTTTGTCGTGCAGAGTAAATAATGGATCCACCACATCATTGACATCTTCCTGTCATTTCGCCTGTTGAGGGTTGTGGTGGCAGCTTTGTGAGCAGGTCTCACACGTCTCTTTCCATGGCTCATTCTAGGGTATTCCCTGATATTCTCAAGACAGCTGAAAGATCAAATCCCTCCAACATGTCCTGGGTTTTCTCTGGGGCACCTGCCTACTGGGACACTGCAAAACTCCCCAAGCC
Source organism: Gymnarchus niloticus (assembly GCA_009936485.2). Taxonomy (NCBI): domain Eukaryota; kingdom Metazoa; phylum Chordata; class Actinopteri; order Osteoglossiformes; family Gymnarchidae; genus Gymnarchus; species Gymnarchus niloticus. The sequence goes on from JAACJT020000007.1 coordinate 5,343,914, forward strand.
CAGGTAGCATCATTATAAGATGGCCAGTCCACCTCAGCTGGCTCTTCTCAGTCTGAAGGGGCAACAGCTCTATTTCCAAGTCCCTCTGGATCTTCAAACTTCTCAATCCAGTAATGAAAAGTATATCCAGTAATGCTGTGGAGGAACCCTATTTCAGCTGCTTGTACTCACGATCTTGTTCTTTTGGTCATTATGCAAAGCTCATGATTATAGCTGAGGATGGGGACATCGATCCACCACATGCACAGATCAAAGGCCCGGGGTAAGAAGTTTAACGTACTTAGCATGCGTGTGTTTTACTTTAAAGGCAAAACTGCAAAGTAAATAGTACATCAAACTAATCCAGTATAAAGCTTTGCAGGGCCACACGTATCTTAAGCATGATCATGCAGTACACGTATGCATGTTGTGTACTCTACACAAGACACATGTCGAAAAGCTGTCAAAAGTCATGTCTGCACATTCTAAAAACATGGCCGTCGTCAGGATTGGTTCTGAACTCACATGCCAGTAAATGCGTGCAGGTTCAAAACGCAGGGCAATTGTGAGTGTGAGTTTGGAAATCAGGATAGTGGGGGCTGATATCAAAGTAACATTTTAAAATAGGAATCTTGTGCAATCCGTTCCAAAATCTTCTGTCCCACTTACAGCCTCTACAACCCTACTTCAGGAATGGGCCTGTTAGCCCGTGGCACCAAAACAGGGCAACTCGTGGGTTAAATATGCAGATATAAAGGACTCAGCTGGACCTTGTTTGGCTATTAACACCTTAATGTCTGAGACCAAATTAATACTCCCTTTTATGAAACACGCAATGAATCGTTACTGTGAGAGCCTCCAATATCCTATATCTACCAATCATGAAAACATCCCCATCTGCCTTTGCTGTCCATCGTGGGTTGAGTTATATAAATATCCCATTAAAACAGAATTATGTCAGTCATTTAAAATGACAAAATTATACATTTACACGCACACGCAACCACTCATATACCACTGAAATATATTTGATATAAAAATGAATGTTACTTTGAAAAAACCACAGTTTATTTTGACCTGCTAGGTTATTTTGCAATAACAAAAGAGAATTACTGTAACATGTAAATGATTCCAGATGCATTAGATGTTAGCTCATTATTTTTATACCTGAGATTGTTACAAGTTATTGTTTCCTAATATGACACATAAATGAACAGTTAAAACATTTTATTAAAGTTTAATTATGTTGAGATTCCGATGACATTACGATTCACTATTTACTTTTTAAAAATCAAATTAACATGTCTTATTCTCCTGAATTCCCTGGGATAATAATTTATTTTTAGATATTGTTTATAGAGCACACAACCATATTCTAAATGTTTGTATCTTTACAATGCAGCAGTAATATCAGCAACATCTGAAGCAATAATTGGCTCTATAAAGTATTCTGCAAATGGCTTGAATGGCTAACACTCTATGTCACATCGGCCAGCTTCGGACCACAACACAGGGGCGCCCCGCAGTACCACGTCCAGGCAACGTGAGCAAAATTTAGATTAGCCTACAACTGTCACTCTGGTAGCTTCGGTTCGTTTGTGGGTGACTGTAGACAAAGCCAGACAAGCGATGCCTTTCCTTCCCAAAGCAGAGCAGGGACAGAGAGCAAGAGTGATGTGCAAAGATCTGAAACGTGGTCCGATCGCTGCAGGTGCTCATCGTGCATGCTGCTTATTGCTGCCTGTTGCGATTGAGACAATTAAAAAAATCAAATGCAGACCCACACCATCAGGTATCGAAAAAAATCCTGCATCCCAAATGAGTGAGAGGAAGGCAATGCGGTCTCATTACACCGTACAGGCCTGTAATTAGCATCCCCATCTGCTTACAGTTTGCATGCAAAGTTGCAATTTGCTGAATTTCTCATGTGTTTCGTATGGCACGAGCGCAAACTCTTGGCTGCGGCGGGGAAAAGTCTTTCGGATAACCTGGACCCCGTAGTGACCACAACACTCTGGGGAAAATGGTATCTTTGGCCCCCTCACCCTCTCAAAGCGTGTGTCCCCTGTCCGAGGAAGGCTGCTCAGGACCACACAGGCCCTGCTCTCTCCCCCCTAGGCACTCGAAAAAATGGTTCATTAGTGCGGGGGTTCGTGCGATGGTGGGCAAAGGGAAGGGGGCGGGGTTTGTCTAAATCCTTTCACCTCATTAAACGCTGCATTTTAGTTCTGGGGTTACTCTATAGCACTGCTTTATTACATAAAGGAACACTTAAAAGTTGTTATATTAACTAATTTGATGTGGCACAGTGTTAGATCAAGTAACTAAGTCTATATCACACATGCCTGTAGACCCACTGTGGAACAATTTCTTTAACGGCCATCATGCACTTTGATTTTCCAAAGCTCTGAAGTTTATGTGATGCCAGGGGGTGTCTAAGGGATTTGGTTCGATGGGAATTTATGTGTGTTGCAAGCAGATGACAGCAAAGACGTGGCTGGAAGGAAGTCTTTTAACATAAAACTAATTGAAACGTCTCAGCCAGATCAGCAAAAAAAAAAGAAAAAATTAAATAATAGTAATAATGAGGCCCTGTAGACACAAACAAGTACAGAAAAAAAGCATTACACTCTCTCCTTGTTTATGAACAACCTGCCGAATGTTTTGTTGGAAATGTACGGCCCACCCTTTATCAGTCTCGTCAATCAAACTCAGCCTTGTTTTTCTTGTAGACAAATTGTTCCCTGGGAATTTTTAAACATTTATCTAAGCGCAAACTTAGAGATATGTTTCCATAAAAAAGTCCTGCACTGTGTGTTCTGTTATGAATTAGAAATAACCACGCAGCTTAGGCAACTGACAGAAGATGAATCTACCTGGGCAGTTTCAACATTGATCGTGGTGCAATGGCTTGGAGGATAGCGCCGTGACCTCAGGTCTCAGGGATGCGAGTTTGATTTCCCATCCTTGCTGTGTGTGTGCACAGAGCTTACATGTTTCTTCCAATAAGTTTGTGCAGGTTTCCTTCTGTAGTCCTGAAACGTATTTATTGGACTGGTGTCTCGTAGTTTGTTTGATTTTCCGCCATCTGTTTGACTGGCAACCCGTTCAGGACATCCCTACCTTGTGCGCTGTGAATCTTGAGTCGACAACAGGCTGGCTGTAACAGAGTAGTGAATATTTATTTAAGCGAAGTGGATGGATATTGAATCGTTAGACGGCAGCTCATTGATCAACTTCATGGTAGATTTTGTAATAAAAGCTATCAGTGCCTCTATCAGTTCGATTATCATTCATTGATTCATTTAGTGGGTACTTAAAAGCCTTACACTGGCCTAAATCAGTAGCTTAGCAGAAGACTGCATGGAGTGGACATTCAATTAGTCCAGTGGTGTAGGTTTGGATGGAAAGTTGGTAGGGATACTTTCAGCTTTTCTGAAAGTCGGTCAACATGTATCCCTACAGTAAAAATGCCCCTGTGATTGGGTATATACAGACATCGTCAAATCAACTCTGTCAAATCAACTATCCTCAGGTGAAATGAACATTTGCCCAGAGAATACAGCAAAGCACATATTATCACTTTTGTTGTTTTTCGATGACTTATTTTGAACTTGCCCACCTGAATCCCCTGAAAAATAATTGCAATTAAATTTTATGTTGCTAGAGTCTGTTTTTTGGGATAAACAGATTCCTTTTGGATGTTTTTTTTGGATCAGTCTTGCTATTTTTTTTTATTTAATTGGTGTCTGTTTCAGGGAAAGATTGAACAGAAGCAAGTTAAATATATTCAACTGCATATTTTCTCCACAGAAGTGTCTGTTCTTAATGGTCTTGGACTTTGAGGCAGACGTTCTAGATACATCACCAGGTAAAGGTGGGTGGTCTTTATATAAGGTCCCATGGTTTCCTTTGTTTCAAAAGGAGCAGAAAAATCATTGTTTTATCTGGCTTTTCCCAATGAGAACAAAAAAATAAACAGACCTCACTGAAGCAGGACCACCAGGCTTCACTACTGAATTTCTACATCTGGAATTAACAGATGACAAATGTTTCCCTTGTTGCTCACAGTGTCCAGTGAGAATTCAGATTTGCAGTAGCAGCTTTGGTCCAGAAACAAGCAGGACCCGTGTCTTTATGTAGTGTACATTAACACTGAGTCAGCCGGAGATGTGTTTGTTTTGTAATACAAAACGACATCCCCTTTTCCACTTTGGGTTTATCCTCCGGTGGAAACTGTCCTGAAGCCCTCTCAGTTTCTGCCGTTCAACAGTAGCTCCCTTTAAGAAGATGCTGAGGAGAGTCTGAAATTTCAGAAATCAAATGATGAATGGGGGCCATGCAGCTGGTGCTTGCATCTTTCACATGAACAGGCCTTTGTAGCAGCGATGTGGGACTTTAACTAAATCGCGGTCTGAGGAGTAGACCATGCTATTAGCCTGAAAGTCAAGGCGCATATTGATGCATCATGGGAATGATGGGACATTTGGGATGAATTTGCATATTTATGACATTATTTTGATGTGATTTTGGGGGTGATACCCAATAAGACCGTGAGGAGACTCTTTGAGGGGTAGGAGATGAAATGTAAAAAAAAGTGGTACTCAGTGGGGAGGTGGGACACTTTAGGTAGACTGGGGCAAAAGGGCAGGTGCTTGTTCACCCCCAGCCCCACCCGCCCCCATCACGTGCCTGGCATCAAATGGAGTAGGATCACGGGAATCCATTTGCTACCCAAATCAGTGAAAAAGTATGCCTCACGCAGAAGTTTTAAAAAAGTTGTTTTCCTTTCACATAGGCTAAAACGTTTTTTTAAACCTCTTAAGTCACTGCGGAACATATGTGCCAGGAAAGGGCACTAAAAATCTGTACTGAAGCAGCTTTTTATAAAGACACAGAGCAGCTGACTTCAGCATTGAAGCACCTGCTTCATACAGAATATAAACAACTGGTACCCATCATCCTCTTTGAGATGAAGAAGGTTACAAGAGCAAAGCTTATTGTTGTTGAGAATAGCACTGCAGAGATGTTATCCTGCTATGGCAAATGACCATCCAGTTTCAATTGAAGTTTTTTCAACTGTGGCTCACAGCAATGCAGAAATCATTGTGGGAAGAGAAAGTCAAGTGATTAATTTGTCATTTGCTCTCAAAGTGCATAATTAAAAGTGAACCTGAAGAAAGAACACGGAGTGTTATAGAACGTGCGTAGCCTGAAAACTCTGTCGTAATTCAAATAGCTTATGTAACTTACATGCCGGACAGGACATTGTTTCATGAGAAAGCACTCGAATAGAGCAGGAGAGTTTCCTGCCGGCAAAGAAAGCCCACAGGGAACCTATTATTAGCATTAGTGAGGTGTTTATTGGGAGTTTATAAAACAGCAGTCGATTAAATTAAGTTTAATATAATGCACGTTTAATTTGGAGGACACGTAAGAGAAACTTTAGCAGAGAAAAAGTCTGTGACTGTCAATGTATAACATTAATGTCAAATGAATTTGCTGTCAAAGATTAAATTGCCAGATATAACAAATAAAGTACGTTTTAAATATAAGAACAGTAACTGATGAAATGTGCTACTTGCCAACTAATTACACACTTTATAAGCAGCCATTGGGGGCAAAAACACCCCTAACATAGATTTCAATCTGCTCCGATGTGCCTGAGAACCCCTGACTGCACAGAAGCGACTAAAGCAGCATTGTTAAAACACACAGCACTCTGCAACGCTCTTATTTACGCAGGTGAATGGAACAATCTGCCAGAACATGTTAGAGATGCCCCAACAACTGAAGCCTTTAAATTAAACTTTAAAAGTTCTTATTTTTCTGTGCATTTGACTGATTATGTACTGTGCTGCACTATAATTGGATTGAAATGCTGCTGTGTACCATTTAATTTTCTTAATTTTAAGTTTTTTTTTTATTTTTACCATTTTACTGTCTTCTTTTTATTGTGTTTTACTCTTATTGTATTTTTATTCTTATGTGAAGCACCTTGGATTGTCTAACGGTACAAAACGTGCTATACAAATATACTTGCTTTGCGTTGAATCAGAAGCAAGACTTTGACCTGAGTTTGTCTTTATGAACTTCACTGCACTGGTTTGTCTGATGCCCTAAGGATCTCCCCTCACTTTAGAACTTACACCTTGCCCTTGTCCCTGTCAGCTTGCCAAGAATCAGTCATGTCCTTTGCACAGTGTTTGGGAAAATCCAAATTAGACTCCTTGGAACAACAAAGCGCTTATCTCTGTTTTTAAAATAAAAATAAAATGAAAAACCCTAACATTATTCATATTTTGTGATTTATAGTAGCCAGTTCTTCCACACAGAAGACAAGTTATTTACGATATAATCAAAAGTCTGCGAACTGCCAGTATGACAGTCCTGGATCTAAGGGTTCTGAAGGATATGAGCTGAGTGGTGGAGGCCCATTCTAACGTTATCATGTGGCAGAGGTGCAACATCTGGAGCGAAGCACAGCACTGTATTCCTTCCACGGGTCATGGTGACAGCTGCTCTGGGTAGCGTCACGGCGTCGTCCCCCACTCCCAACTCAAACACCGCGTGCTACCCACGTATGTTTGCGTGCGAGGCTGCAGCGACGTATGCGTGCCTCGTGAGGTGCGCACAAATTACCGTATAAAAAAAAAAAAAAAAAGTTTGACGTTGTAAAATAAAAAGAGAACGCCAAAAGCGAAATGTTTAGTCACGCATCGTTCGTGGGCTAGCTGACGTAAGAGCACAGGCCGTCTCCGCGGATATGGCCCTGGGTTAATTCTGGCACAGCTCTGGAGTTAAGGCGTCAGCGTTCCGTGAGCGCTTAATTGAAAAACAAATTTAGAGGTATATAAAATCGAATAACAAGCCGTGAAAAGCACACAGAACCTCATTTGCCAAATGCCATGCTGGAGACATCTACAACGTTCTGGTAATGTTTAAGTAACTGTCAAGAACAAGATTAGTTTAACTGTATTACGGTCATTAGGCTTTACATAAAACAGTTTTTGGCAACGGAAAATTAAACGGCAGATAAAGCCATGTGTATAAATTTCTGACAAGGCAATAATATTAATATGCAAAGTTTTTCAGAATGAATCACAAAACAACTTCTGACAACATAGCTTGAAAGGATGGCCCTACAATGTTTATGAGTTGTGCTGAGACTTCAAAGCTACTTTGAGGCTGGCTTGAGGTCAGCATGGAGGCATTTTGAGTACTTATGCTAATGCAACCAAGAGACGTGCTCCAGATTCAAGGGAATACGGGCTGATTACGCTGAGCTGATCATTTAATATGAGAAAATATGCCTTGATAATGAGAGAACAGTCATGTTTCCGCATCTCCACCTGACATTGTCGTGATAGAGTTTTATCTTCCAGATGGGTCCTGTTTGTCTGATTAGACAGATTCATGCGGATTCGTGTTAGAAACAGAACTACACTCACTGCTCATCTCCAGAAGGAAAAAAAAAAGAAAAACCACAGGCATTATCCAGTGATATTTCTGATCTTTTGTTGACAGGCGATGATGAGCTGGAATCGAAAAAGTGAAATTACAGTATAATCAGGATCAAAGAATAACCACTAAATGCTTTACAGGAACAGCTGTGTACAACCATATTGTTGATACATATTAGGTTAATATTACATAATGTTTAAAAATCCTATTTGTTGGGATCATGGCAATGAAAGTCTTTGGAAAGTTGTTTAAAAACTCTGTATAATGAATTAAATCAATATTAATAAATCTAACTATGTATTTGTCTACACTAAGGAACGTGAAGTAAAAACAGTCTGGTTTTGGAATGACACTGAAAGACAATCTAGCTTGGTGGCATTGAAGTTATGATGTTTACTGCAGGGCGCGGGGGTCCCTGGCCCCTTCTGTCTGGTCCTCATTTCCGCTGAGGGGTCCCTGCCTTGTCCACACTCGTATGGCTTGCCTGTTTCTGCTACTCTAATGGCTGGCCCTGAGCCATAAAGTGAAATAGATGTGACCATTCAGGGGCTCGACAAGACCAAGTTGGCCGGAGCTTCCAGACAGCACTGCTGGTGGGGGACGTGATGGAAACATTGTATCCATTTGGCTTTGTGTTGATAGATGACAGTGAAAAGAGGAAACACTACAATTTGAACGCGTGTCTTGATTTCATCCATTTTATTTATTTAGGCTTCAGGGAGGCACAGGGGCTCTGTGAGCAGTGTTGCTGCCTCACACCTCCAGATTTGTGGCTTTGACTCTGGATCCAACTCTGCGTGTGTTTTCTTTGGAGACATTAACCCCCTCCCACTGTGCAATACCATACTGTCCGGATGAATTACCCCAATTTACCCCCTGATACAGGCGCCCGCTATTGAAGTCGTCTTTCCTATAGTCTCCACTTGTATAATCATACACGTGGCAAATGAAAATAGTTATTCGTCACAAGTTCTGATTAGCCAGACACTTCACTCTCTATGTCATTACACCGTACACATACCTCGCCAATCACACGACTAAGCAGTTAAGTATGATGGATAGATGTATGGATAGATGTATGTATGGATGTTTTTTAATCCCCGCTGAAATAACAGCAAATGCCAGCTTTTCCAGGTCTTGCATGAACTTGATGGCTGCGTTCTAGGGAAATAAACTTAACCATAAAATTGTTTGCCGCTCATCTAACATGTTCAGCAGTTGAAACAGATTACTGTATAAGTCCAGGCCAATAAACGCAATCTTGGCAGCCAAGGCTGTGCTAAAAAATGCAAAGAATACATTAAGACTGAACCCGACCCACAGGCTTAACTCAAATCTGAACCGAGCTCTCGGAATTATCACGCAATGTTTGTAAGAAATATACTGTAATTTCTTACTAAAATGCCTGTGCCAAGTTAAACGCTCCAGTACATTTCATTCCAGCAGACTTATATTGTAATTTTAATATAAATAGACGACCCTGTAGGAGCTTGCCAGAACTATGCTTTCTATTTCTAACATAAAAGGGAAAGCCTATTTATTATAAAATCTACTTTATAGGTGTGAAACTGTATAGCATCATATAAAAAGAAAAAGAAGCTCCACCACTTTTAAATAAGGTATACAATGACATACAGAATAAGCCGAATTTAAGAAACAGAAAAGTTATGTTTATATGTTGAAAGGAACACTTTAACGATGTATTATACCACTGAATTAGCTGAAGATGCGCTTAGTGTCAGACTTATTAAAATGTACAAAACTTTAGCTTTACAGGCAATATAAATATCACATACAGCTCCTATATGTCACAAAACCCGTGCGTACGCATTCCTGTCTAAAAGTTTTGTTTCTGCAAGTCAATATTGCAAATAAAAACATCGTCAACGTTGACGTAATGGTGTTAGAGCGCCACCTTATGGTTAATGATATTATTATTATTATTATTATTGATGATATTATTATTAATGATATTAAACATAGGATTTATTAAGCCCCCCAGGTGTTTATAAACAAACAAATAAAAACATGATTTATAGGGATAAGTTCATATGTGAATAAATATTTCTATTCGTGCTTCTCTTTTAGGTAGACCGAGCTCCAGTTTGGCAGGTGAACAGGTGAAAAACATAAACGAGATGTACAGCACCAGTATTAAACTGATAATTCTATTATAAGATGATAATTGTTGAATTATAATATGTCTATTATATTGTGTTTGTTTGCGTGGTGTCCAGGGGGTAGCACTATTATCTCACTTTTCCAGGGCTGGGGGTTCGAATCTTGCGTGTTTTTCCATATTGCCCGGGTTTACTTCCCCAGCCCAAAGACATCCACATAGGTTAGGCTGAATTGTTCGCTTTACATGGGGTCGCGACCCCAACCGGGGTCAGTATATATAGCGAAGCCCGCTTAAATCCCTAGGACAGATTATATATTCCCAAGATGTTAACTTGCTCTATCTTATTAATAATACTGTCCATGACAAGAGTCTGGATGAACTAATAATAATAATAATAATAATAATGAGTCTTTTTTTTCCTGAAGAGCCAATATTTTGGTGTCGCTGGGGATTGTGGGAAGTGATGGAGTAAGATGTCTGACATGGAGGATGACTTTATGTGTGATGATGAGGAGGATTATGACCTGGTAGGGAATGGGTACCTTGATATGTTGGCTTATTTTCCTTATTTTTTCAGTAGTTTTGCGCTTTCGGGGGGTGGACCCATGCTGTAATTATAAATGTCTTGTAGATGCCTTTTGCGTGCCGCATTCAGCTGCACATTTCAGTCAAACGAGCATCAAACAAACTTCGGGCAGAGTCGGGCCACCGAGTCAGTGAAAAGCTCTTGTATTGACCCGAAACCACATAAACGCTAATACCAGTGAGTCGACCAGGTCCTTATCACTGCCATTTAATGCCAGTTAATTAGTTAACCATGTGGCTTAACTTGATGCAGGATCTGTAGCTTTTTCATCGGGAGAAAACATGTGAGCATACTCTCTATCTGCATGTGGGTTTGTGACTTGTTCGTGATACGACGCAGGGAAGGGGGACGAAGCTGACGTCGATGCAAAACATCGCCGTGACAACCGGTGGTTAGGTATTTAGATTTATTTATTTAGCAGACACTTTCGACTAAAGTGACGTCCGAGTGAGGATGACTGGTGCCAGAGAGCATCCAGGGTCACCATAGCAGCTTGGGTTGAAAGTCTCTCTCAAGGATCCAGTGGTGATTCTGTTTAACCCGCTGCTCGGGGGGGATGAGAACCAACAACCTTCTGGATACTGACACAGATCCCTATCGCGCTGAGCTGCATATTGTCTGGTTTGACTAGTTTTGGTTTCTTTCTTTCTTTCTTTCTTTCTTTCTTTCTTGAAAGTGCTGTTCTTTAAAGTAAGTTTGAAGGGCAATACATTGCCTCAGAAGACCTATGCTGCAGGTCTAGCACGGTTAAGACCAATTAAGTGCCTATGATGTATTTTTAGAATATTTTATTTTTAAGGATTTCTTTCTGTCAGTCTTTCATAACTGCTTATCCAGTATAGGGTCACCTTGAATCTGGACCCTATTCCAGGAAACATAGGGCACTGTATCACTCTCAATTCATTTGAGTTAAAACAAAATATATACTCAAATGTGTGATATGGCGGTTGACTTTTTTCAGGTTTGTTAATCTTTTTTTCCTGTTACTGTAGGAATACTCTGAAGACAGCAACTCTGAACCAAATGTTGATCTGGAGAACCAGTACTACAACTCGAAAGCGCTGAAAGAAGACGACCCCAAGGAAGCCCTGAGCAGCTTCCAGAAGGTGGACTGGGATCTCTCTCTAATGCTGTCGTGTGTAGTGTCTGACTGCAATGACTACTGTGCAATACCTGCAAAGTGTAACTGTCAGTTTTGCAAAGGCCTACATTAATGGAATGGTCTTCCTTTCTCCTGTTTGTAGGTGTTGGAGCTCGAGGGGGAGAAGGGAGAATGGGGCTTTAAAGCACTTAAACAGATGATTAAAATCAACTTCAAACTGGTAAGCATACCAAGGTTTAAATGGCACTGCTGTACTTTGATTTGATAAATAGGACAGATGTTTAGTCCTTTGGAAATGTCTGCCTGTTGCAACTGTGTTTCACTGAAATAGTAGAAATCCTCTCTTAGCTTAAATCACATATAATAATTTTTAAATTATTATAAAACACTAATATTACACATTTAAATTTAAACTTTGATTAGGATTTAGTAAGCTTATCAGTTCAGTTGTGTTGCTCCCAGAGTATATTTTAGGAGTGATGTAAGTAGAAACAGGAGTAACGGTGTTGAGTATTGCGGAGTACCTTTTACCTTATTGCTGCAGAGTAACGGGTATTGCCTGGTCAATCTCTCCATCAGACAAACTTCCCAGAAATGATGAATCGATACAAGCAGCTGCTCACTTACATTCGGAGTGCCGTCACCCGGAATTACTCGGAGAAGTCCATCAATTCCATTCTTGATTATATATCCACATCTAAACAGGTATGGACTGCAATGAAAACTATGGACCGACTTGTGCTTTCATAAATTGTCCAGGAATGGCGCCTGTCTTAGGTTATAAAATATGTTTTCACTTCTCGTTTTTTTTTTTTTTGAGGTTTTCTGAATATCTGTGGCTTGTTTTAATTATTTTTAGTTGAATAATGTTCGGCTTTTGCATCCAGACAGACTCGTTTGGATTTGTTGGTAATGAGAAGCATTAGGGAGGACCTGAGAAGCAGATGGAATTTTGTGCACCACCATGGAACATGACCAGGAGCAGTTGAAGCATCCGTGTTTGGTGTAGTCATGTCCCACGGTGTGTGTGGATGTGTAAAATGTACTGCACTAAGATCCACGGTGATAGTTACTGCATTAGTGTGTTGTTTGCTGGATTTACTATGTAGTCCTCTGCCTCTTCTCATCATTTCCTAATAAACTTAGTTGTCTTTGACTTTATAAGAGTATGTTTGAAATAATATCAAAATAACAAGTATGGTTTATTCACAGATGGACTTGTTACAAGAGTTTTATGAAACCACCTTGGAGGCGTTGAAGGATGCCAAGAATGACAGACTGTGGTTTAAAACAAATACAAAGGTACTCAAAATTTGAGTATAAATGCTAATTTTCATGCGATTCTTTTAAGAAAACAGTCTCATTAAATTGCCAATTTTTTTTTTCCCTTCAACTTGACTTTTTTTTAGCTTGGAAAACTTTACCTAGAGCGAGAAGAGTTTGGGAAACTTCAAAAGATCCTCAGGCAGTTGCACCAATCTTGTCAGGTAACGAGTATTGCAGCTTCCGATTTAAACCTACAACCTTAACACCTGTGCCTGAACACATCATTACCTGGCTTCTGAAGTCAGGTAATGATGGCTTCTGTCGCATTGCACGTACCGAACATAACAGTCCAGTCTGTTGTTTAGACTGACGATGGAGAAGATGATCTAAAGAAAGGGACACAACTCCTGGAGATTTATGCTCTTGAAATTCAAATGTACATGGTGCAGAAGAACAACAAACAGCTGAAAACCCTCTACGAACAGTCCTTACACATCAAATCTGCAATCCCTCATCCTCTTATTATGGGCGTCATCAGAGGTACAGTCTCCACTTTACTCATGAAGCACTGTAACTATTATTTATATGGTTTCTGCAAGTTGTGTGCGTAAACAGTCTGGTTACTACGATTTATTTTGGTATTGTACATTTTTATGTTATAGCTCTTGGGTGAGACATCGTGTGTATCTTTAGCAAGACTTCTCCCAGCGTTTTACAAGCAGGGCGGCCTTCCAGATTTTAATTTACACCCCACGGCTGAGGGTTTTACTGACTGTCTTATCAGTAAATTTATTTTTCATCTCGTGAGATCTACTCACATGGTGTCCTGGCGAAGCTGTAGTTTTGTACTGTGCACCTCGCCTTTTTGCGGCCGGGTGTATGAGTCGGTTGTTCTTTTACAGCTGAGGTTATTTTGTTAGGGCACCGTCCATCAACGTGGCCTGTTGGCTCAACTTTGAGAGGCAAGTTTCTGTCTCCCAGCTTGTCTGTATAAATTCCATCTCTGACCAATAGGTGGGGCTACCGAGCTCATCCAAATGTGTAATTAAAGACAGTCTGGTTAAAGACGGGATCCCCTTAAGTGTGTGTGTGTGTGTGTGTGTGTGTGTGTGTGTGTGTGTGTGTGTGTGGCATATGGTAACTGCTGGTCTCCAGCATCACAGACGTTGGCATACCACTGATTCTCTGCTCCCTTTCCCCAGAGTGTGGTGGTAAAATGCACCTACGAGAAGGGGAGTTTGAAAAGGCTCACACTGACTTCTTCGAGGCTTTCAAAAATTATGACGAATCTGGGAGTCCCAGGAGAACCACCTGTCTGAAGTATTTGGTTCTGGCGAACATGCTGATGAAGTCTGGAATTAACCCATTTGACTCACAGGAGGTAGGAATTTCTCTTCTTGAATGTACATTCTGTGTTCCCCTGTGTCCTGTTATACCAGCCAGCCTCACCGCCTGTATGTCCTGTAGGATGTTTTCCACTGCTCGATCCACATTTCATTCTACTTTTATACATGAATTCCTCTCTCCTCACGACTCCAGTCAGCCATCCTGTTAATTCACATATTCCTCGGCTCCCAAGACTAACTTTCCTGCATGGTTTTGACAGCTTTATTTAGCACAGACTGAAGGTTAATCACCCAGATAATCATTTATTCAGTCTGTGTGAAACCAAAAATAATGTTTTGGAATGTTAAAAATCAGTTTTATGTTTGTATGTGTTGTTTTCTGTGTAGGCTAAACCCTATAAAAATGATCCAGAAATTCTTGCAGTGACGAACCTCGTAAAGTAAGAATATCTTAAATTGAAATTTTTAAATGAAATGATTATTTAACGTAATATTAGTATAATGAAGGCAAAAGACAGCAATGCTTCATTTTTTGATCTTGATACTGAATGCAAAAACATTATTCATATTAAGAAAGATTTTTTTTCTCATGTAGTTCAACGGAAAAATCTTGTAACTGGCTTCCTTTCATGCATTTGTGTTTCCAGAATAAAATCTGTAGATTACATTTTAGTTTTGAATGTTTTTCAACAAGTCATTAAAACATTGTGCTCTGTAAACAATGCAAAATGTGAACAGTTCTGAAAAGGTATGTTCTGTTTTCCGTCCACTAGTGCCTATCAAAATAATGACATCACAGAGTTTGAGAAAATCCTAAAGACAAATCACAGTAACATAATGGACGATCCCTTTATAAGAGAACATATTGAAGGTAAGCTTAGCCAGCCTTTCAGATTTGAATGGTGTTTTTGTATGTTTATGTATGGAGTTTGGGCAATGGAGAGATTCTGAACAGGTGTGGAAAAGTTCAAATGATGCCTGTCTTTCAGAACTGCTACGAAACATCAGAACACAAGTGCTTATAAAGTTAATAAAACCTTACACTAGAATACACATCCCTTTTATTTCAAAGGTAAGCTCACTCCCATAAATGTGTACAGCTCTGTTTACTAGTGTGTTTCTTCCCTCCTAATTTCTCGTTGTCTTTCTGTCACTTTAGGAGTTGAACATTGATGTTGGTGATGTAGAAAGTTTGCTTGTGCAGTGTATTTTGGACAAGTAAGTTCCCTCGGGCCGTCTGTTGAGCAGGACCTTGACATTGTACTCGAGAGAATCGGCTGTCAGCTTTACAGTATTTAGTTCTTTAGTGGCGTGGTTCTCACTGGGGAGAATTAAGCAAAAGTAGGAAAACGATTCTGCTGTTTTTGTCTCCTTAGTGCTCAATTTTGTCCCAGCGTTTACTTTTTGCTTCACAGTCAGGAGTTGTATTTGTCTACAAACTTGTAATATAAATTGTTTTTGGCAAACTTTTATAAACTTAAACCCCCCACTACTTGATATACATAGTTTAAGAATGTTGTCCATTTTTTAATAAAAAAACGAATGACATTCAGCTTGATTTATCCCCTGCTTTTCTTTAACTTTCTTCTTTCAGGTCTTCATCAAAAGCCTTATGTTGAAGCGCAAATCGTTCTGTTGTGCCTTTTGCCGGATATTCCTAACGCGCTTTCCTTGCATTCTCTTGCAGCACGATCCACGGTCGCATCGACCAAGTTAACCAGCTACTGGAGCTGCACCATCAGAAAAGGGGTGGTGTTCGTTATGCAGCATTGGACAAATGGACCAATCAGCTTAATTCCCTCAACCAGGCTATCGTTAGCAAGTTGGCTTGACTGCCAATGGCCATGGTGACAACGGTCAAAGTCACAAGAGGCTGATGTTAAACTGCAGGCTGAGGCAAAGAGTATAGTGCCACTAACTGTTAGCATTGTCCCGCTAATTGGAGCTTGACAGCAATTTCTGTAATCAGCTAGTTTGTGTCTGTGGCTGTGATTTTTCAAGATAGGCAGCTTTAACATTCACTGGGAAACCACATCTCGTTGAGAATTTATGTTTATGATATTTAATATATTATTTCAAGCCATGAAATGACTGAAAGTCAAAAAGCAAACCTGTTTTGAGTACTTCTTCCTGAACATGAACCAGATTAGTAGGTGTTCTCTGCAGATCGTCTGATGTCTGAGGGTGTGAATGAACTTAACAGTTTGCTCTATGTTGTAATTACCTTGTAGATAAATATTTCATACTGCAAAATAAAGAGATGGTATAGATTTGCAGGTGTTCTTTGTGGAGGGGTGAGAAGTCTGAAGATGTGCCTTTTGCTTGGTTTTGACAATTACAAAAGTTTTTTTTTTTTTTTTTTCCCTTAAATATTTCATTAAATAAATTCGGCCAGAGTAAATTAGATGTGTGCACTACAGGGATCTGTTCCATGTAACCCTGCAATGTATATTAGAAATCTTTCAGAAGATCATGTACAAATGAGAGCAATACATAACAGATGTCAGTCTGGATGACTAGACAGTATGTAGGATAATGTGCACTTTGGTCAGGTGGTATTTAAAATTTCTCTTGAATATTTCTAAGGCTTAATCTTCCTGTGCGTCGAGGGAAGCAGATTTCTTCAGAAACCAGTTATACTGGCTCGTGTAATACAGAGTAGTGCAATCGTGGTGGTCTAGAACATTATACAGGCCACACCAGGCACCCAGAGAGGGTGTCACGTGGTTGTCTGGAGGGGTCAAATGCATGGGGTCAGGTGACCTGACAATTAGGAAGGAGGTGGTGTAGACAGATAGGAAAGATATAGCTACCATGTGCCCATAAGTCAATTATGCTAAGGAAAAAAAAAAAAAAAAAACATAATGAGTCCATATGTGGATATGAAATGATCTGCTAAATTAATAAGGGGCCTTCTTCGTTCAAGTAAGGTGAGTTTTTACTTTAACTGTGCATAGTTGTTTGTTATTGTATGAATGTGCTTCAATTTTTGATGAACTGTTGACTGAATTTCTTCTTGGAACGCATCAATCAGTCTCCCAAAACCTACTCAGTACAAGCTTGCATGGGAGCTTGAGCTTCTCCCAGGCACTTACAGCATAGGAAGGATCCCAGTCCACTGCAGGGCACCCACACAGCTACTCTTCTAAAAACACAGTCAGCATAAAATATGTTTACGTGGATGAAGTCCACTAATGTGGTAATGACCTTGTTTTCCAGAGTGAAAAAAAAACTTCTCCAGTTGCTTACCATAGCTAAATTTGGGAGAAGCGGGAAAGAGTAGTAAAGAGAGTGCTTGGAAAGCTGTAGTAGACTAGATTATGGTCTAGTGGGCCGATTTTAACCACTTCTCGTGGACTTCTCTATTGGTTCCCACCGCGTTACACTGGGTGGTGACTGGAGTCGGCGCGCGACGATTGGAGCCCGGGCTCGATTCCAAAGCGCGGGCACGGTCGCGCTGTTTGGACCCCGGCGGCTTCCGTGCCTGTCTTCCCCGCTCGGTGTCTCCGACCATAGAAGCGCGAGCGGCGCAGGAAGCGGAGCAGTGCGACTGCGGCGGAGTCGGGGCGTTGGGTGTGTTTCGGTGCGACAATGAGTGCGACAACGACGCTGTCTGCCTGTTAGCCAGTCAGTGAGTGTCGCGGCGCCACCGGGGACATGGACTGTAGCGACATTAAGGTAAACGGGCTAATTTAAGGTGTCGCCTGCTATTTCCTGAAGCTGTCTTGCTAGGCCGTCAAGCGCGTCGGGACGTTAAATTTGGCGACGAATGGCAGCGTTGTGTCACCTGGCATCACGACTAGGGAATTCCTGACTTATTCCCCCCCAGAAAGTGGCTATAAAAACACCCCTTTCCAGGGAGCCGTCTCTCCACCGCACCAGCGCGGCTGTAACTATCCTTCAGTGCTATAAAAAGATGAGTGTGGTAATATACGTGTGACCTGTTGTTTATTCGGCTAGAAAAACCCATATATATATATATATATATATATATATGTTAGTAAAGGGCTGACTTCAGCACCGTGTGAGCCGAAACTGGGTGGCCGTCGCCTAGTTCTGGTGTACAGGACATACAGGGAGGCGGGGATACACACACTGACAGCCGTGCTCTTTTTAATGCCCTGTCAATGCATTTTTAAATGTTATCATCTTTACTGCGTTCCAAATAGATGAATTCCTCTGGAACTTTAAAATAATAAAAAAAAAAACAACAACAACAACAACAAAAAAACGTGTGTACTGAAGAGAAATTGGGATCACTTTTCTCTAATAGGTGTCCTCCTCTACCAGAAATGTGCGTAATTACGTGGATAATTGTGTGTATTCTGTAGATTCGCCTTAATAAAACGAGTTAACCATTGATTACACTCCTCAGTTGATCAAACTCCTTAAAGTTTCTACCTCGGCTGTCAGGTGTGTAATGTATTATTTTTAAAAGACTGCTGTCCTTTACATGTGGCTGTGCATCGTGTATTTGTTTTGTGTGGCATAGGAAGAATATTCATTCATTTGTACTGTGTTTTAGGTAAGATGCATCCTTAATTTCTATAGTGTGTATCTCACAGGACTGATGCGGTTGTGTTACGGTAAAATCTTAGGCGTCGTATTCATTCCTTTCATGCTGTAGCTGCCTGAACTGTTCAGGAATGCACTCGTCTTCCTGGTGTTTCCGTGGTGGTTCTGCATGTGATACACGGGGCATTATCACCCATAAAAAATGTGGAAGAGTTAGTCTGTGTTATCATGTTTCTGGAACTTGTCATAATCCCTGTTTACGGGTTTACAGTAAACTCGCTGTGGGTTATGGGGCAGAGAAATCTGCTTTGAAACGTAAAAGTACTTTGTATTAAAGTAATTTAACTGTTTATTACACCATTAAAAGGAACTATCACCATCGGCGTGTGGGAGCTTTAATGTAACAGTGAGGTTGTCGCTGTGTTGCTTAAAAGGAAAAAGGCATTCCGATGCACTGAAGTGATTTTCCATACTCGAATGTGTGGACGCTTGCATTCGAAGCTTGGTCTGTTCTGGCCGTGTGCACTGCAGGAGGACACGGCATCGTCTCTGCTTCGCTGGCTGTGGGTGGCGCATTCTCGTCGAACCCTGGGCCGTAAGCAGGAGCTGCCTGGCGTGGCCGTGCCGGTGTCCGGGCGGCTCAGCCTCTTCACATCTGGGGCTGACCTCACTGGCAGACGTACAATCGCTTCCTTTCACTGGCTTGCTGGTCGCCTTCTGCCTCCGTCGCCCAAGACAATAGTCTAATGTCGACCGGATCGCGATCGAAATAACAGGCGTTTCTCTCACTGTGGTTGTCCGGCCTCTCTCCTCAACCGGGGTACACCTTGGCACTCTATCTCAGGACCATAAATAGTGGAACCAATTATTTTGTGTTTTAGGTTAATCCTCCATAAATTCTTAGATAAATGTCCTTTAGGTAAGGAAGTTGAATGCTAAGGTAATGTAAATAAAATAAATGCTGCCTTATCATATAAAACCACACACAAGTATTGCCTGTGGTCTAATGTTTCACTTATATTATTCCTATTCATACAGTAATGACTTCTTAGAAATAGTATTGCAGTGGTGTTGCCATCCACCTATCCGTCTGTCTGTCTGTCTGTCTGTCTGTCTGTCTGTCTGTCTGTGTTCAGTGACCATTTGTCAGGTAGGCTTATGGTGATTTGGACTTTTCCTTGGGAAGCTGAGGATAAATCAGGTTATGTCCTGAACAGGAGCCAGGTTCATGACGTAACTTACACAGTCACGAAGGTCAGTCGGGCTCATTGGCTGACACGAATGACACGTCTCAGGATATTAGGAAGAAACCGGATAAAATTCGTATCATCACAAGGAGAACATGCAAACTCCACCTGGGTGTTGAGAGATTTGAACCTGCAACTCGGGAGCCATGAGTGAACATCCCAACTCACATCACTCAAGATGTTGTGTATTGCACATGATTTTTCTGAGCTGTAATTTATATAAGCCCTCACCTGATGTTTTAGTGAGATGCTACGGTACTAGTCTAATATGTCCCGTATGTTAATTCACAACGAAACAAGGAGGGCTTAAATGCTTCCTGTCCGTCGAATGCGCTAACCGTAGTCAGCAGGACGTTGGGACAATAGCTGGCTGTTTGTACGCCTGTGTGCTCACTGGCAGCTATACAGCTCTCGCATTCACTTTTCCTGGTCTGTTTGCTTGCCTTTGACTGTGTGCAGCAGGGGTAGTCACCAAGGAGTGATAACACAGTGCTCGTTTTTCACTCGTCCTCTGTGCCATTGACAAAGACGTGCAAAGTGATTGTTAAACAGATAACAAAAGTCTTAGGGAAAGTGTAACTCCTCAATCTCACATTGTTCTACTGTCTAAGATGGGTGCTGTTTCTCTTCTCCGTGTCGTTAAGCTTAATAATGCTGCATGTCTGATATTTCACATATGATTGTCCAATCTAGGTAGTGCTTTATTGTGTTATTTCACTGTTTACGTTCCGTGAACTGTTGGCCTTGTAATTCCACAAGCACAATCCCGTTCTGTAGACTGTAATTATATGTGTATTGAGAATTATTATAAAAAGACCCCACCCCAGTTCTGTTTTTTTTTTTTTTTTTTTTTTTTTTGACCAGTTGTGAGATTGTCTGTCTCTTTGTTTCCCTGGGCTAGCAAATGAATACACACCCCAACTAAGACGGAAGTTGTCATAGTGTCATTGTCATGACCGTAATCTCCCCGGAGTGTTATGTAAGTTGTATCCTTAATCACTTGACGAGTAATAGTGTTCAGAGTCTAAGAAGGTCAGCTGTACTGTAACCCACATGTCAGTGGAGATGCCAGCACGGATTGCATCTCTAAGGCAGGCGGTCGTGAATCTCAAACCCATGCGTCCTCCGTGATGAGTGTCGATTATCAGGAAAGCTGTGGGGTGGAGGCCTGGTTAGTTGGGGGAGCCTTGCTCCTCGCCGATGTGTGAAGCTTATAAAACATTTAGACTGACGTGTACCTGAATGCATGAGCTGTGTTTGCCTTTTGCGCTAACCTGGCGAAAAAGCTTTTCTCACTTATGTACACTGGATACCAGCCTGTCAGTGTTACTATCTGTCATTAAAGCGACTAGGCATGTATGTGTCTACATGATAAAACTCACATAAAATGGCCTCTGGCTGTGTTGTCAGCCTACCTTCATACCTGGCTCTGAATTCAGTAAATATTCCCAGACTCTTGCACGTGCCGAGTGGCTCTGTCTTAACCCACCTTGACTTTCAGTGAGGAAAATCAGATTTTACATTTTGACAGTGCAAGGGAATGACTTTGACTGGCTTTCACTCATTGGGCCCCAGCAAAACAGTGGAAGTCATGGCTTTTGATAATGCAGTAAACTTCTTACCATGCACGACCATACTGTCTGAGTAATTAAAGCATGAAGAACTGTCAACACTTTTCTTAAACATATATTGTAATGGTGTAGTACAACCCATAGTAATGTACAGTATATAGTTGGTGGAGATTCAATGGATATGTTGTACAAAAGCATGATGTGAAGTGATTTTGATCTTTTATGACTGACTATAATCTATTTAAAGCCTCTGCTAAATTACTGCAAAGCTTTTTCCAGATCAACCTCAGTGTTTTGTTTGCTCTGATCCAGACGTGTTTTATATTGATTACCAAATAAACTTTGTTTTAGTTAGTTTAACTGTTAGTTAATGACGCCCCGGGTCACTGAAATGCGGAGTGCCACCCAAATGGGGTGGGGGGGAACTCAGTGGGTCTGAATTTTTCTCAACAAAGAGCCTTCGCCATTCTCTGGATGGACTCCTCACCCTCCGCAGCCACAGATGGCTGCTGACCGTGCTGGTAGAGCAGCATTGAGGAAGTGCAGTGTTTATCAGATGTTTCCATGATGGGTGTCTCTCACCATCGAGATTAATGCTGAGAATGAGAGCCATGCTTGGATGGCTGTTAGTAATCCAGGCATTTGATATTTGCTGTATTAACTGAAAGTTTCGCTCTAAGGCTCTAGGCTCCCACAACCCTGAATAGGATTAAGAGATTTGGAAAATGGATGGATGGAAAAAGAAAGTTTCATTAGGGATATGAGAGCGGTAATGTGGATGGTGACCTGGAATGGTGCTCATTTGTGGATAGGACCACCTCTCTGTGGCGTTTTCGCAAGTGTTTGATTTCCCTGAACTTTGTGTCAGAAGAGTCCTCATGTAAATTTTATTCTATTTTATTGTGCTAGTAGTCCTTGAATTTTTAAACTTTGAAGCACCTGTGAGTTTGCCTTCCATGTAATTTTTTAGCTAAATTTAGATGTATTTGCTGATGTACAGAAATAAGTAACAATTGTGAGAATATTAACTGCAATTTCCAAAATTCACACCGTCACCTACAGTCATAAGTTCTCTACAGGCATGCCAATTTCAATAAATGTAGCTGTTGCAGACATGACGGTCTGTGAGATGTCAGGTTAGTAGGATGTTTTTTATACCCAGCGTGTTGGTGGCTGTGGTACTTGAGTCATCGCTGACCTTCTTTAATACTCGATCAGGATGTGAAGTTGTCAGCAGAAGTGGAACCTTTCATCCCGCAGAAGAAAGGACCGGAGAGCGCCGCCCTGGTGGGCATCAGTCTGCCTGTGGATGGGGCAGTGGGACCTGGCGGGGGCGGGTCAGAAGCTACACCCATTCCCAGCTATCTCATCACCTGCTACCCATTTGTCCAGGAGAGCCAGCAGAACAGGTACCCCCATCCACCCCTGGAGCATGAGTAATGGGACTATGGGCTCGCTGCGCTCCGCTCTGGTGTTGGGGTGTCACTGAGTCCCTCCTCCCCTTTTTCTGTAATATCATTTGAGAGCAGCGTCGTTTTTATGGTGCCAGTTTATCATTACATTTTTAACTAACTGAATGTTCAGCTGTATTGTTTTCCTTTGCTAATCTGAAATGTCAGTGAGCTGGATGGCGGTCAAAGAGGTATTCCCATTAGAGAGATTAAACACAGCCATGCGGTTTGTCTGGAGGGGCCCGGTGGCTTCTTCCGCCATCCCTCTCCGCGGGCCTGTCCCGGGCGCTCCCACTCCTCTGCTTCCTTCCTTCCCGTTTTCTCAATGCGAGGAAGTGCTCGCCACATCAAAATAAAACTCCATGAAGGAGCGAGCCTCATCCTTCCTCTGAACAGGGCTGTGGATTCGGTGGCTTGTTGGAGGTGCTTCGGTCCTGCATGCTTTGAGGCACGCCAGCGTCCCATCGAAAGTGGGGCCAAAAAAAAAAAAAACTCTGAAGCATGCGTTTTCCTCACGCGTGTACCCAAAATAGGGTAGTACTTAAAGCAGCATCCCTCGAAGGAGAGACATGAGGGGGTGTTCATTCAGGTCCTCTTCCCTCACAGGCAGATCCCACTGTACAACGGGGACCTGCGATGGCAGCCGGCTGCCCCCAACCCCACTGGGCCCTACCTGGCCTACCCCATCCTGTCCTCGCCCCAGCCTCCCGTGTCCAGTGACTATGCCTATTACCAGATTGTGCCGGCCCCCTGCCCCCCGGTCATGGGCTTCTACCAGCAGTTTGCTAGCCCATACGGTGCCCCTGTGCAGCCCGGGATGGTAGGCACTCTCTCAGCGGACCTTGGAGACCGGACCTCAGGCCCGGCCCAGGCATTCGGCACCCCCGGCCACAGAGGGAGGGGCCTCATCCGGAGCCCTGGGCTGCCCAAGGTGAGGGTCTGGCTGTGTCCTGGGAGGCATCACATGGACCATTTAGGGTCTGATTTTTGATGTTTTCACAGCTGGTTCCCCAGCCAGGCAGAGCTAAGAGGCCCCCGATGCGGAGTGTGGCAGTACAGAAGGAGGTTGGCGCCTCTGGCCCCGATGGCAGATCAAAAACAGTGGTGCTGGTGGATGCCGCCCAGCAGACAGGTGAGCTCAGCCCCACCTCCAGGCTTTCTGAGGTTCCCCTGGGAGGCGGGGCTTCAGGCGTGACGCTCCCTTTCCCCATCAGATTTCCCAGGTGACTTTCCTGGCAAGCCCCCAACTGAGAGGGCCAGTCCCCTGGTGTGGAAGAACCGGCCCCGGCGGAGACGGCCTTCTCACCCGGTGGAGTCGTCCAGTGAGCACGGGGCCAGCGAGGCTGATATTGATAGTGACAGCGGTTACTGCAGCCCCAAGCACAACCAGGCTGGTGGCCCCAGCGCACGTACCTCGGAACCCTCGGCTGCCTCGGTATGGCCTGCATGTCGGTCTCGGTGCTCCTGGAACAGTACAGTGTATTCAAAAAAACTTCTATCTCTGAGTAACCAGTAAAGTGTTGAAGGTGTGGTCATTGCCATTAAACCAAAGTAATTCTCCATGTTTTTATATTCTTTAGGCTGGTGAAGCTGGAGCAGCAGCAGGTCGGTGTTTTTTTGAACCTCAGAGATGCTATCAGGCCACAAATGACCTTTCGTCCTAAGTGTGAAGGTTTACATTTGTGGTTTCAGCCCCAAGTTGGGTTAGCGTTGCTTCCCAGGCCACTCAGAAGTCTTGGGGGGAGAGAAGCTCCACCTTCTGCCAATCAGGAACAGCATTTGAACAAAGGACCCACGTGCAGGTACTCGTACGCTGACCACGTGTCGTCCTGTGAGGTTCTCTTGAGCCGGACAGAGAGCGAGACGGCGTTGGGTAAGGGGCACAGAGAGAGGCTCTGCAGTCTGACGCTTGTCCCTCCTGCAGATGGACCCCCAGATGGGGTACCGTGGCCGCGGCAGTGCCTCCTCTGACAGGGGCTGCGTCCAGCAGATGCGACCACAGGAGGTGAGCGTGCGGGTCGTGCCACAGCTGAGCTCAGAGCAGCTCTATTTCAAGGTAGGAGCGCTAAGCAGCCGGCCCTGTTTACCACACCAGCTGGATGTCAGTGCTGCTTGTATGTTATGCTTATTTAGTTGATTACATACAAGTGATGAAACCCCTGGAGTAGTTGGGGTTAAGGGCCTTGCTCATGAGCCCACTGACAGGATTGTTATTTTGCCAGCCATGGGATTTGAACCTACAGTCTTCTGAATTTGGACACCGATCCCAATCCCACCAAGCTACACACCACCCCGCTGTATGCATGGCTTTGATTTGTAACGATCGCCGTGTCAGGAAATGAGAGTGTGTGTCGTTATTGACGCGTGATATGGTGGAATCCCTCCGTAGGACGAAGAGGAGTTTCCTGAGCTCGTTTCTGGAGGAAGCGGCGGCCCGGAGTTACGAAGTAAACTGGAGCAGGTTCAGCCTAAACTCCCAAAAAACTTGGTGTGTGGGGTTCCTGGACTCTCGGCGGTCCTGTCCACATCAGTGCCTCGTCAGAGCTCCGAAGCCAACACGCCCTCTGTCCCCCTGCCCCCGCAGCTTGAGAACCTTCCGGAGAACTCCCCCATCAACATTGTGCAGACGCCTATCCCCATCACCACGTCTGTCCCCAAGAGGGCCAAGAGCCAGAGGAAGAAGGCCCTGGCGGCTGCCCTGGCCACAGCCCAGGAGTACTCCGAGATCAGCATGGAGCAGCAGAAGCTGCAGGTCAGGCGGGTCGGCACCCCACGGCACTGCGGCCATCTGACATCTCCCTTTTAAAGCACTTTCTGTCAAGCGCCTTAAGCTTCAATGGCTTAATGATTAAAAGTGTTGCGTGCTTCGAGTGAGATGGAGCATGCTGTGTAATTCAAGTGTGTGGCGCTCCAGAACTGAGCTGTGTGTCGCCGCTGTCTCCTGCAGGAAGCACTGACCAAGGCGGCAGGGAAGAAGAGCAAGACTCCGGTGCAGCTGGACCTGGGAGATATGCTGGCGGCCCTAGAGAGGCAGCAACAGGCCATGAAAGCCAGGCAGCTGACCAACACCAAGCCCCTCTCCTACACAGGTGCTCACAGTCCTGCACGCTTGCTTGTGGAACCTAAATCACTTGCATGTTTATGCTTAGATTCGGAGGGGTTGGTTCCACGTAGAGCTAATGCACGTGGCTGCCGTTGAACGACCAAGGGCCTGAACATATGTAGATCGGAAACTATATATGGGAACTAACATGCAGGCCTTTTCTGACCGTTTTCCATGACCCTTGAGGGCTGCCTCATATGACCATGATCATGACGGTGCCTCATATGACCATGACTATGACCATGACGTTGTCCCATGACTGTGCCTTGTTTCTTGCGCTAGTTGGTACGACAGCCCTGTTTCATACCAAGGAATCAGGAAGGATGGGATCTGGGCAGAAGAACCAGCCGCACCTGGGTCCTCACAACAGCCTGGATTCAACTGCCCCGAGGGTGAAAAGAGGCAAGGAGAGGGAGATGCCCAAGGTGAAGAGACCCACTGCCCTGAAGAAGGTGAGCTCTTCGAGTGGCTGATGCCGCGTCCTGTTTGCAGCCCCTGCTCAACGGCAGCGTCACGTGTGTGAACCCATGTGCCAGTAAGCCTCCTCCCAGTTTTCCGTCTTTGTGTGTCTAGATAATTTTGAAGGAGAGGGAGGTGAAGAAAGGCAAGTATTCCCTGGATCCAGGCACGCCGAGAGCTGAGGAGCAGGTGGATGACGAGCTCATCTTCACAGACGACCTCTCCCGGGAAGGGGTGTCCCAAGATGGTAGGCGATGGGGGGGTTGTAAAGAACAACGTTGGTCTATATGGTCTGCCCTATAGGCAAGGTGACCGAGTTTTAGTTCAAGGATTCCAATGCAGTGCAGGGCACAAAAATAACAGGCAGGGAAATGTATGCATGTGAATGAAAAATCTAGAAACAGTCCTTAAATAAATAAGAGATGTTTTCTGTGCTTATGATGATGTGCAGAGAACGGTCTGAGCATGCCCAGTGATGCCTCGCTGTCGCCGGCCAGTCAGAACTCCCCGTACAGCATCACACCAGTCTCCCAGGGTTCCCCCGCCAGTTCAGGGATGGGGAGTCCCATGGCCACCTCTGCCGTCACCAAAATCCACAGTCGCCGGTTCCGAGAGTGAGTGAAATCCTTCTCTGCCGTACTGCTCGCTAAATTCGATATTGGTGAAATTAGGTTCTGCCTGATCATCCATCCATCCGTCTTCGGTAGTCTTTAGCAATCACTAATCCATTTAGGATCATGGTGTTCAGGAGCCTAACTGAGGAAGACTAAGGATCTAAGTCCATAACGCGACTCTCTCACTCGGTCACACGTTAAAGGCAGTCAAACGTTGAGGTGGAAAATCACCTGTCTCAGCAATTTTGCTGACTCCTGCTGCCTGTGGAGATATGGGTAAATCTGGCCTGATTAGAATGACTTTTGCATGCAGCCAGCATCTTTGCTGGTGTAGTGTTGCATCCAAACAAAGATTTTCTATATGAAACTCAAATGTCACAGGATGGGTTAGCTGCTCAAATTCTTTGCCCACCCAGATAGCATATTGGGCCTGAAGGGATCTCTCCGAGAACTGAAGTGTCCTCTGAGAATGTAAATGCAGCCTTTTACGGGATTACCGTACAATAACGGATTGTGTGTTGTATGGTGGCAGGGCCCAATCCTCCGTGCCCAGTGCGATGTATGTCGTCCATTACAGACAGGCCTTTGTTGTGTGGAAAGTCAGAGCAGCAGTAAGCACATTGTGCCGGCCTCCCGCGTCTCACACGTTCTGCATTGCGACCAGCGCCTCTGCTTTTATGCATCGCTGTGAAGGACTTCAAGGATTATGTTAGCCACGGTGTCGGCCACGTCACTCCTCTAACTCCTCTGTTGTCCGGTGGAGCGGGGCCCGATCGCGTCTCTCGACGCCGTGTCCGTTTCTTGAACGCGCACGCCTGAGTGTCACGCATTTGCGGTCACGCCGCGTTGCCGCAGGTACTGCAACCAGGTGCTGAACAAAGAGATCGACGAGAGCGCGACGCTGCTGCTACAGGAGCTGGTACGCTTCCAGGAGCGCGTCTACCAGCGGGACCCCGGGCGCGCCAAGGCCAAGCGGCGGCTGGTCATGGGACTGCGCGAGGTGACCAAGCACATGAAGCTGCTCAAGATCAAGTGCGTCATCATCTCCCCCAACTGCGAGAAGATCCAGTCCAAAGGTGAGGCCCCACCTGACCCAGAAACGAGGTATGGCTCCTGCTCCCAGACCTGTTTCACCGTGTCACGAAAATCTTTTTTTGGTGTCTTCTGTTTTTAGTCTGCTTTAATAACTGTGACATTGTACTGCCTGGGACAGGCCTGAGCACCCCCCCCACCCCCCC
>JAACJT020000007.1:5394090-5406043 GCA_009936485.2 Gymnarchus niloticus
GAAGCTCCGTTGAAGATGGCACAGTGACATTCTGTAATTCTCAATGAAGCTCCGTTGAAGATGGCACAGTGACATTCTGTAATTTTCAATGAAGCTCCGTTGAAGATGGCACAGTGACATTCCTTAATTCTCAATGAAGCTCCGTTGAAGATGGCACAGTGACATTCTGTAATTCTCAATGAAGCTCCGTTGAAGATGGCACAGTGACATTCCGTAATTCTCAATATAGCACGTGGATGTTTCTGACCTCCTTGTTGCTACACAAAATGTGTGTTACTCCATGTGTGACGGCATGCTATTCCAGATCCAGAGCTAACATCTTTAAGCTGCAATATTATAATATGATTCCATGCCTCGAAATTCTCAGTCAATTCTCTGAGAAAATAGCAGGGCCTGAAAATAGCTTCGAGACAAACATTAATGCGGGTGCCTTTTCACAAAACCCAACCCATTAGTTGCACACTAAAAATGATGGTGGTTCTGGCTGCGTCTGTCTGGAGAACGTCGACACGGTCTGGTCACGCCGGATAGGACCAGCTTCCTGTTTCGCACATTCGCAGAGCGGGAGGTCTAACGTTATGAACGTGCTCTTGGCGGCTCCCTCACAGATCAAGATGAGTGCCTCCTCACAAACATCTGTCTCAATGGCATGTGCATCAATGAAGACGGCAGCTTCAAGTGCATCTGCAAGTCTGGCTTCCAGCTGGACTCCACGGGTCGCCTCTGTCTTGGTATGGTCCGGCACCTTCCAAAATGTCCGTCACCTCCTCTCATCTCACACCAAAGTGATTCTGACTGTTTACCAATGAAATATACCTTTTGGTGAGTCGTTAGTGAGGGAGAGTGGCTAAGCCTTTGTCTATAGTCTTTAACGTACCATTCATATCAATTAACTAATTAATATTTAAATTCAGTCCAGAAACCTTAAATCTTAACACAGCCATGGACTGAATGATTTGTATAATCATAATTCACACTTTCACAATTTTAATTCAGTCATGTCAGTCGATGTCCGCTTTAAAAAAAAAACAGCCTGTGTGTTTTGTCAATGTTGCGTCAGGGTGACATAATTGACATGATTACAGTTTAATTCATTCTGCAGTCAAATTAATTCTGAATTAGTAGTTTGATTTCTGAATAATTGAAGTGGTAGTTCTGGGGTTCCCTTCACCTCTTCTGGCTCTTAATGGTTTGTAACAGTGGTTGAACAGATAGACAGACAGACAGACAGAAAGATAAAGAGTGCAGTGAAAATAACATTGTGACACTTGGGGCCTGCATTTCCCATTTTGGAAGATCAAATACCAGGAGACACACAGATGGATGAAAGACTGTAATAAATTACATATGCTCAATGGCAGAGGTCGCCTAGAGGAACATTAGCATTTCCTTAAGGCTGTCGGAAGGCTGTATATAATATAATATATCTGTTGTGTGATATATATATATATATATGTTTGTGACCATTATGTTTGAGTACCCTGGATTTTGAATACAATTTTTTGTGTGCTTCCGATGGCCCTGAAGTGTGAAATTTTTGTTTTGTGAGTCACTCTGAAACTGATCTCTCCCTAGACATTGACGAGTGTGAAACCCACGGTTTGTGCATGAACGGCCAGTGTGTCAACACACCAGGTTCCTTCAGGTGTGACTGCATGCCAGGCCTGGCAGTGGGGCTGGGTGGCCGCGTCTGCGTGGGTGAGTATCCCCGCATATTTCGATTCTGCTTGGATGCTGTCCGAACGCTGCTGTTTGTTCTGAACACATGGCTGAACCAATCCTCTTCCCCTTCCTGTCCTGTTCTGACCAAGACACACACATGCGGAGCACATGTTACGGAGGTTACAAGAGGGGACAGTGCGTGAAGCCGTTTATTGGTGCCGTCACCAAGTCGGAGTGCTGCTGCGCCAATGCCGACTACGCCTTTGGTGAACCGTGTCAGCCTTGTCCATCACAGAGCTCAGGTGAGGCCAGTTTCTGAAGGAGTTCTTTCTGATACCGACCAAGCACGACAAGTAAGATTGGCGACAATGACAACGACGGTTCCCTGGCGCATCGTGACGGCTAGCACTATCGAGGAATGCCAGCAGCCTAGCGCAACAGACCACACTGGATCAGAACTGGGCCGGCTTACCTACCAGCCGATAACTGGCCATCCAGTCGATCATGGATCGTTAGCGTTGTTAGCATCCTCTGGAGTTTTTTTTTATAATCCAACCTAATGGTTTTGCTTCCTGTCCTTCACTGTCTTCTGCCTCTTTCTGCTTGTGCGTTGTGCCGTGTGTGTATATGCATGAACATGTAAAATGCTCTGTGGCAGCCGTGTTCGGGGGAAAGTACATCGGATCGAACTGGTCTGCAGCGTGTACACAGGCAGTGGAGCTTAAATAAAGTCCACAGTGATCCTTTAGAACAGCCTGAATTTCTATCTGAAGAACCTTCTTACTCTACAGTCTACTGAAGTTAGTAAGTGGCTCCTCTCGAAAGTCAAAGCAGACTGAGGCAGATGAAGCCTGCCCCTACAATTACCTGTACATACCACGGTAAAATAACCACCTAGTGCCAAAACCGACTTGGATGTGATAATTAAAGTTACCTCAGTATTTCTACATGTCAGCTTTTAAGTACAAGTTTTGAAGAATTGCAGTGCATCTCTGCCACAATTTGTTTTACTGGCCAGGATTGGCGTCATTCTGCCAAAGGTATTAAAACACCAAACTGGAATAAAGGCGTAATTTACCTGATTTACCCAAGCAGTAATTTGGCTTAATTGCTTGCAGAACTGGTTTTAATGCTCTGAAAATGTTGAACTCATGCAGCATTTAGTTGTCAGTTCTTCATTGCAGGTTTCAAGTGTTTGACCTTTTACATCAACTGCTTTAAGGAAACATCCTTAATGAATGAAAAATGCACGCTAATATTCTGTGTTCAAACTTATAGTTTGTATGTAGGAGAAATATGTTGGCTTTTTGCCATACAGTGCAAAAAAAGCTTTAGAATATGAAATGTATCATTTCTTTTTATATTTCTATCTTCAAATGGATCCTAAACATGACTTTTCCTTTTTTTCACCTTTACATTTTTTTTTCACATATTTGCAGTTTTCAAGTACCTGAGTGTTTAACACGCAGTACTTCTTCAGTTTCATACCCTTAACACCATGCATTGTTTGCTGTTTTGCAGCTGAATTTCTGGCACTGTGCAGTCATGGATTGGGGAGCAGTACTGATGGCAGAGGTATGTTAACACTGTACAAAAACACACTGTCTGAAACACACTGTACAAAAACACACTGTCTGAAATATACTGTACAAAAACACACTGTCTGAAACACACTGTCTGAAATACGCTGTCTGAAACACACTACAAAAACACACTGTCTGAAACACACTGTCTGAAATACGCTGTACAAAAACACACTGTACAAAAACACACTGTCTGAAATACGCTGTACAAAAACATACTGTCTGAAACACACTGTCTGAAATACGCTGTACAAAAACACACTGTACAAAAACACACTGTCTGAAATACACTGTACAAAAACATACTGTCTGAAACACACTGTCTGAAATACGCTGTACAAAAACACTGTCTGAAATACACTGAAACACACTGTCTGAAATACGCTGTACAAAAACACACTGTCTGAAACACACTGTCTGAAATACGCTGCGTAATGCAGACTGCATGAAACCCACTGCGGGAAATGCGATGTGTAAGATGCACTGCCTGAAACAGTCATTTATATATGAAGTTCATTTAAATTTAAATTTAAATATAGTCATTCAAATGAGTGAAGGAGAGAAAATGGCATGATGTTCCTCTCCGTGACGTTCCACAGAGTGTGTCAGCCACTTCACTGTGTCCTAACGTTCCCTTGCAGATATCAATGAGTGCGCCTTAGATCCAGATATATGTCAGAATGGCGTCTGCGAGAACATGCTCCGAACCTACAAGTGTAACTGCAACACCGGATTCGAGGTTGACGCCACCGGCAAAAATTGTTTTGGTGGGTTGTGAGTGTTGTTTTTTAAGTGCCGTCGTTTTCCATTGGGAATTAGATTACGGTGCGACTGACAGGCTGCCTGCTTCACAGACATCGACGAGTGTGCCATCAACAGACTCCTGTGTGAAAATGGCCTGTGCCGGAACACTCCCGGCAGCTTTACCTGTCAGTGCCAAAAGGGTTTCACCTTCAACGCCGACAGCGACGTGTGCGAGGGTAAGAATCATCGCCACGGAGATTCACGCGGGTCCGCCTTCGCATTGTGACGTCAAGGTTATCTCCGCAGATGTTGATGAATGCGAATCCAACCCCTGTGTGAACGCGGATTGCAAGAATACAGCGGGGTCCTTCTCCTGCCAGTGCTTGGCGGGCAGTGTCCTAGACAGCTCTGGGCTCCTGTGTGTCGGTAAGTGGGTCCTCAACCTGGGATAGCAGCAAAGAAGGGTGCAGCGTGCAGGGCACCAGCCCT
This sequence comes from Gymnarchus niloticus, assembly GCA_009936485.2. Lineage (NCBI taxonomy): Eukaryota > Metazoa > Chordata > Actinopteri > Osteoglossiformes > Gymnarchidae > Gymnarchus > Gymnarchus niloticus. Next base: position 5,398,569 of record JAACJT020000007.1, read on the forward strand.
GGAAAAAAAGCCACGTGTGGGGGAATCACTGGAGCAGACACTCTGTGTGAGGTAACAGCGAGGACGGATGTGTGTGTGGGGTCATGGAATGTTGGACGTCTGCGTGTGAGGTTATACTCAGCTCCTGTGGGATGGGATGTGGTGATAGCTTTCTGGGCCTACCAAGCATGCATTATAAACAATTAAGGAATGGGCTTCATGTACTGCAGCATAAATGCATTTAATTTGCATAATTACCCCCAGAACACCTGGTTACGAAGACCACAACGACACAGGCGACAGGCAGCAAGGCAGCAAACGATCAGAAAGGGTTATTAAAATGAATGATGGGACTTGACAGCTCAGAAGTGTCATGCAAATTTGTTTGCTTGTTTTTGTTTTTGCTCTGGAGTCAGGCGAGCGTTTGATAAATCTGGCAAACAGCAATCACTGAAATGGTTTGATTTGCATATACGCCGGCGTGTGGGGGTAATATGGAAACTGTACACAAGGCTAGAAAGCCTCTGTTTCAAATTCCGGGTGGACCACAGCAGTTGCAGCCTGGAATGAGATAGTTAATGTTAATCGATTCAATAAAAACATGCGACTCTAAATGACTATGCTCATGTCTGTTCAGCAGCTGTCGGTCCTAACGGTAATGATTTCACTCGATTTAGCATGACGGTCTGTTTATTAACTTAAAACTTGGAGTCTAGACAAATGTTTAAGTATTTCTTTTCTGTAAAAAGACAGAACTGGTTTCCCTTTGCAGAGACTAGCAAAGGGACATGCTGGCTAAAGGCTATCAACGGGCGATGCGAAATCAACATCAACGGAGCTACGCTGAAATCCCACTGCTGTGCCACACTGGGCGAGGCCTGGGGCAGCCCGTGCAGCCGGTGCGAGCCAGGTGAGGGCGGAGCCTGAGCAGCTGGGCTGTGTGGAGTTGCAGTCAGTAATGCCGTCCCGTTCGGTTGGCAGACTCCGGCACTTTGATACTGTGCAAAAGAAATGTGTCTCGTCTGCTTTCAGATCCCTTTTGTTCTAAGGGATATGCCAGAGTTAGAGGGACTGTCTGCGAAGGTAAGGGTGCCTTTTAGCTGGCGGAGACTGTAGACCCGCTCTGCCAACCATACCATTAACCATGACCTGCAGTGTTATACCCATAGAGAGAGATATTGCAAACTATTATTAGTTTAAGTGATGTGGTTGAAGGTATTCTTAAATTTTGATGTGGCAGTATTAATTTTATTATGAGTCAGTCATGAAGGTATGTATTTGCTTGACAGCTGGACCAGGGATGTGTATACACATGTTGATGATGAGCAGCAGATGTTAGTCTGTGTTGTTAACTTTCTTTTCCGCTGATAGATGTGAACGAGTGTGAGGTGTTTCCTGGAGTTTGCATCAATGGAAAGTGTGTAAATACCCTGGGATCTTTTATTTGCCAGTGTCCCAGTGGGATGACTGTGGATGCCACTGGTAGGACATGCATCGGTACGTGTCCCCGGGTCCCCTCCCACGTTAGTGACAGGCCGGCATGCTCGGGCTGCTCATTATGTGCCTTTGTCCCTGCAAATGCCCCCTGTCTAGATAGCATTTTTGGCCTGCTGTTAAGAGGGTCCTGCTTTGTGTGTGTGTGTGTGTGTGTGTGTGCCATCTCAACAGACTTGCGCACTGAGCAGTGCTACCTCACCCACGAGGACGAGCGCTGTGGCACTCCAATCCCAGGCCGTCACCGTGTGGACGCCTGCTGCTGCTCAGTGGGCGTGGCCTGGGGCCCCGAGTGCGACGAGTGCCCCGAGAAGGGCAGCCCCGAGTACAGCCAGCTGTGCCCGCGTGGCCCGGGCTTCTCCCACAGAGGCGACTTCATCAACGGGAAGCCCTTCCTGAAAGGTGTGGTATGGCGTTCCTGCTCGCTGTAATGCCCAGCGGTTGCCAGTAGGGTGGCGATGACAGGCGAGCGCTGAAGTTTAACATGCCATCCCACGCTCCCAGATATCAACGAGTGCAAGATGATCCACAGCCTCTGCACTCATGGAAAATGCCGGAACACCATTGGCAGCTTCAGATGCAGGTGTGATAGCGGATTTGCCCTGGATTCGGATGAAAGGAACTGTACTGGTAAATAGCCGCCCCTCTCGCCAGAGATGAGCTTTGAGTCTGAAGTCTTCATCAACTAGTCATGCGTCTACATTGTGACCGTAGTGCTGAGTTTATAGTGAAGAAGATCGGCATCTGGGGGTGAACTGGGTCGTTACCACTCATCCTCCTGTTGTCTCTTCGTGCAGACATCGACGAGTGCCGCATCTCCCCCGACCTCTGCGGCCAGGGCACCTGCATCAACACGGTGGGCGACTTTGAGTGCGAGTGCTTCCCGGGCTATGAGAGCGGTTTTATGATGATGAAGAACTGCATGGGTGAGCGGGGCAAGGGGGGCATATGGGGGGGGGGGGGGGGCCGGTGTTGTGCTGGCAGACAACCTAGTGGCAGTTTCTGTTTCGGGCTCTGCAGAGGGAAACTCGTTTCCTACAGGAAAATGGAGGGAAAACCCCATTCGATTTGCTCGCAGTGGAGTTTTAGGCGCAGCTAAGTCATAACCACAGATATTTTAAGAGTTACAAATGAACTGTGTTAGGAGAAGCTGGATCTCCTTGTAATTGAACTCTGCTTGGAAGGCTGTTAAGGCAGTTTCCTTGAAAGACCATGCAGCATGTTGAATTGGCTTTATGGGAATCGCAGTGCTCTGATTTAAACGCTCACTCTATTTCCAGCTGCCTGGTGCCAGAAAGCCATAATTTAGTGGGTCTCCTCAACTATTTTAATGTGCAATTATTTCTCTTTTTATGTCTCGCCATCTGCAAAAATGGGAATTTATTTATTTATAGATTTGCATGCCTGTTCCTCCTTTGTGAGCCCTGCTCTTTTTCATTTTTCTATTTATCTGCATGGCCTCGACCTCTGACCCGAGCTCCCGTGGCGGATGCGTGTGTTTCCCTCTCGCAGACATCGATGAGTGTGAGAGGAATCCTTTGCTGTGTCGCGGCGGGGAGTGTGTCAATGCCGAGGGCAGTTTCCGTTGCATCTGCCCCGCTGGCCATGACGTCTCCGTGGATGGATCCGCCTGTCTGGGTAAGAAGAAGCATCTACGGGCTGAAACCGGGTTCCAGGGATGGGTCTGAGAGAGACCTCTCAGTCCAGGGAATCTGGGGTTCCATTCCTTAAGGAAGAGGCGGGCCTAAGCACGCGTCCACGCGGCTTGGGGGGATTTTAACATCTGGAAAACCAAACACCATCGGCTGGTGTGAAGTAATGAGGCACCACAACAGTTAAGAACATCTTAATCTAACAGTCGCTGGTTTGAGTCATAGACGTGTCTCTGCTCTACCCCTGAGGATCATATGGGATCCAACTTCCTACAGGAAAATCATTCAGCAGTCTAAAGAGGAAATGATGAGAGCGTCGGAGAAGCAGAGCGGTAACCTTAATGCATTCAGCTCGCAGAAAGAAGCTTGTGATTGTAGCTGCAATGAACAAGAATCTTTGCGCAATGCTTGGCTGGGTCTCAGGGCACCGTGAGCTAATTGGCTCAGGACATGACAGCAGTTCAGACGAATGGCTGTGGGATCACATCTCGACCACTTTAGGGTCAATTACTGAATATACCGAGGTGGTCGTACGGCACCTGCATTGATCATCATTCCCTTTCGGCTGCTGCCATCAGGGGCCGCCACAGCGGATCAGCCTTCGCCATCTCTTCCTGTCCTCCGCATCCCGCTCTGTCACACCCACCAACCGCATGTCCTGTCTCACCACATCCATAACGGCACCTGCATTGACGGGGTCCACAAAATGCTCACATTTATAAAAGAATGTTCAGAAAGATATAAGAAGCTAGACAATGTATGATATATTATTAATAATGCTATAATATATGATGGTCTTTGTAGGATAAATTGAGTTTGATTGATAAGCATTTTTTACCCATGTTAATGGCTATATAATGTAATCAGAATACTTTTATTATTTCTGAGAAAATTACTTGTATCTGTATGTGGTTAAAGAAAATATGGGATTCCTCTAAATATTCCATAAGCAACATGTAGATTATGGTACAGTTTGACATAATTAAATGCGAAAGCTTAAAGATCACATCAGACGTGATGGGGTGACCCTCAGATGTTACTGGACTGTGAAAGTGTCTGGGGGTCTGAGCAGTAGATCGATCTTTGTGCAGCAAAGCAATAGCCCGTGGAAACCAGCCATCTTGCTCTCAGGAGTCGCCGTACGTTTCGCCATCCCAGCACCAAGAACAGAACACAAATATGGTTTAAGATGATAAACGTGCCAGTGAGAACCTTACTTTGTCAGTACCGAGCATCCATGAATGCTACATTGCCCAAGTCAGACACTGAACACTGGGGATCTCTGTCCCCGACGTGTGTGTTATTTCGATATTGCCCCCTTACACCTGGGAGCCATGTCTGAACAAATGATGGCACTGGATGACTTGATGCTTGGTGATTGTTTATGCAGCTAATGTGAATTTACTGCCAGACCAAAATTAATAAGTACCTGAAAGAAAGATGTTCCAATTTTGAAGGTCGCCACCATCCCAAATATTTGTGTGAAATTTCTGGTTGTTGAAAGATTGAAAGTGGCTTTTCAATGTTCCTTGCAGATATCAACGAGTGTGAACTCAGTGACAGGCTGTGCAGGAACGGCCAGTGTGTCAACGTCATTGGGGGCTACCAGTGTTCCTGTGACATAGGCTACAAATCCTCCGAGGACAGGCTGTCCTGCGTCGGTAAGCACCACGCTGCACCCGGCGACGGTTGTCATATGATGCGGGGCTGGACGTACAATCGACACTCGTGTGGGTGCCTTCACAGACATCGACGAGTGCACCATTGAAAACGGAGGCTGTGATAACTTCTGCACGAACTCTGAGGGTAGCTATGCCTGCAGTTGCCACAGCGGCTACGCCCTGATGCCGGATCACAGGAGCTGTACAGGTGAGGCCCTCCACCCAATACCCACACCCCCACACAGGAGCTCTGTGCCACAGAGCCCAGCTTAGTTACCTGGAAGATGTGAGGAGATGGGTGATTTGGACTTTTGAACCACCTGAAGGCAGCCCATTGCCACTGAAAGCCAAAGTCACATTTTTTACTGTATCTTAAATTGAACCTTTCAGAATAGTTGGATGTTTCATCAACATGGATTTATGTTTCCAAGAAAATCTTGAGCTTATAACAGATGGTTGTGACAGACAGATTGAATGCAGTATCTTGTCATGAGCTGTATGTATTTCTGAGAACTGCATTTACTGAGGCAGAGCAGAACAGGAGAGGGACCAGGATTGAAACGTGGCATTGGTTACCTGCCAGAATGAAATCATGCCATTGGCTACATGCCAGTGTCAAAACACGCAGGTGCGATTCTGTTGTTTCATGGACCATTAGCTATTATCATCATTCTGTGGAGGTAGTGTACACTGAAGTAGGAGCCGCTGCGGAGTTAGTGTACACTGAAGTAGGAGCCGCTGCGGAGTTAGTGTACACTGAAGTAGGAGTCGCTGCGGTGTTAGTGTACACTGAAGTAGGAGCCGCTGCGGAGTTAGTGTACACTGAAGTAGGAGTCGCTGCGGTGTTAGTGTACACTGAAGTAGGAGCCGCTGTGGAGTTAGTGTACACTGAAGTAGGAGTCGCTGCGGTGTTAGTGTACACTGAAGTAGGAGCCGCTGTGGAGTTAGTGTACACTGAAGTAGGAGCTCCCTGTTGTCCTTGTGCTGAGCTGAACCTTTTTTCCTCTCCAGATATTGATGAATGTGAAGAGAATTCACACATCTGTGATGGAGGCCAGTGCACAAACATCCCTGGTGAATACCAGTGCCTGTGTTTTGATGGGTTCATGTCTTCAGAGGACATGAAGACATGCCTGGGTAAGTTATTTAATCTTTTTTTGCCCTGAAATGAATCATTATTCATAAATATTATTATGACTGATGAAGATCAGGTCACATTCTTCAGAACATTGCAATGGGTTTAGAATTTTTTTTCTCAAAGCGGCATTGATAACATTTTTCCAGAACATTCTATCTTTTATCAGGCTCCTCAGGCTTCACAATGATATAGTCATTGTTCTAATTGACTGTAGTCTAGCTGTAATGTAAGAGAATGTATGTATATTCTCAAAAATTTCCACTAGAGTACGGTCAATTATAACAACAATAAACCATCAGAACCATCATCTGCCTTTGTCGTCACTTTTACAACTTTTGTCATGTTGCAAAACAGATCGTATAAGACAATGTGAGAGTTCAGTACTGGTTTGCATCAGAAAATGACAAACCTTTCAAACTAAAAGCAGAATGAGGAACTGCTTTGCTCTTTATTTTTGGATGATAATGGATGAAATGTGGAAAAACGCTGCCACTCTTGTCTTTGTTCATTAAGATGTCGACGAGTGCAGCCTCAATCCCAACATCTGCCTGAGTGGGAACTGTGAGAACACAAAAGGCTCCTTCATATGCCACTGTGACCAGGGCTACTCAGTGAGGAAAGGAACCACGGGCTGCACAGGTAGGCCACGCCCCTTCGAATGTCTGCCCTCTCCCCGCCAATCCACGTGTTTACTCAGGCTATTGGTCAGTCAGACCATGTCAGTTCAGCAAGTGACCAGACTGTGCCTAGTAAAATCAAACTTCCAAATGAACTGCTGTTACTTGTATGGCAACCACTTGAACAGTGCCCAAGAATCTGGTATCCAATCAAAATATGTCCCATTTAAACTACTAGCCTGATTTCAGTGCCTGTTTGATATGAACCACAATGAAGATAAAGAAGGCAAGTAATAATGTAGATTCAGCTTGTTAGTGGATGTTTTTAAACAGCTGCTAGAGAGTCAGGGTGACAGGTGAGCCTGGCCATGCTGTCCACTGCTTACAGACTAGTACTTGTGCTACTGTGGTGTTTTCACACGCTGTTTCAAATTCGCACTTTAAATAACTGGCCAAATGGCTCCCTGATGTGTATAATTTGAAAAGGAAATTAAACTGCTCTTACTAGTGTTCTCTGAGCTGTTATATTGTGCCTTTACTACAATAATGATTGCTTCATACAGTGAGCATCAGACAGGCATCTGAATTACTCTGATGAATCATAAATCTGACCTGAATGATTCAGCTACATATATAAACAGACAAACAACTTATTGCTATATTGTGGTCAAAAGCTTACCGCTTGGGTCATGGCTTAAAATCGGCTGAAATTGGCAGGGTTTTGTGGCTAGGGGATTCTGCTGATCGTCTGTGGAAACACACGTCTTTGTTTTCAAAATTTTCAGCTGAAACATCAGGGCCATTTTCATGTGATGTTGGTGAAGCATCAAGGCCAATTTCAAATGATGTAGGTGAAATGTCAGGGCCAATTTCACATGATATAGGTGAAGTGTCGAGGCCAATTTCACATGATATAGCTGAAGTGTCAGGGCCA
>JAACJT020000007.1:5406143-5442725 GCA_009936485.2 Gymnarchus niloticus
GCCAATTTCACATGATATAGGTGAAGTGTCGAGGCCAATTTCACATGATATAGCTGAAGTGTCAGGGCCAATTTCACATGATATAGGTGAAGTGTTGAGGCCAATTTCATGTGATATAGCTGAAGTGTCAGGGCCAATTTCATGTGACATAGGCAAAGTGTCAGGGCCAATTTCTCGTGATATAGGTGAAATGTCAGGGCCAGTTTCATGTGGTGGGGGTGAAGCCTCAGGGCCAATTTCACATGGTATAGGTGAAATGTCAGGGCCAATTTCATGTGGTGGGGGTAAAGCCTCAGGGCCAATTTCACGTGGTATAGGTGAAGTGTCAGGGCCAATTTCACATGATATGTGTGAAGCACCAGGGCCAATTTCAATTAATGTAAGTGAGACTCCAGTGAATCTGTCTGAGTGGAGGGTAAGTGAAGGCAGGGGATTTTTCACTCTGCATTTTCTGACGCTTTGAAGTTTTGCAACTTTTTAATGGGGCAAAACATGGAGCAGTGGTTCAGAGGGCAAGCAGGGACTTGGACCTAAAGTCTTACTGGTGATGGTTTCTGAAGGGGCAGGCTGTTGTACAAATGAAACGCTCTCCCTGAAACTCCACTATGTCTGCCTCTACATGCGGATGAAATTTGACTTTGAAGTGGCTGTTTTTAAAATGCGAGAACATGCAAGTTGTTTCTGGGGGTGTGTGAAGACTACGGCCAGCATGACGTTGATGGGGTGGTCGAGTTAGGGGAGTCAACGGGTAGCCATTTTATAAGGAAAAGAAAAAGAGATTATGTTAGGCCCTTTTAACTTGCTATGAGAGGTGTTGGTGTGACTGATCAGGCGAACAGGTCTGTTAGGACTATATTATGCAGCCTGGGGTAGAAACTGGATTCAGAGTTACTCTTATTCTAGATTGTGTCCCGTGTTTTTTTAAGATGAACTGTACTTTGTCATTAGGTTGAGGGTGTGCTATGTCAGTAAATTAGAAGGAACCGTCCAAAAAAAGCAAATATGAACTGAGTTCTCATCACTACTCTGTATGTGTCGCTAAGTTATTGAGTGTGGGAAGGCCCATGCAGCTGGGTGATGGAACCTCATGACACAGAGAAAGATGAAGCAGACTGAAGTTTTATTTGGGGGATTTCCCCTTTCAGACTGAAAGGGAGGATCTGGACAAGAAAGGAAATACTTTGGCAAAAACGAATCCTCGCCGTTTTTGGCACAGAAGAACCTAGCAGAAAAAAACACGGCACAGAATGCTTTCCTGAGAAACTTCGTGAACGAGGAGCAGGTGCTACGAGTCAGCAGATTCAACTGAAATCCATCCCACCTGCTGCGTGATGTTGATGAGGTGGGCTGGTCTGTAGCAGGGATGTCGTGAGCTCAGCCAAACTGGCCAAAGTCATCTCTAAAGCCTACTGCCTATGACGTGCCCTGACTCCTCGGTAAATCCAATCACTTAGCAGTAAGCGGCCAGTTCCATGAGTGTCGGAAGTACTTCTGGTTTTCATTCCGTCCTTAACCTTGGAACCGGTCATCCAGTTATTCGTGATTAATGACTGGGATGACATCCTTGACTGTTTGGTGAACTTAAGAAAGCTCAGATAACTCCAAGACAAACTCATCGTGTTGAACTCGGATGAAAAGCTGCTCGCGCTATGCACTGCGTTATTTTTGTTGTGCACGGAGATGTCATTGTCGGGGGCATCGCCGTTATGACGTCGTTGGCGGAAAGGCTACGCTGTGAGTAGGCGGCCAATCGTGCATTTGGAATGTAGTAATTTATCTCTATTGTCAGACAGCTCAGGGTAGCTGTTGTAAATGGGCGCGGATGAATTTGAGCAGGGCGGCTAAGGTGATTGCCTGCCAGTTTTAATTAACATTTGGGTCACGTTACCAGGTGGAATTGGGCAGAAGTACATATTGTTCTGACCCTTTCACAAAGTGTTAACTTTTACCCACGGTTTTATTCTAGCAGCACAGTGGCTCGCTGGGTAGCACTGTTGCCTCATGCCTCCATGACTGGGGGTTAAATGCTACCTTTGTGTGTGTGTGTGTGTGTGTGTGTGTGCTTCCTGTTTTTGTGGAGGTTTTCAAAAATGAGAATTGGTGTTTCTGAGATTGTCAGTGTGTGTGATGGTCTGTATATGCCCTGTGACAAACTGGTATTCATCCAGGCTGGGCACAGGGCTGGGGTACACCCTGAAGAGGATACCAGTCCATCACAGCACACAAGGCTGGAGGTCAACAATGCACAAAGTGAACACGCAAATTCCCCCCACACAGCACAGATGCAGGATTCATACCCTCTGCCCTAGAGATGTATGGCAACAGTGTTACCCAATGAGCCACCAGCCCCCCCAAATACATTAGTGCCCCTCACTGTTAAACATACATTACCTGAAATTACTTACCAAGCTTTGAAGTATGCAAGACATGGATAATTTGCAAGAAATCCCAGCAATGTTAATTTCTTTTTGCCTTGAAAAGCCTGTTAAGTGTGGAGAGCAATAGTGACAAAACGGTCCATGACATCATGTCAAGATTCACTGAGTATTGCTGGTTTTACTAGAGGCATTTGTGTATCGGTGTAATGGCTTCTTAAGAAAGTGGTTTCAGGTTCAGGGTCATTTTCAGCATGAGCTAAAGAATTCCCTCAGTCACGGACCTGATCCAGCTGTAAATGTTTGCCTTTGGGGAATAATTATCCTTTTGTGTAGCATTACTTGAGCACATAAAGATAGGGTGGGAAGACATTTGTGCAGCAGAGGGTTTTAGGAGGGTCTCCGCGTAGGCTGCATTAAATCACTCGCACAGAGCCGTCTTTGTAGTCCGCATGGGAAGTCCACAGCGATCGGCAAAAATGCTTTAAATCACATTCTGCCATGCCTGAAGTCATTCTTCTCTTCTCTGCCCTGACAGACAGAATCGTTCCCGTTCATATGAGAAGCATTAGGCTCTCTGAAACAGTTCAAGTCTGCCCTGGCGACATGTCACCATGACAGTCCCTCGCAGTAAATGCTCTTGCTTTTCCTAGCAGGCTCGCTGCATTCTTTGCAAGATGCAGATATTTTCATTTGCTTTTTTTTCTTTTTTAGGCTACCAGGCATCATGTGAGATTTCTGTATTCGGCCAGACAGGCGTCCTGTAATCAGACCTGCTATAACGTGTTTTAACCCCTTTATTAATGGTTTTATGGCCGCGGAATTTAAAACAGTTGGCGTGAAAACGAAGAAAGGATCTGTGTGAGACTTGGAGACAGCCGATAATTTTTGGGTTATACTAAGGAGATGTGTTGGGAAATCAGTGAAACACTGCCTTCTGTGAAATTCAGTGTAGTTGGTTTTATAGTTTCCACCTATGCTGTTCAGCATAACCAGCTTTCTGCTGTCCGTGAGGATCTTTTCCAGATATTGGTTTTGTCATGTGGCTGGGCACAGAGCCTTTTAAATACCACATCATTATAACGTTTTGTTAAAAACAGATGGGCTACACATTATGGCATATTGTTCGGGCCATCGCTACAAAACAAGGCTCTGACCTCTCGGGATCATGAGATAGATGGACAACACCTTTCGGTCCTGCAGGAAGGCCTGCTCGGCGTGTCCACATGGTGGGTCTTGCTGTGCCAATCGTGAACCAAAACCAGCTGGACCCATGCTGGGCGTACCGCAGGGTGGGAGAATGGGACAGAAATGGCCTGAAGCATCGATGCCTTACAACTGGAAACACGTTCAGGTTTTATAAGCAGGAACTTAATCCTAGCAGTTAATAGCAAAGCCTGCAATCCTCATTTTCTTGAGAGACTAATTTAATTATAATTGGAGAGCCCTTTAAAAGCATATTAAGTTCTACATTAGGTTAGGCATGACTTAACTCGTGCATTTTACCTTTGATATTTCCAATAACATCTGGGCATGTGCATTTGCCAAGTAGAAAAATATAAAAGCATTTGGCTAAAAGGCAGTAAGAACCCATAAAACTAGCGTTGCGAGTTGCCCCTGTGTCAGTCAGTCTTGTTCACCATGCCAGATTACACAGCTTTTCAGTGACTTTGTGAAGCTTTTACCTCGCCGCTGCTGTACCAAATGTTCAGCTGGCTTTTGAAGCTCGACGTCTTTCTCCCCATGTCCGGCCCCACGCATCCTGTCCGTACTGCGGAGAGACTGTCTGGAAACCACAGTACTGTCAAGCAAGCACTCTCCTTCATGTTCGAGAGCGATATAAATAGCATATGATCATAGAGGAATATTGAAAAATTGACAAGAAAAAATACAAAGATTGAGGCATGCGCAAAAAGATATGATTTCATAATGCGAGGTGACCTTAATTCAGGTGTAATGGGTGATGCCTAATTCCTCGGAATGCCAAGTCAGCGTTGGTGTGTCACAGCTTCTATTAACTTAATCTGGCCGACTCCTACCAAATGGTGTTTTTTTTTTTCTCCAATCCCCACCTGTCTGCAGATATCAACGAGTGTGAGATCGGCGCTCACAATTGCGACCGACATGCCCTGTGCACAAACACGGCGGGGAGCTTCAAGTGCAGCTGCGGTCCCGGGTGGACTGGCGATGGCATCAAGTGTGCCGGTAAGACGGCCGCCACTGCGGGGTTTCCCGGCCTCCGTTCGGCCTTGCGGGGGCCGCACCCGCCCACGTGGATGTGTGAGCGGCCTGTCTGTACGTTGCAGATCTGGACGAATGTGCCGACGATGGGCACCGGTGCCACCACGATGCCAACTGTCGGAACACCATGGGCTCCTACCGCTGCGTCTGCAAGGAGGGCTTCGTCGGGAATGGCTTCTTCTGCACAGGTCTCCGTGGAGACGGGCCGCCCTGCGGTGCACACGATGCCCACATGCACACGATACACACAAACGTTATTGGAGAAGTCTGCTTCTTCGCTTTCAGGCATGTAGGTTAATTCAGGACGTCCGGGTGGATAAGCAATTTCATATCCCAGATGAAAACCTACCGCCTGCAGTCTAAATGCTGTCATTTCATGTTCAGTCTGGAAACATCATGGAGTACAATATATGTTTTCATAGTGTTTTTTTTTTTTTTTTAACTATTGGCTTGACTCATTTCCGTGAGGAACATCAAACTGCTTCACCAAATTCATTTAAAAATACGTTAAAAATGCAGAGCCCATTGAAAAATCACTCAGTTCTCCATGTGCAGTCACTGCATATACGTACAAAGTGTGTAGAAGTGACTAAATCAATCCGGTGTGATTTGCCCTGATTTACCACATACATCAGCCACTGTTTGGTCCAGTGACCGTGGCACAGTACTGCCATTGAACCTCTCAGCATTCCTCTAAAAATGTTCAGGGTAAAACTTGACAGAGACGTCAGAGTTCCTTCCTGAACATGGATGAGGTCGTGGTCAAGGTCACCGAAGCATGGATCAAGAGATGTGGATTTTAAAAAGATGTGGTTCTGCCATGACGAGAGCATGTGACTTCAGGGGCTTCATTAGCCCTTTGATCTTGACTCTCATGTTGAGACCTCCATCTCCATCCACCATTGACCCGAGTGACAGCAGCTCAGCGTTAAGAGGTTTTCTTCCGATCTGATTCTGAAACTCTGGGTTTTTGCCCTGCTGTTCCGCCGGTGCTTGGAGACAGACACTGACGAGTGTGCGGAGAACGTCGACCTGTGTGAGAACGGACACTGCCTGAATGCACCGGGCGGATACCGCTGTGAGTGCGACATGGGCTTCATCCCGACTCCGGATGGGAAAGCTTGTGAGGGTGAGCCACAGCGCCTCTTTGTGGAGAACCTTTCAGTTGTTTGCAAGCTTCTGTCATGCCATGGCCTACACTTACACTGTAATGTACAGTGCAGCGAATGTCCTTTGTTTTGGTTTGACAAATGATATGAATTCTAAAGTACCAGATATTACTAATTCCTGTTTGGAATTAGCTTTGACCTCTGTTTTCCCCTGATTCTGCCATTTCCTTATTCAGATCTCCTTTGAGGAAGTCAACCAAATTTGATTCAGCTGTCAACTCAACATTTCTATATCCCCATGACTAGCTAAGCATCTACTTTGTCTCTGTGTCCACAGACATAGATGAGTGCACCTTCGGCGATATCTGTGTCAATGGCAGGTGCAGGAATATTCCGGGCTTTTTCCGTTGTGAATGTCACACGGGATACGAGCTGGACAAGAGCGGGGGCAATTGCACAGGTACAGTTCTCAGCCCCAGCCACCTCTGAGGCGTGACCCTCAGCACGCCACCCATAAACTCTAGACTTTGCCTGCCACACTCTGAGAGTTTGGCAGTGTGGTCAGGTTCTCCCACAGCACATGTACAAAGTGTGACCACACCCCATAACACAAGGCTGCCCGGGCTCTTAAGGGGAACGGGTGACCCTGCACATAAATTGCATAATATAGAGATGCTCCCCCATTTTTATGTGTTACCATGGCAACCGTGTCGCCTCACCCAGAAGGTACTTACTAAATGCAATGTTTTTCAGATATTAACGAGTGCGCCATCCCGACCACATGCATCAGTGGAATCTGCCTCAACACTCCTGGCAGTTATATCTGCAACTGTCCTCCGGACTTCGAGCTCAATCCGACCGGGGTCGGCTGTGTAGGTGAGCCACTCAGTCAGGACCCCAAGGTGGTGCCCGTGAACATCTTAGGGCTCGGCACTCTCTGTGAAGCCCAAATTTCAGCTTGGATGCAGTTTAAAGCAGTTTTTTCAAGGACTGGCAAGTGTGTCTGTGCAGCCTTCATGAACGGCCTTACAGAACTCTATGAATGATCTTGATTTGTAGGAAAGCACATCGGTGAGGGTTCAGTCAGAAGAACCATATAGGAACACTTTTTTCAAATTAAAGATTATCCTGCTTTAAAGATTCATCTTTCATTAATGTGTGCACTGTTTCCTAGACATTCGATCTGGCAACTGCTACCTGGACGTGATCCTGCGAGGCGACGCCTCTGAGAATCTAGATTGTTCCAATGAGATCGGCGTGGGGGTCTCCAAGGCCTCGTGCTGTTGCTCTCAAGGCAGGGCCTGGGGGAATCCATGTGAAGCCTGCCCCCCCGTCAACTCCTGTGAGTCTTCCTGAGTCTTCTAATTCACGAGAAATCCACTGAACTGGTAACAAAATTTCGGCTTGGTAATATTCATCGGACCTCCAGTCATCCCACATATAGCAGAAACGTTTCAGAACTGGCACACCTCATTAAAGCAATTAAGCTTGTGATTATTTTAATTGGGGATTTCTCAGATGCTGAGTACCGTTGGATTCAACAATGTTTCTGTTTGTGGCAAAGTGGAACCTGCAATAATGCCGTGAGAAGATGCTGTAAGAAGATGCTGGGCTTCTCTCGTCTTTGTTATTTTATGTTCTGGCTGCTAACATGTAGAATTAAAGCTTAGGTGACTGGAGAAATGGCCCTATATACTGAACCTTGATGTTCTCCTTTAGCTTTATACAAATCCCTGTGTCCAGGAGGGGAAGGATTCCGCCCCAATCCCATCACTGTCATTTTGGAAGGTGAGTCTCGCTGCGTCGCCATGAAGTTGTCACAGGGGTGCAGTTTCGAGGTTTCATGGATTCCATCCTGCAGAGATTGTGCCGCGGTCAGCGTGCCCCCTTTTACTTGCTTTCGGCAGACATCAACGAGTGTCAGGAACTTCCGGGCTTGTGCCAAGGAGGAACCTGCATCAATACGTTCGGCAGCTTCCAGTGTGAATGTCCCAAAGGCTTCGAACTGAACGAGGAGACCAGAATCTGTGAAGGTAAACTAGAAATGCACTGTTTTCCTAGGAAACTAAAGTAAGGTCTGTCATGTGGTCTATTTCGACAGAAAGCCAATGATCTTCCTTTTTATGTATGCTGCCAGATAAGCAAGAACATGTCCCATGAGTTGAGAAATCGCAGCAGTGTGGTTGAATTTGTCCTTGTGCTGGGCTGAAGGCAAGCCACACTAGTTACAGGGTGTTGTGTTGTGGTTCCAAGCCCAGGGGAGAAAGCTGTGCTAAATACACGGTTTTCAGAAAGCCAGCATGATATACAGTACAGCTGAGCTCAGTGTGGCTCAAAGTCAATTCAGTGGACCGTGTTCACTGGAGGGGAGTCAAGAAGTTGGACGCATTTGCGTGTGTCTGAAACGGCGTCCCGATTTTCAGAGGTCAACAAGTAAACGGCTCTTTGTTGTGTTTGACGCACTTAGCCAGCGCTGCTGAGAACAAGATTGCTTGTTTTTCCGCTGCCGCTGTAGATGTGAATGAATGCGAGAGACCGGGGATCTGCGGACCGGGTCAGTGTTACAACACCATAGGAAACTATACCTGCATCTGCCCCCCGGACTACATGCAGATCAATGGCGGGAACAACTGCATGGGTAAGGCGAGCGTTCTTCCAGTGCCTAGTTAGCGGGCACAGCGGCGTTGGGGATCTCGGGAAGCTCCTCGTTATCTTTTCACGCGTTCTTTTTTTTGACCCCTCCCCCAGACATGAGGAAGAGCCTGTGCTTCCGGCACTTCTACCCAGACAACGGCTCCTGCCAGGGTGAGCTGGCCTTCAACATGACCAAGAAGATGTGTTGCTGCTCCTACAACATCGGCCGGGCCTGGAACAAGCCGTGCGAGCGGTGCCCCGTGCCCAGCACCGGTGAGTCACGGTGCCGGCGGGAGCTCAGGGGCAAGCGGCATGACCTGCTGAAGTCCCAAAGGCCCACTAACGTACTGGTGGCTCTCTCGTCCTGTAGATGACTTCACCGTCCTGTGTGGCAGTGAGAGGCCTGGATATTACGTTGACATTTACACCGGACAGATCATCGGTAATGAAGAGGATTGTAGACGTTATCTGTGTGAAAAGGCCCGGAGTCGTTTTTCTCCAAATGCATGTCTCGTGTACCGAGTAATGTGACGCTCTTCGGCAGACATCGACGAGTGCAGGGAGATTCCTGGGGTGTGTGAGAACGGCGTTTGCATCAACATGATCGGGAGCTTCAGGTGCGAGTGTCCAGCCGGCTTCATCTACAACGACAAGCTCCTCATCTGCGAAGGTCAGTGCCAGCGTTCTGGTCACACGTCCACCCCTTTCCATGGAAAGCACGCGATCTCAAATCTCTCACTGACTCCGTGAACCGTGACCCTGACGTGTTGTGCTTTGCCCTGTTTTGCGTCGCCCCGCCACGAAGACATCAACGAGTGCCAGAACGGGCCGGTGTGTCAGCACAACGCCGTGTGCCTGAACCTTCCCGGAAGCTTCCGCTGCGAGTGCAAGCAAGGCTATCGGTTCACCCCCACCGGCCAGTGCCTGGGTGCGTCCTCCGAAACGGGCAGATGTCCGCCATCATCCCGATGAGCCTCACACCGTGATCCTTCTGCTTTACGTATAGTTCAGTTTAAAACTGAATGATGGCTATTTGTAATGACGGAATTTGATTGCAATTTCAACAGCAATCCTCAGTGATTAAATGTCCGTTGTTTAAAGGACCATTTCACACTCACGTTAAACATGGAAACTGGAACCATGAGATGAGGTTATTTTTATTTTTGATCACAGGGTGTTATTCAGAAGTCTTATTCATCACTGAGCGAGGGTTTTCTTAATTTTTTAAACGTCGCTTCAGTATGTTGAGAGTGTGCGAGAGAGACCCGGGGTATGATAGTTTCTTTTCTCGTTAAATTGCATCGGATTGGACCGGGGTTTCCAAACCTCCAAAGACTTCTTCGCTTCCTGTTTCAGATCGCAACGAATGCATTGAAAACCCTAACATCTGCAACCCTGGCAAGTGTTATGATACAGATGGCAGCTACAAATGCGTGTGTCCGAATGGATTCAAGACAACTCCAGATCAGTCGATGTGTATTGGTGAGTCTGAGTCTGGCTGCAGCCGTGAGGAGGAAAAGCCGGTAAATACCTGTGTATAAGGAAAGTGGACAGGCCTACAGCACTATGGTAGAGTCATGTGATTGTGGGAGGCTGGCGAAGGTGACGTTGGATCTGTGCTGTTGGATGTAGATGTGGACGAGTGCGAGAGGCAGCCCTGTGGGAACGGAACCTGCAAAAACACAGTGGGATCATACAACTGTCTGTGCTACCCCGGGTTCGAACTGTCCCACAACAATGACTGCATCGGTAAGCGTGAAATGCCCAGCAACGTTCTCTAAACGTTCCCTCTCCGTTTTCCCGGTTCGCGTGGACATTTGAAAAAAGCACTTTGCAGAGTCGTTTTGTTTCGTCAACCAGCAGTGATGAGGGAATCGAATGAGGTCAGTGGCATGATGTGCTTAAGAAGGCAGCTGCCTCATCGCTTCTCCCATAGTCATCCTCGCTCTTGTGGCTGCAGTGTGACCTTCCCATCTTTTCCAGATGTGGATGAGTGCTCCTTGCTGAGAAGCCCCTGCTGGAAGGGGCAGTGCATCAACACTCTGGGCTCGTTCACATGCGTGTGCTTGGACGGCTACGAGCTAGCGGCCGACGGCAGGGTCTGCATAGGTGAGGGGGGAAGGGGGGTCTCTCTGTACTTCTCCCTCTCTTGGTATAAACACAAGACTCCATAAGCCCCCCATCGCAAAGAAACAGTCAGACTTGACACCTCTGACCTTTGGATTAATGGGGGCTATCACAGCAGACTAAATGACGATTTATGTGAGGGATAGCACGGTGATTAGGGAATTAAAGATGTCACTGTTTCTGGAGAATGGTTAGGGTATAGATAATTTTTCATTTTATGGTAGTGTTTTTGTGGCGTGTAATAACTTGTACGCTTTGAAACTGTGTAAATTATGCCATCCATGCCACTCAGAAGTGTGGCTTCATTTATACTTTGATGGCTCATTGTTTACGTGTGAACATTTCAGTGGTTTCTGGAGTCATCTTTGAAAGCTTTGGAAAGCAAAAAAAACAAGACTTACAGCATATGGCTTTTTAAAAGGCCTGCGCGTCTTCCGTTCAAAAATGTGGAATGAGTGGGTCATGTATCTCATACAGACATTAACGAGTGCGAGGTGAATCCTGGGACATGCAGTCCAGGGACGTGCCAGAACCTCGACGGCACCTACCGCTGCATCTGCCCACCCGGCTACTACGTGACAGATGAGGGGTGTGAAGGTGGGTGTGCATCACGATGGCGGGTGGGGCATACAGCTGGTCTTGAATCCGGGCTGGAGTGTTCAAGCCTCACTTAAGAACCTCTGTCTGCGAGTCCCATTAAACTCGCTACCGCTTTCATCATAAAACAAACTGCTCCTGAGGTCAAAGTGAACATCTGCGAGCTCAAATTTTTGCATACCTAGCTTTTGCACCGTCAAAGGTTTTATTTATTTTTTTTTTAAAGTATATCCAAAAAATCAGTGAGAAAAGCAAAAAAACCTAAACCAAACTTCCCCTTCAGACAGATGTGCTCTGGCCAGTGCTGACAAGCGAAATGCCTCAGCCGTGAAACAGGAAGGACTGCGAGACGTGCACCCGCTGGTGCTGAATCGCAGCTCGATGCCACCGTAGCTCGAAATGCTGAAGTAGCATGCGATTTCTGAAGGGCGCCAGGCGCCGCTGACGCAGGCAGGAAATGCGCCCCCGCTGTTCGCCTTGAGTGAGCCACGTCATTACAGTCGGCCTGTTGCAGCTCGTTAGGCTACGATGCCGGCCTTTTCTTGGCCCTGGAAATCAATATGGCAAGGTGAACAGCATCTGGGTTCAGTTACACTGACAATTACAGACGTGAAGTGAGGGGTTATGGTGTCAAAATAGAAGCACTTGAATATCATCCATCCATCCATCCATCCATCCATTCATATTCCCTAACTGTATACCCAGTGTAAGGTCGCGGTGACTCTGTGGCCCGTGTCAGAACGCACAGGACCCAACGGGCTGGGACACCTTGGACGGGACGTCAGTCCGTCGTGGGGCACACACTGTCAGTGTCTGTCGTTTGATGTGGACATCATAGAGACAGCAGTTAGTCACATGGTTTGTACCACGTGAGGAAATCGGGACAACGTGGAGAAAACGCACGCAATAAGGTGGAGAACCGGCAAAGTCCACACACACACACACACACACACACACACACACACACACACACACACACACAGCTGAGACTGAACCATAAATTTGTAATGTATAACATATGGAATGTCACAGCACCCTTGTAAATGTAATGTGTAATATATTTAATTTTATATCTCTCTCAAATATGTTTATTATATATGGCTTATGGAATGTCATGGAGTCTCCACTGTATCTATGTATTTTAAATTTATTAATTTATGCCTTTATATTTTCATTTTCTCTATTCCTGTTCAAACCTGTCTCCTTTTTTGCTATCAGCATCTGAACTGCTGAAACGTCCTAATTTTCTGTCGGAGATCCATGAAGTGCCGCGTGTCTCTCTCTCTCTGAAGAGGGCGATATTCGTGTACACCGGACTCAGCCGCTCTTCTCACGTTGCAGACATCGACGAGTGCGCGCAGGGCGCTGCATCCTGCATGCTGGGCACCTGCTCAAATACGGAAGGCAGCTACCAGTGCCTCTGCTCAGAGGGCTTCGTTCTCTCCCCCTCAGGAAGGAGATGCATCGGTAGGCCGGATCACTGGTCCGTTCTGATCGCAGGAACCAACATGTTCACTTGACACCTTCTGGGGGCTCTGTGCGGATTACTTAAGGACGGAGTCTTCCAGACCAAACATATCACCCATCGCTTACATAGGCTGTTTTTAAGCTGAACAGCTGAAACAAATTCATTTCCACGGCATTCAGCAATGTAGTCAAAACAGTATGGAAATTGCGAATGGTGGCAGCGATGAGGTTTACAGAGAAAACAGTGGGCGAGTTGTATAAAAGCGGTACGATAAACCAAAGCCTTTCTCACTCTCACACATGCCCAGTCCAGCCTGAGTCATCCATTAGCAGAAAGGGCTTCAATAGCCTGTGACGTGTGACTGGTACAACAGGAGGATTTCGTCTTGTTTTGCGAGGGTGCGAGGCTGCTAACAATGTCCATATGTGTCAGCCTCAGCCTCCGTTTTTCCATTTCCTCACCTTCCGAGCAGAAGGGGCCGCTCGCTCTCATGCCTGGGAGTTCCCCACTGAAGCCGGCGATGATGTAATCGGCCGAAAGGGGGGGTAAATGTTTACATTTCCCGGTTTGCCCTCACTCAGAGGGAGGTGGGAAAGCAGGCTGTCGGAATCTTAAGTCGGCTTCAGTAGGCCTTCACGCCCACTTTTTGACTTTTTATGATTATAAGTTGAGTAGTGATATACTTTGTGGTTATGTGTATGATTCTACCTGCATGGAGGCGTCAGAGAGGGAGGTTGAATATTAATCCGTTTTACGTGGGGAGCACTGACCAATCGGGAAACGACAGGAAAAGTAACCGGGTCTCTGAGGCAGGTGTGTGTATTTTATGGTCTGTCGAGGCTCGAGGTCATTTGTGTGTCTGTGAGCAATGACATAGACTCAGAGAAAGCCAACTTCTAGACCTTGGTTTTCCTTAACAAACCAGCCGAATATTTAACTCCTGGATTTCAACAGGAGAGCATCAGACTGAACGAATGGGTGAAATTCTAACTGGTACACCTGACCTTCTCCCTCATTTCCCATCCCTTGTTTAGGTGTTTATGTGCTCTTACACATTATCGGTTCATAGTAACGGTGTTTGATCTGAATGGCGCCTCCTAGCTTTTCACCGTGCTCTGAGGTGTCGGACGGCTCCTGATGCGAAGTTCGGCTGTACTTCTTACTGGGGCCTCATTGGACGCCCAGCTCAGCTGCGCTCATACCCAAGTCGGCTCCTAAACAAAAGCATTGGCTAAAAGGCTAAACGTAAATACGACTGCGATCATCTAATCAATATCGATTGACAGTAATCTATAGT
The DNA here is from genome assembly GCA_009936485.2 of Gymnarchus niloticus. Taxonomy (NCBI): domain Eukaryota; kingdom Metazoa; phylum Chordata; class Actinopteri; order Osteoglossiformes; family Gymnarchidae; genus Gymnarchus; species Gymnarchus niloticus. The sequence continues at coordinate 5,419,992 of JAACJT020000007.1, forward strand.
GACCTTTCCTCTGCCCATCCAGACACGCGAGTCAACTACTGCTTCACCAAGTTTGAAAATGGCATCTGCCAGGCGCCCAAACCGTACAACACCACCAAAGCAGCATGTTGCTGCAGTGCCATGCCGGGACAGGGCTGGGGACAGCCCTGCGAGATCTGCCCTGACTCTAAAGACGGTGAGGGGGGGGGGGGGCAGTGGGAAATAGCGGTCCGCTGTTGCGCCGTGGCTCATCTGCTCAGCCGTATTTGAGAAAAGATGACATTTAGATATAAAGTCTGTTTTTTTTGTTTCCCAGAGGCATTTGCTCTGTTGTGTCCCGCCATTGGTCAGACCATCGACATAGACGACAATCCGATAGGTAAGCATCTTTAACAAGCCGTGACATGGACCAGCCACTGGGGGGCACTGCTTCATCTCATTTCTCCACTGCTTCAGACATAGACGAGTGCACAGCATCCCCCAACATATGTAACAACGGGCAGTGCATCAATATGGACCAGTCCTTCCGCTGCGAATGTCCCTTTGGATACCGACTCGACTACACTGGCATCAACTGTGAAGGTGAGGGACACCCAGGAGGCATCCAGACCTCACTGGGAAGGCTGACTGACAAAACTCTGTTGAGTCGGGCATTTGTGGGTGTTAGCCTTAAAACAGGAAATGTCAACTCCGCAGATATTGACGAGTGTGAAGTGGGAGGCCCCTGCGGTAATGGGACGTGCACCAATGTCATCGGGGCCTTCGAGTGTGCCTGCGATGATGGCTTTGAGCCTGGACCCATGATCACTTGTGAAGGTAGGAGGCAGTGAGCCATTTAAAATTGTGAGGTTTTTGACAAAAAAAAGTCACCGTGAGTGGTTGTGAAACACCTCGCAGGAAACGAAATGTCTGTATGTTGCCTGTCTTGATCCCTCCAGACGTGAACGAGTGCTCCCAGAACCCCCTGCTCTGTGCCTTCCGCTGCGTGAACACGGTCGGCTCCTATGAGTGCAAGTGCCCTGCGGGCTACATCCTGCGGGAGGATGGGAGGATGTGCAAAGGTACATCGTCTCAGTGCTTCGGAGGGCTGCCCTTTTGTTCTCGATCTGGTTATGGGGCTCACCGCTGTGCCTCGATGGACCAGCCATTAACCAGACAGGCCAGATGTAAACAAGGAGACTGAGGGTGTTTTCTCGTATGGAGGGAAATGAGAATGCTGGATAAGCGAGACATGTAAACGTTTCCCAGTGCGTTCATTTCACTGTGGACGTAAACAGATAAGTTTAAAAACCACAGCTGGTCGTGTCCACGACTTTGCTGAAGCTATACCACTTCTATTTACATTTGATTATAAACACGGTTTTAGCTCGGTGTATAAACATGTCAACCAGGAACAATTCTTAAGTGAAGTGGGTCTTCCCAGCTCATAAAAGATTGCCTTATGGCTCACGTCATGCCTTGACATTCCTGACAATATCATGGCCTTGGAAACCACGAACCATCAAATGGGACAAATAAATACTAATGTCATTGTCTTCCAGATCAAAATGAGTGTGAAGATGGGACCGATGACTGTGGAAGCAGAGGAATGATCTGCAAGAACCTGATTGGTACTTTCATGTGTATCTGTGCACCCGGGTACATCAGACAGCCCAACGGTGACAGTTGTGTGGGTAAGATCCACGGCCCGCGTCCTTTCTGAAGCACATTCCAATTCTAGCTTCTGTGCTCCCAGGTCTGGCTCTGTTTTTCTTGGATGAACATTGCCTGCAGGGACAGAAAATCAAATACACTCAACGTCCCACAACCCATAAACCTGTCGTGACGTCCACTAAGATCTATGTCTTCTCCCTTTGACCGAGGAGAAGACAGGCTTTTTTAGCAAATCCTGGCAGAGTAACCACTCTCACCCACCTCCAGATCTGTCTGTTCAGTTTAAGGTCACTAAATACCAGCGATCCATTAATCGTGTGCTCGTAGTATGCATTGTTATGTTTTACTGAGTGTTAATTGCGATGGGATTTTTCAGCAGTAATATGTACGTGAACATTATGTCTTGATGAAATAAAGCGAGACTCCTAGCTGACAGTCGATGTGTTATGCTGTTCCAAAACGACACTTAACTTTGTAGCAGCTACCTCACGACCCCACCCCCCCCCGGCGCTCGTTCTCGATTTCTTCTTGCGTAGACATAGACGCCGGCGCCAACTTCTTCCACAGGACGCCCGCGTCTGACTCCCATCTGTGTCTTTTCGCCTCCGCCAGACCTGAACGAGTGCGCGACCAAGCCGGGTGTTTGCGCCAACGGCCGCTGCGAGAACACGGTCGGAAGTTACCGCTGCAGGTGCGACCCGGGCTTCACCGCAAGCCCCACGCAGACGGAGTGTGTCGGTACGTTTCTGACGCTTCCCACGGTCATTTTATCTTTTGACATCCTTTTGGAAAGCATGGCTTTAAAAAAAACTTTATTACTACATCCTGCTTTCAAAGCTGCCGAAGTGTTAAAGGGATGACAAGGTGATAACATCAGCGTTGCTAGGATTCCTTATTGGGGGGGTCCACCTGTTCAATTGTCCACCATGAAGCTGTTGGCTCAATGGCTCAAGGTTCAAAGTCATGCTTATTAGCCACCAGAATAATCGTGTATCATTTTCAGTGGTTTCCAAACATTTCCTGTCAGGCCTCCCTTTTTCTGAGAAGAATATTTTAATATTTCAGACCCCCTCCATGGCAGCTCTCAGTGTGTACACATTAGATTAGTGCGCACGCACACACACACACACACACACACAACACGCCCCTCACTGAAACTTCACACCCTCCAGTTTGGGAGTCACACAGTTACCTGGACATCTGTGTTTATTGTACGATAACGTTGGTCGGTCTTGGGCTAAAACAGCGACACAGTGAGCGCAATGGAGTTGTGGGAGCCCCGTGAGTATGGTAGGTATTAAAGGTACTATCCCTGCAGACACCAGGCCGGGTTTCTGCTTCACGGAGGTGCTGCAGACCCTCTGTCAGATGACTTCCACGAGCCACGTCAGCATCACCAAGTCGGAGTGCTGCTGCAATGGTGGGCGGGGCTGGGGCCCCAGCTGTGAACTCTGCCCCCTGCCTGGCACCACACAGTATAAGAAGATGTGCCCGCTAGGGCCGGGATACACCACCGACCGCAGAGGTACTGCCAGTGATGGAAAAGCGACCGCGGTTTAACCAATATTGCAGCTCTGTTTCACATCGGCTTGTTGGCCATATGAAGATCATTTCCCCCACCTTCTGTCCATTCCCATTAAGATATCGACGAGTGTTACGTCTCGGGAAACCTGTGTCCTAACGGCCAGTGTGTGAACACCCAGGGATCCTACAGATGTGTCTGCAAATCTGGCTACACTACCGACATCAGCCAGACCACGTGCGTAGGTAAGCATCCCTGTCAGAAATGCTCAGGCCCTGATGGATACTTCCTGTCCATAAGTTTATTTGGTTTCTCCAGTGCTCAAAATCAAAGCACGTTAAGATGCCTGCTTTCTCCTTCTGCGTGTTTACAGAAGCAGTTTACGGTCATCGTCGGGTCGGGGCGATGGCTCCCAGACTCCCCAGTGTCTCCCTGAACTGTCTTTCTTTTTTTGGCACCGCAGATGTGGATGAGTGTAACCAGGCGCCAAAACCTTGCAACTTCATCTGCAAGAACACAGACGGCAGCTTCCTGTGCTCCTGCCCACGGGGGTACATCCTCCAGGAGGATGGACGGAGCTGCAGAGGTAACAGGGACCCCCCCCCTCCCGGGGCCACTTGCTGCTCCATCCTTGAGCCAGCTGACGTCATGTCGCAGTTCTCCATCCAGAGTATCCTCTTCCCAGTACAGTCCCCAGACGATCCGTTTTACATAAAAATTATTAATATGCCAACGTTCAAAGCAGGAGATCTTCTCAGGCCCTCCCTAGGCTTGGTGAAGAAGCATGCAGAGCTGTTGTCATAAAGGTCAACTTAAAGACCAGCAGACTTTGATGTTTCTGTGGTTGTTCCTCACGGCCTTCCTCCTCCATGCTGACTGCCTCTGCTCTCAGCTCCCACTCCTTTTACCGCCGTCCAGTCGTACCAAGCCACACCACGTCAATGTGACGCTCCGGCTCAGCTTTATTTGGAAAAACGGCCTTTGATGTTCTGATAGGGGGTCAACGGGCCAGTCTGACATGTGGGTGTAGTCGAGCTGCTCCTTGACCGCTGTGTGACTACCCGTGACCATCCACTGCTCGCGTCAAGAACCAATGAAGCTCCCTTCAGTTTGACGTGACACCATTCTGACAAAGTTCTCCCAAAGTGTTGAACCTTGACAGCACAAAAACTAGGAATCAACAGCACTCATGCACAGTGACAGAAAGTAACGATATAGGATATTAGAAAGATATTTTTGGGATGCAATGTGAAGAAACAGAAGAGCTGAAACCCCCGTGGATGGTGGAGTACAAAATGTCCTGCTGGGCTCTTTTACCTTTTTGAACCCATAAACACATTTCGTGTGAACTGTGAGAAAAATTCAGAGAGCCAGCGCAGTTCACTAGGTCAGCCTAGTGGTGGCGCTGTGTTATCAAAAGCATGGGTTGCGGTCTGTCAGGGCATTCAGTGCTCGCACTCTATCAGTGTTTGCCACGGGCATGTAGACCAATGTGCATAATGTAACTGATGAAGTAATATTAACGTAATACTGGTTGAAGAGACACTTGTTACATTTCAGTCGGATGAGTTTCCAGGTTAGTGTTTGGCAGGCAGAATGCTGGCATGCTGCCCAGAGCCTAGTGAGGCCTGCAGTTTGTAAGTCACACTACGCACTCCTCCCTGAACCCAGAAACTATTTAGTACACAGAGGTTCTGATGAATACAGCCCACGTTGAATTAGCCTTGCAGTTTATAGTGAGCTGTATAGTAACTCTGCACTGGCCTCATTATTTCTCATCTTTTCGAATCTTTATTTACATATTTGGAGGCTGATTTTTCTCCTCCTGTTTTCCACAAAGTCCAGTTCATTTGCAGGGCACCGACTTTTTGAGGGGGTAATGAACGATTGGGGCTTTCTGCCCCAGTGCAGCCTGTGAAACCCATGGTCATAGATGAGCATCTGGGGTGTGGAGACACAGACGCTGGCAGAGGCGTTTGTGTTGTTTGGCAGCGGATGTCTCTGACTTCCTGGAGCAGGCGAGCCTGGTCTGCAGTTTTCCTTGAGTACAGGAGAGAGCTGGTCTTCATGAACACACACACACACACACACACACACACGCACACACACACACAACCTCCTGTCACTTTAGCTCTTTTTGGGGCTTGAATGAAGCCGTTACTCTAACCTCTATGTGCCTGTCGGTTTATGTGCCCCCTCCCCGCCTCAGATCTGGACGAGTGCTCGACCAAGCAACATAACTGCCAGTTCCTGTGTGTCAACACCATCGGGGGCTTCACCTGTAGATGTCCACCAGGGTTCACCCAGCATCACACGGCCTGCATCGGTGAGAGTCACCCGTGGTCACACGCTCCTTTCTGGGGCAACGGGGCTGAACTAATGGACCCATTTAGCTTTCATCATCCACCATAAAATAACTCTATTCAGGAGTTTTTGAAGTGAATGGTTTCAGTATTATATCTAAAAATCAAATTAAGCTTGACTGATTTGTAGTTATGGTAACTTGACTATGACTTGTTATGGACCATTGAGCCGTCTGTTGCCACAGATATAGCGGGATTAGCCAGTTCCTGCTGAAACTGCCACGATGACCTCAGCCCTAAACACTTGAAATTAGGTAAACAATTTCAGGCAGTCTGCTGGGCCTTTTCAGTTGGTACAGGGAAATGGACCAGCTTTTAATATACCAGGTGAACCACTATTTCACTGTATGACATTCTAGTTAAACCAGATCAATAAGACCATATCAACAAATCATTTCTGCAACTTTGAAGGGAACAAAAATCCATTAACATAAACGTGACTGCTCATATCGAATAGTTACTAAGAATATGGAAGAGCAGTGTGAGTTCATAGGGTTACTGCAAGTGACGGGCCAAATGAGGCTTCAAAAGCCTTTGTGGGTGGAGCTATCCCGAATGACTAATCACTGCTATCGATACCCAGCGTTGATTGGTACTTCTGGATACTCACACCCATTATAGCTTTTGAAGCCTCATTTTGTGCGACCGTTGATTGGCAGTTCAGGATGGTCCTGTTCAACACAGGATTTGAAGCCTCATTTGTCCCATCTCTAATTAAAGCCACAACTTCCGAATCAGAGAGCGATCAGAGTGCGCCAAGCTGGGCCTGCTACACTGAACCTAGGACTGGAGATCTCTGCTTAGTCATGTGTCAGCAGAGGGTCATCTTGTTCCTTCAGACAATAATGAGTGTGCCATGGACCCCGGCATTTGTGGCGCCAACGGCGTGTGCCAGAACAGCCCAGGGAGCTATAGCTGTGACTGTCAGCGAGGGTACATCATGGACCAGAGCGGGCAGAAGTGCGAAGGTCAGGCACGACGCCCCAAAGGCGTCTTCTGCTTCTCGCTGGTCCATCCAACCTGAATGAGTCCGGGGCTCACGTCACATACGCAATCTTCTGGCAGACGTGAACGAGTGTGAGGGGAACCATCGATGCCAGCACGGCTGTCAGAACCTGGTGGGTGGGTATCGGTGCAGCTGTCCTCAGGGCTACCTCCAGCACTACCAGTGGAACCAGTGTGTAGGTGAGGCCACTCGTCCTCGTCTTCTGGAGGCCGCAGGGACGCGCTGTCTCCGTGCTGATCTCTTGACTGATCTCTCCGCCTGCTCATTCTTGTTCTAGAAGGATCTTCCTTTTACAGATCGCCGTGAGGGAAATGGCTGCAGGCTTTTAGGGAAGCGACTGTAGAATGGCTGAATTTGATAATCTCCCTTTTGTAGCACACAAATATGGCAGTTATTCTCTCTGAAGGAGCTAAGCCTGCCCAGTTTTTGCCGTACCTCTCAGCCAAAGGCTAACTGTATTGTACCGCGTTGAAGTACTCGTACACGATTTAGAGTTATCATACTCTGTCTTCATTTTATTTTGACTTAATTGCTCACAGCATTATTCCTTCAGGCAGTATGGGACAGAATATCCAGTTTGTGTTTTTTGCATCTGTTTTTAAGGATGTGCCACAGCCTGTGTCAAGTGGCACACCAACATTGCTGTTTCCTCTTTTCGTTTGTCTCCTGTGGTCAGATGAAAACGAGTGCCAGAACACCCAGGTTTGTGGAGACGCCACTTGCCACAACACGCTTGGCAGCTTCCGCTGCCTCTGTCCGGCCGGCTTCAACTACCAGGCGTTCAACGGGGCCTGCGAGGACGTCAACGAGTGCCTGTCGTCCCAGAACCCCTGCAACTACGGCTGCTCCAACACTGACGGAGGCTACCTGTGCGGCTGCCCGCCCGGCTACTACAGAGCAGGACAAGGGTTAGCACTTGGCAGCCGCGGCACGTCAGACACTTAATGTCCGCACGTGTCGTCCCTTGCTTGGAATCGACGTCTGCCTCTCTCCCGTACAGACACTGCGTCTCGGGTGTTGGCTTCGGGAACGGAGCCCAGGTTGTGGACGGTGATGACAATGCACTCTCCCCCGAGGCCTGCTATGAATGCAAAGTCAACGGCTACCCCAAGAAAGGCAGGAAACGCAGAAGTGCCAATGTAACAGACGACATGAGCGACTCGCAGGTAATCTGACATTCCTGATAGCGCATATCGTAACCAGTGTGACCGTGAGCTGCTTTCCTACCTTCTAGTCACATTTAATTAGTAAAATACACTGGAAAACAAGACAATTTTTACAGACATTATCTGTCACTTAATGAATATAAGTTAATGGGATATTTAGATAGATTAACAGAGACTTTAATTAAGGAAAACAAAGAGCTGTTTTTTGTTAATTGAGTCTTAGTTGACTGAGTGTTCGTTTGACTACACAATGGCCTGTCATGTTTTCAGGATGAACAAGAGACTGTCAGCCTAGCTAGCATGGATGTGGAAAACACCCTCCTGTTCAACCTCAGCATCAGCAGTCTGAAGAGTAAAAACCACATCTTGGAATTCACACCCGCCCTGTCCACCCTGTCCAATCACGTGCGTTACCTGATCGACTTTGGGAATGAGGAGGGCCTTTTCAAGATCAACCAGGAGGAGGGAATAAGCTACCTTCACTTAACCAAGATGAAAGTTCAGCCTGGAGCACATTATTTACAAATCAGCAGTGTTCCGCTCTACAGAAAGAGAGAACTGGCCCAGCTGGAAGACAAGCATGACAAAGACTACCTCACAGGACAGCTGGGTGACACGTTGAAAATGAAAGTGCAGATCATTCTCCACTAACACCACAAGGAAATAATGAAATGGCTTGTAACCAAAGGGACAGGACAGCACAGTTGACTCCCAAAGACGATTCCACATATCATGGATGCAATCTCTTATTGCCTATAGCAGGTGAAGCTCAGCTTCTGGTTTAACGGCAGGAGGGTGAGAAGGAACGGCATGTGGGAAAATCAGCCCCACCGTATGTCGTTTTCTCAGGCTTTGGCATGAAAGCTCCTCGTCGAATAAGGGTTTGTATAATGATATGTTGAATCTTACGACACTCTGCGGGACATGCATTGCAGAAAGGCACTGATGCTAAGACTGAGAAAAGAAACACTTAGCGGATGTTGAGGATTTGGTTTGGCCTTGAAGGACTCTTTCATATCTCTGCTTCTCCGTCTTTCCAGCTGAATAGATCGGCATTGTATTATATATTAACTTGTGCTGGTAACGTGACATCCTAGGATAAAAAATAAACTGTAAAATGTCAGATTGCCCAAGTCTGGGGAAACGAGACCCTCAACGCTGAAGGGGGGGGGGGGGGGGCTATAGGCACATCTCAACAGCCATAGCTGCGGTGCTGAGTTGAAGTGGAAACTTTTTGACTAATCATTTTTTGTGGTTTGAATTTTGCTCATAAATTATATTTTGGGCCAGTAAATAGTGGCATTGTCATCTCAGTGACAGAACAGTCGCTGTTATTCATTCTACGGGATGTTCAGTCACGTCGGTGTTTGTGTTCGTTTTTCTGGATCGCTAAGGAATACTTGGGCCTTCTGAAGTTTTACAGCCAAAATGCAACCTCTCTACTGTCTGAAGATGAAATCTGCAACCACCCAACGTTAACTCAGTAGCCTCCTTGTTTCCAGTTATATCTATATTACATGTAAATGAAGTGTGTTTATACTGTAATCATACCACTTTTTTAATCATCAAAGCAATTGTTAACTACAAGCCCTGAAAGGAAGGGTTTTGTAATGGTGCTTATAATGACCAACTTCTTAATTGTATACACCATTCCAATGAGGTAATGATATCTGTGACTGAACGTTATGCACTGAGGCCTTGGTGGCCACACCCGTTCTCGCAAGTACAATCAGTGCTGTCATTGAAGATGATGCAACCGCCTCTCACTACCAGTGTCTGTTCACATCAGTGAAGGTTTAGTTCCAGAAAATTCACAATAAAACATATTTTTTTGGTTTAACGAAGGTCTGATCGTGCTTAAGCGCGCCACTGCCAACGTGAATTTACTCTGCAGGTTCTGGTGTGGCGTCTCGCTTTTCCGCGTATCTTGAGGTTCACGGAGTGATAGAATAGTCAAAAACCCGTTGGACTGATACAGTAAATAGATACTTTATTAATCCCATTACGTTTAACCAGGTGAGAGGAAGGACGAAACAAACATTTTCCTGCTAGTAGAAAAGGAAAAACTGCAGGCTTGTTACTGAGAATGCAGACAGAGTATCAACTGTGTGATGAGGTCGCATCACAGCCAATCAGAGGGACCGTTCAGTACCTGTGGCTCTCTGCAGGCCTCGTTCAGAAATGTTCTTAAGTAGTTAATGTTCAGTGGGGAAGATTCGTGCAGGTTTTCCTACGTGGCTTTCGCGCTTGTGCTAGCCACCCCCGAGGACATCAAAGTGGCAGCGGTTGGAATGATGAACATAACTGACGAAGCTTCTGTAGGATCTGTGCACCACCACGAAGAGCTGGTCTCGTACTGCAGCAGCGACGCTGCTGACTGAGGGCCACTGTGGGTAAGGGCAATGCAGCACTGATGATTTTTAAACGCATCTCAGCCCCTCAGCTGAAGACAATCAGAGCTGAAAAGGCAAGTGGCTCTCAGGTCACATTCTTGTGAATTTTGTAGCTACAGCTTTTTGCTGGGGGGTGGTGGACTTACAAAAGCAAAGTAGACTGTGCTGTGAAATTCTTTAATCTCTAGCCAAGAAATCCCAGAAAGGACTGTTTGCCCCTTTAAGTCTGAGGATCAGCAACACCATTCAGTAGGAACAGCAAGCTTATGGCTCTCAGAACACTTCCTGGATGCCTGATCCACTCCCAGAAGACTGGGTGAGAAGACGTTCTTTCAAGGTAATTAATGCCGACACTGGCTGAGGTACACCGTGGCCTCCAGGGTCAATGTTTCATGTCAGGGAATCCCAACCCTATGGTCAAGTAGTTGCTTTTATGCTGCTCACGTCTGAGTATAGGAATTTATCAATCATCTGAAACCCGTTGCCAGACCCAGCTATATGGGGAAAAATTGAATGTACTTTACCGTTAACTTTTTTTGAAATTTCTAATATTTTCCCAGTAAATTATCTAGACTGCGGCTGAATACTGGTGTTTTCTCCATTTCAGCCTATTGGACATAAAATGCATATCATTTTGGTTCCCTGGAGGACTGTTGTACTCGTGGTTGGCAAATTCATTGCTTTGTTTCGTACCACTACATTTGGTCGAGGGCAAATACGTCCGATTTACATTCAGGCACTAGTGCTCATGAAACTAAATGTATGAATTCACAGCCTAAAAGTGTACACTGGATTTATTTTATACACTTTTATAAATCATGTTCTTTAATACTTGGCAACTGAAACTGCACTGTGAAACGGCATGTCTTTAGTATGCCAAATTAGGAAGGCATTTCATTCCAGTCTGGCTGCGATCCAAAAAATAAAAGCAACTGGTTTTCGTCAATGTATCTGTAGTGCCACCCAGTGGCAAATTTAACAGCAATGCCTTTCTTATGCTTATGAGTCGGAATGGAAGCCCTTAACATACCTCTGTAGCTTATCTGCATCTCCTCCTGTGAATATCAGTAACTTAAATGGCAGCGTCCGAATGTCACTACACTTTTTATACGAGAATCTAAATAAATTTCATCAACAATACACAGAATATAATGTAGAAGTCGAGTCTGTCAAAGCTTCAGTTTCGGCCAGTCGATCCAAAACCACCAGCTCCGCGTCCCGTTTCGTCAAGTGCCTGGGTAAAATAACATACGAAGAGAGGTTACTTGCGGACTGGCCTGGAAGGCAGACTGGCTGCACGTGGCACGATACCTCACACTGCTCCAGGGCAGGATGGCAGATTCTCTCACAGATCAGCTGGGCGATGCGGTCTCCTTTGTGGACTGGGATCAAAACACAACAACACTTACTGTCCTTCCATCTCTTGAAAGAACACGCACATTTAATCATAGAGAAAACACTACCGTATGGAAAAAAGAAAAGCATCTTAATACCATGTAAGAGTATGCAGTGAAATAAAAACTTAATCCCATGCCATTTCACAGAAAAACACGTCATACACAATTTCTATATAAAGAATATAAATCCAAACAGAATAACTGAAATTTTATTCATTTGCCTGACTTAGTCAATTACATTGAGGTTTAGCTGTCTTTCCAAATGGGCTGAAGAAACATCAGCTATTGCATATGACGGAAATGCTGTACTAAAAACAGTTTAAAAGGAGACCGAATAGCTTACCTTCAAATGGTTCTTTGCTGAAATTGAAAAGGACAACGCCGACATTCCCTCTGTAATCCTCATCCACGACTCCCGCTTAGTGGGTAAAAATAACATATTAGAAATAGAGAACATCAAACTGTCCACGTGTGGTTGGTCCCCATCGCGTGGTCTGACCTTCAACTCTGAATACTATCTGAATATTTGAAAACTGTAAATAAGTTACCTCCCACGTCTATGAAGTGATTTACGGCTAATCCGGATCGTGGTGCTTAAAAACAAAAAGTGAACAAATCAATTTTTTACATTAAAACCGAATTAAACGTCCATTTAAAGCTGGTGCTGGTATGCTAATATGCCAGATGTTTAGAGGTGTAAATCAGGGCGGTCAGTAGGCAATCAGAGAATTAGCATTAACATTAACTGAAGTGTTCACGTCGTCATACCACGTACCCACTCTCCCATAGTATCCCGGAGGAACGGCCACTTGGATATCTGTATTAATTATGGCTTTTTCCATTGAGTCTATAGAGCAGTCATGTGCACTGTCCAAGAAAAAGGGAGTTAGTAGAATATTAACGTGCATCAGATTTTTAGCTTTGGAAATACTGATATTTCTGGTTCTGACTAAAATGTAAGATTACAAGATAAATTGGGTTAAAAATACACAAGCTAAATTGACCAGTTAGGCCTACTGATCTCACTACTGTTTCACCTTGCTTACAGTTAAACACATAGCCCTTCCCCAGGCCTAGCAAAGCCATATTTAAAATTGCGATGAGAATACTACATTTTTGAACATTAATTATTCGTAGCCACATAGACTTACTCTTACTTATGCATAGCAAACAAAATGAATATAACCAACCTGTACAAGTCAAAACCTGCGGCTTTGGCCGACGCTTTTGTTGGAATAGTGGCGTTCTTTGAAAGCTTGGCCACCTTCAGTACCGGTTTAACTTGGTCAGCACCAACCCCGGTTTCCCGCTCACCAGAACTTACACCGGCTGTCTGGGTCATCACTGTGCAATTACAAACTGTCAAAGGCACTGTAGGACTCACTGAAACCCTGAAACTGTGCTTTTGGACCATGTCTGTGTTCCAGTACAGGGTCTCGGGGCATCCATAGCATTTAACTACGACATATTCAAATAACTGCCCTCTATGGAGATTTAATTATTTACCCGTACGACTGATTATTCAAATTTGTTGTATTTAAAGAATTAATCTCAACAATGCAATACTTCAATAGATTTTACCTGGATGTTCTCTTTGCATACAATGCTTTACATGCATAAGAATAGATCTAATTTGCGTACTACTCGATACAATGTAGTCATCTTAAGGTCGCATCCCTGTACAGTCAAAACGTGATGTTTTGGCCAACTTCGCCGCAATATTCCTGCGCCGTTCGGAACTAAAGAACGCCTCAGCAGCCTTATATCGCTATTACAACTACGGCAGGAAGACATCAATTTAAGCTACATCTCATAACAACACTACCTTAGTGTACTTAGGCGGATCTCACGACACAAGTATTGAAGTACGCTAAAATACCTGGATTAAATATGTTTCCGTTTTGTCTAGCGGCGATGGCGCATTTCCGAAAGTGGGAAGCAGATCTCCTTTGTAATAGCCGTACTTCCAAACGACGACAAAACGAAACAAAACTGCCGATGTGTCCACTTTTGTGAAGCAAACAGGCCATCTTTTGAAATCGAGCTAGTTTCTGTAGCCCGGACGACGATGAATGCTGGGAAATTTCTAAGGCTAACTGCGTTAACTGCGTTAACTGCGTTGAGTGCGTCGCCGCAGTAAACATGCTGCGCGGCTGACTTCGCTGACTAGTCGCTGAGGGCCCGGAGCCAAAAGAGATTAAACCTCACCTGCAACTGGTGTCTTACCTTCAACTGCTGACTTCATTCAAGTTTAGTATTTCTACTTAATGATGTCTGTAATACATCATTAAGAAATTAAAACTTTAACTGCAACCAAAACAGTGTATTGATTTGCTAAACGTATTTAAGCATAACTTTAAACTGGAGTAGGTACAAATCTGAGCTGCATAATACCAAATTCATGTACTTAAACTTGTAAAGTTTACAGCTTTGTGAGGTATTAGATATAAGTATGTTTTCGAATAATACTGTAACATCTAAGCGGTTTAATAAAATTGATGCCACTCCAGGTATTTATTAATGGGCTACTGTTCTCGTTCATTGCCTACGACCAAAGGCCAAAATCATGATGATTGAGACATTTACCCTCAGCACTGCAACTTCACGATTAATGTGGATTCATTACAAAATTTTTAAGTGTAATTAATAGCTTAGAAGCAGGTCAATTTAAAATAATTAACTGTATTGTTCAAATATGTTTATTTCAGCACTGAAACCAATACAATATGAAGAACAGAGCTTATATGGAGTTTAAAGTGACGTACAAGATGTGGCTTTACTTGAGATTTAAGTCAAACTAACCCATATTCTGTTATACCCATTAATTTTACAATTTAAATTAAATACAGTTATAAAATTCCACCAACATTATTCTCCGCCAAAGAGACAATGGACAAAATGTTACTTTGGCGTGTCTGGTACTTTACCTTATTATTACTCTATCGCAAATGAACGTGGTATAAAATAGGCCTCTCCACTAGAGGGCAGCAGAAGAGCTAGGCATGTAACCATGTTCCGTTACATTTTTGGAGGCTGTTGTGCTTGGCCTTGAGTCGGCCACTTAAGAGTAGAAGGTCAACACACTCTTATGGTTTCCTCTGATGAGCATGACGGGTGGGAGATTTTTGGTTAGGATGTCCAGCCAAGCCATGTAGAGGTGGTCAGAGACGGCCCCCTTCCGAGCTATAGGCATGCTCCTGCATAGAGGGTAAGTTTCACATATGAGTAGCTGTAATGGTAATTCACCATCAAATATTGCACATTTTCAATATAATGGAAACCTACAAGTTGCTTTGCTTGAAAAGATGTTTTCAAGGGCAACGTTTCAATCCTGTTCAGCCTTCAGCCCGACAAAGGATCCGCCATGGGATCGATACGTTTTAATTTCAGAATATAAACATACGTTGGTGCTACGCAGCCTGCAAGCCTCTGTTTCATGTGACATAGTCCTGTTTGCCACAAATATGTCATTAATCTCAAACTCGTGTTGACATAATTTCAACAATGTTTCCTGGTAGATTTTTATGACATTATAACAGAAATGAAGAATAACGATCATCCATCTTCTAACCATTTATCCTTCTCAGGTTTGTGGGGGGCCTGGAGCCTATCCCACACAGGACATTAAGCTGGGCTACACCCTTGATGGGCTAGCAGTAATTTGTGATTTTGTGTTATGATTAAATATCAAATGTTGTATGAGTCCTGTGTACTTACACAATGATAAGCTTGGCTGCTCTTGAATTCTCCTGCAGCAATTCATTCAGGCGGACTTGCAGGCATGTCTGTGTAAGGAGAAGTACCCGCTGTGTATGTCTCGATTCAATAGAGCGATTATGTGTTCGTTATGTACATGTTTTATATCCACATTTTCAGTCGTGGGTTTGATGAGAGGTGTAAATGTCTCAAGTCTGGTTTCTGACAACTTGAGTTACCTTTTCCTCAAGCATTTCCAGCTCTGCATCTGTGATTTTCCAGGCGTTCTCCTTCTTCTGTGTGTCAGAAACGGTGGTCTGCTTATCGCCATCGCGAAGGCGGAATGGCGCGATCATGTCCTCAAACGTTTTCCAGCTGAGCAAAAGCAGGTCACAGGCGTTAGCATCGAGCTGACCCCACAGGAACATGGATTGGAATGAAAGAAGCATGGGACATTGATTCTGATGACGTGGGCCAATGGTGCTTTACCTCTCGGAGCTCGGTTTGGAGCTAATGTCAGGGATGACACTGATGCTGACGTATTTGATCCTGAATTGGGTCAGAAGGGCCTGCATCCTAAACGACAATCACACATACACTTCCTTGTAGGCATGCTCTCTATTATTACGTAGCTAGAGTTATGCCCCATGTTCTTAATAGCATGATGGGATTTGCGTACGTACTCTGCCCGGTCCTGCTCAATGCGGTCAGGCTGTCCCACGATGAAGATCCTCAGCTTGCATTCCTTCCACTTCTTACGTGTGGTTAGGATGTAGGGGATGAGTAGAGTCAGACCTTCGGCAGAGAGAGAGGTCTCATCACCCTTTCAGATGATTACTACCATCACATGGCTCAGCTCTCTTCCCGCTCCATGGATTCAAGCTGGACCTTTCTTTTCTCAGTTCCCTCTCTAACGCTGTGCTGAGGCATTGATTGAACTTATACCCTGAAGGAAGCCTTTGTTTCATGAAAAGCTAAAGAATAAATTTAAGTATGACAAATTTAAACCCTATGTCAAGCAATGAGGCTGCTTTTTTTTTATCTTGAAGATATACCTTTAACCTGTGCTGTTCTCCAGCTAATCGTAGCCATTTATCGACATTGGCTGTATATAGCCGTTTTCCAGGTGTGTGTGTGAGTTAATATCGAGATTACTATGAAGCTGATAAGAGTGAACATATAATATATGGCATGAGGTGATGGTACAAGTGCTTAGCTAAGAGAATAGATCACTCCACCAGGATGTGGCCAATAGTAAATGCGGTTGTGATTCAGGTTGGGGAAGATCTATATGTGGCACGTGTCAGTGCTTAGTAAGATAATAGCCTTACGCAATGTTGAAATTCCTGAAAGAAACTTCATAAGAACCCGAGGTTAAATAATCTGGTAATCGTTCCATCTTCCCATTGATTGCCAGTACAAGGTCACAGGGAAGTTATATAATGTAACAAAATGTACAACACTCAAGTGGCTAATGTAGTTAAACAGGCTAACTATGGCTGTGCATGAAAATGACATGACTGGCCTTTACCTCCATCATCAAAGAGCCACCACACATCAATGGTGCCTTTGCCTTGTTTCATTTGGAACTGAGTGCTGGCCTCCATGAGCCTCTGGTTAACTTTTGGTACCTGAGATGTCTGAGGGCCATTGACAGGTACTGTGAAGTGGGGGGAGATTCCAGTGGGGGAGGGGGGAAAGAGGCGATATATTTTGGATTTTTATTTAATTTGACTACACACTCTTTTTGTCAGCCTTTAGAATTGAATGTCACTTCCATAAAATAAGCAACAATCAACCTATCATAAATTAATTAACATGAATGGCCTTTCATTTACAGTCAAGCATTAGATTTTTTCATTCAGGAATTATACGGTGTGTAATAACAAAGGAAGTCGAGAAATTAATTTTGCTACCTTGTGTCAGTATCTGGGTAGATGCTTTCCTGAAGCTGAAGAAGCCCTTTCTGCCCTGCTGAAACTCCTCTCCCGCCGTGACCTGCTGCTCCTGTGCCAGCCTTTCCATTTCCTCTGTAACCAAACACAGTGACTCTAGAAATCAGGCCCAACTGATAACGATTGTGCTTTGTAGTGAAGCACCGAGTGTCCCACAAATTCTGCAGGGGCCTTTAACTTGATTTCATTGTTCAAATTTATTGCCCGGAGATGGAACGAAAACATTTATTAAGTTGTGTGTAAGAGGCTTACAGCTTGGTTGCCTTGATAGTAAGGGGCTGGTGATAAATGACTTTCTATGGCATTTTTAAACCAGTTTAAATTCCATCATAAAATAAGCCAATGAATATGTGTAACAAAGGCGTGCCGTGTTTTGTACTCGCTGTTCTTTTTTTAATTGGTCATATTATCATGGTGCCACATTTGTTGCGAATGCCCTCAAAGTAGAGGATTAGACCCACCTCAGGGTGCATATGTTCGGCACGTCACGCCTACCTTCCACCTCGATGATGGAGGAGATATCCAGACCCTGAGCGATTCTCAGCAGCACCACGCCGTACTCAAAGTCGAACGCATCACTGCCACAGACAGGAGCAGAGCATGCAGTCGAGGCTCCAATCTACTTCTGTGCACTAGCGCTCTTGCCAGCAATGTGGAGCAGACCGACAAAGACCATCACGACTAGGGTGGTGCCAGCAGTACTGCTTAAGGAACTTACTGCAGCACACTGACGTAGTTCTGCACATCCTCCGGGGCTACGCTCCTCCAGTCTTTTTTAAACCCAATCACCAGGGTGTTGGGCTTAAGTCGACCCAGTCCAGAAGCCTAGACAACAGCAAGCAATGGATACACCAATAGGTTCATACTTTACGGGCTTCAAACTTGCGCTTTATGTCAGCTGAACAACAGCAATTTAATTGCAACACTTAACGTTTTCATATGAACAAAATGCACTGTGAAAAATGGCATTTGGCTGGAATATCTGTACATTTAAAATCCAGATAACATATCAGTACACTTTAGCTGTCTGTCTGATAATCAAGGCCATAACGTTCTATTGCCTTGTCATCAAATTTTTGGAGTCTTCGTCCAGAACGCTCACCTGTAGGAGGTTCTCGACCCCTTCCCTGAAGGTATCGCTCACTGCCGCCGCATAGAAAGCTTTGCGTTTCTTCTTGTTCAGCCACATCTGATTCTGTTCCATCCCTGCATTAATTTCTTGCAGCATTTTTATCCTTGGTCCCTGACGAGGGTCAAATTGCTTTCAGTTTCACACAAACGGCATTGAAAGTGGCACTCATCTTTCGCTATGAGTGTAGCGTAATTTGATCAGAACTCTCTACTTGTGTTATGCAGGGTTTTGGTTTGATCCACGTTTTCCTTGCAAAAAGGTACAGATGACATGGTTTGCTTGGTATTCAGTCAGTAACCCTGGAGTCAACAGGTGCAGATTAACTGCTGGCATATAAAATTCCTAACCTATCTGAAGAGATACTTAAGAGCATTAAGTTTTAATGACCCTCTATGAAGAACTTGAACACGGTGTTTTTTCTGTCTGAACACCAGTTAGAGTTTACAGCGCTATAAAAGTACGTCCGTACCACAAACACTTGGCAGGTAAGACAGAGCCCATAACCCTTGGTGATGGCGTGTGCCAAGTCGAGGAGTGCGGGCCGAGTCCGGGGTGCTCCAGTCAGCACTATGCATTGGGGCCTGCGGGTTAAAGTGTTAAAAACCTTGTAGGAGGCTAAGGGTGTCTACATCTTCTTCAAAGAATTATGACAAAGCATCTCTACTGCTTCTAATTGTAATAAGTGATAAATCATTTCAAATCCTACAGTCACTCAGCCCATCGATCGTGCAGAATCTATACGTTAGAATAGTTTTGCGTGCCAGATTCTGCATGTTTTTTCTAACTGAGCACCTCCCTCATTTTTCACAGCACCTGAAGTTCTTGATGTGATCATCCACTCCCGATAGGGTCAAAGCGTTGTTTACGGCATTAACGAATGTCACTGCCTGTGTAGAAGACCCCCAGTTCACGTCTGCGGGACGAAATGAAAATGGACATTAAAAAAAAGGGCACTCTGTGAGAAGTGACACTGTCCACGCCCTGGAGGAATAACGGTGAAGATGTCGTGGAGCTGTGCTAGTGGTCACCTGGCTTCTTCACCGTGACGTAGATGTACAGGAAGATCTCGATACCGTAGGTAAGCAGTGCTGCCCACCAGTTGATGACAAACATCACGGTGCAACACAGTAATGCCCCCAGCAGGGACAGCCACATGTTGTAGTACTTGTAGGCTGGTCTCCATCCTGCCAGAGAACATCTCTCAGGTCACACTACGTACGGAAGTGAAACTCTTCCCACAAACCACTGCTGACATTACAAGCTCCTTAATAAAATCCATACATTATCTATAGTGTGCATTACAAGATATTAATAAATAGGGCTCGATTAAAAAGCAGGTGCTGTTGTGCCTCTCAGGCTGTTTCAGAGAAAAAAGAACTTGTTCTCAGTCATGACGAACAAATTGCAATGCTTTTTATTGTGTGACAACAGCAAAGGCTATCTAAATGGTTACTACACGAGGACTCAGCATTGATATCCATGTATCACAAACGTAATCTCAGCGGAATCCTGCCATTGAATATGAGGTTTAGTACTCTTTAGATAAGAATAAAAAAAAATCAATTACCAGGCGACTTTGCGTAGGAAGCATGGAAGCAGGAGAAGTTGATGAGCGCGTAGGACGCCAGGAAGAAGTTTGAAATGATGGGAGCGATAACGTTGAGCTCCGCTGTGAAACAGACCTGACGTTAGTAGGACTTTCCTCGGAAGAGTTTATCAGTTAAGTCGACGCACATTCTGTCCTGAGGAAATGATATATCATTTGGATTTATTGTCCAGACTTCCCACACCCTGGCCAGTTTTATCACTGACTACTGGCTGAAGCAATTTAGATTAAGTGCGTTCTTTCAGGGTTGAACAACATAATCTTCTGGAAGTGTGAACCTTTTAGTAATGTACCTTGCTACCTGTTTTGTTACCAAGTATCAAAATGTCAGTCTGGTATGTAAAAGCTGGGCTGGGCCTATACTATGCTTTCATTTGCGACTCTTCTTAATACCCTTAGGAAACCTGCATACAAATGAGACTCCCCTTGTGTGAACCTGGATGACGCATACCAAACACGTGTGAGACGTCACATTGTGATTTTGCTCGATTTCGAATATAATCACCGATGAGAATGAACGCCACAGCGATGGCAAATGTGAGGACATAGCCGCGGAAGGGCTCATTGTTTTTGCCGTGTCCCTTGGCGAAGAAGTGTAGAGCCCTGTAGATGTTATCTTTACACAGAGCCTGGGGGGAGAGAGTTTTTCAATGCCATGGTTACGGCTCTCATGAAAGGCATAAAGGAAGGACATGCATGCATGTGTCAAAGCACCAGACATCCCGTCCGTTCATCCATCTGGCATAACTGTTCATGGTGAGCCGGGAACCTGAACTTTGTGAAAAACTCCCCACTGGGGTGATGGACTGGCATCCTGTCCACGGTGTCCCCTTGCCTTGTACCCTATGCTGGCAGGGATGGGCTACAGTCTCCAGGCTGTATTGGACAAGTAGCTAGGAGATGCAGGGATGGATAGATGGATGTACAGACGGGTGGACAGATGAATGAATGGATGGATGGATGGACGGACAGATGGATGCTAGCTAATCATCTGAATATAGCTAATTATAGACTAATTTTTCAGTTATGGTTAATGATCATTTGATAAACTGTACATAAACCAGCTTCCAAAGAAGGCATTTTTCACTTCACAATAAGTAAAAGTTGTTCTTAATTTTGCTATGTGAAGCAGTTCACTTTTGAACCCCCCCAATTCTGGAAGTGAACGTCTCAGTTTGTTCAAAATGAGCACTGTATGAAAAGGTGGTAGGACTCACCTGGAAGACTTTGGGTGCACTGACGAGCGAGGCCAGAGCAGACGAGAGAGTTGCTGAGAACGTTCCTGCCGTTATAAGTGGACCAAACCCGGACACCATGGTCATAACCTGGACGGTATGACATACGGACTAGGTTAGCGCCACCTAGCATCCAGTTCGGTCCAAACAGTTTCAGTGTGTTTACTCTGTTCGACCCACATTGCTTACATACTTATTTCAAGTTGCTTGTGTTTTTTCCTCATGATTTGGACGTGGCCATGTTGCGTATTTCTGGGTACCTGGAAATTGTTCATGAGGCCAAATCTGCAGGGCTCTGTTGCGCAGGATGTGAAGTTGTAGCCCAGCTCACAGGCAGCAGACCCGTTGCAGTTCACTGGCCCTGAGAAGGTGCTGTTGATGTTGCCAGTTGCATCTCGCACAACTGTAGAGGCTATGAAAAGGAACAAGATGACGGGGTCACTTGCCGTTAAAGAGACAAGGTCTCTCGATAAACGTGACGTGATATCACTGATATCGTGATATCACTTTAAAAGAAGATGTCTAGGGACCTTTTACAAGGAATCATGGAAAACTGGCCTTGTATTCATCATAGGTACTGATGGCAATGCAGATACATTGTAAAAATGATACAATATATTTGGCTGACACAGCTGCTCAGCACTGCTACTGGGCAACTAAGTTCAACCATTGATGCAACATGACTTATATCTAACAAGTATCTGGCAATGATGGGGAAAGTGAGGTTTCAAAACTCGTGGTAGGTGGGAGTATCCCGAACATGCCAATCAATGCTGCCGCTAAATGAGGCCTCAAAACCCATGGCGGGTGGGAACATTGCTATTCTGGAATACTGGGGGTTTGGGATACTCCCAGCCACCAGTGGATATGAAGCCTCATTTGTCCCAGCACTAGCATCTGGCACAGTCCATCTCAAGGTTTTCTTCTAGTCTATCACTGTCATCATTCTCTGTAGGACTCTACAAAGCATTTGATGACAAAGGGGAGCATGGACTGGGGTATTGTGGGTGACATCAACATGTCACACTGCTTTAAGTATACCATCTAATGGAAAGATCTGACAGGTGTTGGCCAGGCTGTGCCATAAAAATGCAACTTGCAGCATTATAGGATTGCCAGGCAGTCTTTGGACTGAAGTCACAAAAATAGCCTCATATAATATTTGTTTTTCTGTCTGCATTGGCCCTGCAAACTGGGTCTGTCAGCTAGTTTGAGAAGCCTTTCACACATAGTAATCCCAGTCACGCAGGTGGTTTGAGAAGCCTTTCACACATAGCTATCCCAGTCAGACAGGTGGTTTGAGAAGCCTTTCACACATAGTAATCCCCGTCATGCTGGTGGTTTGAGAAGCCTTTCACACATAGTAATCCCAGTCACGCAGGTGGTTTGAGAAGCCTTTCACACATAGCTATCCCAGCCAGACAGGTGGTTTGAGAAGCCTTTCACACATAGTAATCCCAGTCACGCAGGTGGTCTGAGAAGCCTTTCACACATAGCTATCCCAGTCACGCAGGTGGTCTGAGAAGCCTTTCACACATAGCTATCCCAGTCAGACAGGTGGTTTGAGAAGCCTTTCACACATAGTAATCCCAGTCACGCAGGTGGTTTGAGAAGCCTTTCACACATAGTAA
>JAACJT020000007.1:5442825-5482139 GCA_009936485.2 Gymnarchus niloticus
TGGTTTGAGAAGCCTTTCACACATAGTAATCCCAGTCACGCAGGTGGTTTGAGAAGCCTTTCACACATAGTAATCCCAGTCATGCAGGTTGTTTGAGAAGCCTTTCACACATAGCTATCCCAGTCAGGCAGGTGGTTTGAGAAGCCTTTCACACATAGTAATCCCAGTCACGCAGGTGGTTTGAGAAGCCTTTTACACATAGTAATCCCTATCACACAGGTGGTTTGAGAAGCCTTTCACACATAGTAATCCCTATCACACAGGTGGTTTGAGAAGCCTTTCACACATAGTAATCCCCGTCACGCAGGCAATTTGAAAAGCCTTTCACAAATAGCTATCCCAGTCATGGGGTCCAGCTCTGTGAAGCTGCTTTTCTGTTGGTACAGGACATTGATCTTTGGTTTTGTCTGCCTCTGCCATGGTATGAGACCATAGACTTTCACTTTCTATCTCTCTTTGAGTGAAGATGATGATGATGATATTGTCTGTCCATGGCATGTTGCTATCACCTTTAGCAATTCCTGCCATTTTTGTTGATGAAGCACATCATACAGCGTTATACCCCGTTAAAGTCACCGGTGTGTTCTAACTTGGCATATCAGCTTCATACACAGCCACAGAGACATATTAACATGCATTCCATGTCATAGTGGACTCATGCAGCACCATTCATTAGAACTGCAATCATAATCCTGCATTTGAGTCTATAAGTCGTGCATTTAATGTATTTAATTTTATATGCAAATTTTGGAATTATGCATGTCAAACGTATGGTTTTGTTTCACAAGATAAATTTTCTAGATCTCAGCAGTGTCTCCCGGTCCTACTTCTCACGAGAGCTTGTGTTTGCTGAGTTCTTAATAAATTAAGCTTCGCTGAGCTGCTGATTGAATTAATCACTGAAATTAAAAATTTCATAAAGATTCATTAAAATCACGTTAAACCGAATCCGTTGGCTGTCGACTCAATTTTCCATTTGTATTAAACTAAATTGACTTTTAGGAATCATTGTAATCAAAAAAAAATCTAAATATCTTTGGTTTGCTTTTTAAAATCAACATCATCACCACTATGTTTGTAATTAATGGATGTCTTAATTTATGTTGTGAATTTATGTATGTTGTCAAGTGATTAAATAAAGGATGGCATAATATGTATAAAGGCATATTTGTTTACCTGTAATTAATGATTCTAACCTGTGATTTGAATTGCAAGACACCTTTAATTAGCATCTCAATCATACTTAAGTGGCCAGATAGACGCAAAGAAATTTTTCACAGGTTTTTTTTTTTTTCCCAAAACCAAATTTGTGAAAAACTGCAGTATACATGTTTCTGGAAGAGTAAAATGGCTACAGTGAAATGTTAAAGTTCCAGTAGGTAATCTGGATGCTCTGAAGGAACCTTGACACCGTGTGTTGCTACGGCTCTGGCTTTGAGTCCTAGAGCCTGATTACTCAATTTCTCACTGGGCCTCAAGCAAGATGGAAAAGAATATATTTATCTGGTGTTTGGAAATGGACTGATTTTAAACTTCGCCGCCTGCATGGACTCGTGGAGGCATCTAGTCAGCGTTTTGATTAGACCGGGGCTTCTGTGTGCTGTTGTTTGTTGGTTTCCAAGCAAGCTTTTGTGTTATTTCAATTCAAATTCAGAAACCACCATAACTAAGCATTCTTAATTCATTTATAGAGACAGTAAGGGCAGCTATGAAATAACGCCATTCACGGAGAGTGAGGATTTTCTGAAACTGATCCTCAGAAGGTCGAAGGTCCTCACACACTTAAGAACAAACAGGATTTATTTACTTACCAACACAAATGGCTACAGCCAAATAGGTAATTCCCGTGATGAAAATAGCAAGCAGAGTTCCCTTCGGAATTGCACCTTGAGGGTCCTTCAAAAAGAAATCAGACTAAGTGTTGAAGGAGGAGGATGTGCCTAAATCATTACAACGTTTTCCCCCAAATGGTGTGCAAGCACCTGTCATACATTTTAAAAATTTAATATATTTAATTCTGAATATAGCCTGTGGTGTTATAAATTTGCAAGCGTGGAAAGCATAAATATTTCACTGCCAAATATCCCTTGTGTAACTTTACAAGTAGCACTCAATTTGAAGTCGTACTTCGTACGCTGAACTAAATTACAAATTTACAATATTGCCAGAAACGTGTCATTCCTTTTCATTTTATTCACGGCTGCTGATTTTTGGTGATCCGCTGCTGAAGTTGGCTTCATGCAGGCTAGTTTATGTCTCTTAAATAAATGATATTAACTGAGGTAAAACTGCATGCTAGTTTTACAGATAAATGTGAAAATTTGAGCATCAGTGTCTCAGCGAGCAGAGTCCTACAGTTTCTGTTTTTCTTCAGGCTACAATGCATGCAAACCCTACATACTGACCACTTTAAGTGGATCTGGTTGCCTTGTCAACTCTTTTATCCAATTAGACTTGTGCTTTTTTTAAAACAGCTGGATATTTTGCTGAGTAATTTGTTCAAAGATACTACAGCCTATAACCCGAACTAGGAAACTTGATGGCATGTGTCCAAAAATAAATATGAAGTCATATTTTTTGTTAAGGTAAAGGCAGTTTTGTCTTCAACAATGTGCCTCTTTAAACCAAGCACAATAGTGTGCTTCATTTATTTTGATTGGTGTTTCTAAACTGCCCCAAGTGTGTGATTGGGTACGTGACTGCATGTGAGACTGAGCCCTGTGATGGATTGGCACCTCATGCAGGGTCTCCCCCGCCTTGTGAACTAAGCTGGCTGGGATAGGCTCGAGGCTCCCTATGACCATGCGTAGAATTAACCCATTTGCAAGATGGATGGATGGATGGATGGATGGAATCTGCTCTATGAAATGATTTCTTGAGAAGGGCTGGCTCCAAAAGCCCACATACACTGCAGTTGGCAGGACGGACAATTAGGCAGTCCTGCTCTGGAACAGGTGCCATCCTTCGTCCTGGGCACCTACCTTCAGATCCCCAGAAATGTTGGCACCTGCCAGAATGCCAGTGGCCGCAGGGAAGAAGATGGCAAAGACGGAGAAGAAGGTCTCTCCGCCTCGAAATTCAGGGACAAAGTTTTCAGCAAATATGGAAGCTGCAGCACATATGAGGTGGAAACGTCTGTCATGTGAAGTTTGCCTCTTGCACAAAAGCACAATACTCACATAGGTCATGACAGTGGTAAGTGATGCCGTTTATTACGAGGCATTATCAGATGTGGCTGCTCAATTCCAGCTGTGAGCCTGTGATGTATCTGTTAGCTTTACATTCCTCTCACCTTGATAATTGAAAAAGCCTTTAGATTTCTTCTCCTTGGTTGCAGGGATGACGGTTCCTACAAAGACATTGGCAATGGCTATCAGCAAGATAACCAGGAGGATGATCTGAGCCTGAAGTAAAAAAAAAAAGAAAGAAACGTAAATTTGCTATTGCTGAAATTATGGCTGAGAACATGTTTAAATATATCACAAGAGTGAGAAATAGAAGTTAATGCAAGAGCAACCCCAGGATAACTGGAAGTGATGTAACAGATGGTAATACTGTGAAGGTGCTGTGAAATTGCACACTGTATTTTTGGGGTTTAACAGGGTGGAGCTGGGCCCTCTCATATTTAAATGAGCCACTTTGTAAATGGCTTATCGCACCTGAAATGAAAACCAAGGCTGGACCTTTCATTTCTGTCTCACCTTGGCCTCCCACTCCATTCCGGCCAATGAGATGCCTAGAAGCAGCACCACCGTAATACATCCCACGATTCTGATGTCGTTGACTTCATCCACCATGATGGCATTGTTCTCCTATGACGTGCCACAGTAGAAGGCATCATTAAGATAAATGAGACTGCCGTTCTCCTAGCTGAATAGCAAATCGTCCACCAGACAATCATTACAAATTAAATTCAGACAAATTCCCTGTCCTTTCACCTTTAGTTAGGATTCGGTGCGGGGATATTTGCGTGCGTTCCCACGAGTGTTACTATTCCCAGCGTGTTTCCATGCTTGAGGAGGGTTATGACTTTGGCTCAGAGCCATCACCTGCCTCTACTGTCCCTCTCTGTGTTCCTGTCCTTGTCCCCAATCCCCCAAACACCAGGCATCAAAAAAGAAAGCAGGAGCTGCACTTACTACTTATTACACTCTTCTCTGAAGATCTGTGGTGTGTGTAACGTTTCCAGGCAAAGCCGATGTTTTTGATTATACCTTCTCTTGATTTCTTTATATTTTCTTGTCTTCCTTGGAAAGTCTTTTATTAAATGTTTTATTACCACTCTGAAACGTGATTCCCCCCCCCCCCCCTCATTTTGGGTCAAAATTGATATTTTTATTGTAATAGTTTATTATTGCAAGATACCAGCATATTTTTCATAATAATATGAATGACTGTCCTTGTTCCCAGGGTACACTGTCTGGGATTTACTCCAGAGTCATTTGGACCCTGCCATTCTGGAAGACAGGTGGATGGATGAAAATATCTCAAATAATAGCAGAATAATTACATTACTTTATAACTGCAGTTACATATTCTGCCATTATATAATAGCAGCATATTTTAAACTTGAACAAACATGATGAGGTTAAAAAAATGTATTTCAGTGACAGAATTATAATAAGGTGTGGTTTATGGCAGGAATAAAGCCTCTTTACCTTGAGGAGATCCACGACGGTCTCCGCAAAGCCCACCACGTACATGGCCACAGCCACTGCGTTGGCAAAGGCGAAAATCAGGCCAATGGATCCCCCAAATTCAGGCCCCAGACTGCGAGAGATCAGGTAGTAGGCGCCACCTGAGACAGAAAGGCGGAGCGATGGGTGTCGAGAGGTGAAGCCAGGCGCAACTAAACGAAAACCTAATAACCCTCTTCTCTGGTTGACATGTGGGAGCTGAAGTTGTAATACTATGTACCAAGGTACGTATTCTAAATGGTAAACCTCATAAATATGTAATCCACACGTACACATAATTGCTGATTGGAAACCTTCTGACTGAATGATTTAGACTTCCTGCCCCACCGTTACCCACCTCCCCGGACGACGCCGTTGGTGCAGATCGCAGACATGGAGAGACCAGTGACGGAGGTCACCACCACGCTCAGGAGGATGATGACAATTCCTAGACCTTGAACACAAAGGCAGCCTGTCAGAGCAGCCTGGCAGCTCTCAAAACAAGAACCAAAAGTCTGGGTTCTTCACGCAGATGTCAGTGAGTTAATACTCAATGAGTCAGAGTGTTGTTCCAACTCATTAACTCCTGAAAGCCTAACTATGAAAGATTCTTGTGATAGGTTGGCATCTACGTTTGGGCTTCTCTCTCTCTCTCTCTCTCTAGTGACCGGCAGTTCTCCAGGGATTAAGTCACGTGCTTTTCATTGCCCAAGAACAGCCCTGAGTTCTTGCTGTCATAACATAAGGGTAACTGCAGGGCAGGTTAACACCTTGAAAGGGAAAATAAAACAACAATAAGTCACAAATTGTCCACTTGGAAGACTAATTGAGCTTCAAGGCTTAAGGCCATGTCTTAACTCGAAAAACTTTGCATGTCTTTTTTTTTCCCCACCTGAAGCTTGCGGCTCTTAATCATCATTAGTTACACATCATAAAACCTCTAATGTCGGAACGTCAGGCACAAAAGAATAAGAGACACACATAAGTAATGGCTTGACCCCCCCCCCCAATGGTACGAGCTACATTATCGCCTAATGGGCTCTGTAATATTCCACTAGGCACAGTTTGGACTCAAGCAGTGTGCGCCTGCCTCCCTAACTGGCACCACCAGCGCCTCATACTTGATGCGTGATATTTGACCTTCACCATAAGGACAGAGTGAACACATATTGTTAGGCTTTGGGGAGTGCCACAGATGGTCCTGAACTTCGTCACGTGCTCCTGTCCATTTCGTGTTAGCAGGGAGTGGCACAGATTTTAGGGACTGAAATTTGAGTATGAAGACATTGCGAGAGAAAGCACCCTCGCACTCTGAGTATTATCTGAGGTCTTATGAGAGAAATGCAGAACGCAAGGTGTAGTGTTCTGCTGCAAATATCTTGTGCTGGTGTTTGCACAAAAAAACGCACACTGACTAAAACAGACAAAAAATGGCAGCAATCAGAGCAGCAAGTCTGGCAGGGTGACCCCAGAGGAATACGGGTGGGTGGCAGAGGCATTCCATCATCCACTTACCGATGCCAGCTTGGCCAAACACCCATGAGAGGCGGATGAAAAGCATCACTCCCCAGATGTTCAGCATGCATCTTACCTGGGAAGGCAAGGGCCAAGGCAGAGGTCAAAGCTGGGGTCAAAACTAGGGTCAAGTCCAATGAAGTACTGTCCTACTTTGATGCTGTATGAGAACTTTCAGATCTGGAATTTAGGAAATAAACCTGTCCAGAAATGCTCCGTTAATATTAGTGGCAACATCCTCCCCTTCCCACTCACCAGCACACCCTTGATCCAGCCGAATTTGACTAATCCCGTGTTGTCCTCCGCTGGCGTGAACGATTCTATGTCGACCGGCGTCCCATCACTCTCGCATGTGTCGTCCGCCGTGTCGGGGATCACCCCCCCGTTCTGCAGGGAAGGGAGATGAATCATTCTGAATGATCTCACAGTCCAACCTCCAAACTTAACAAAAAAAGAAGAGAGTAACAGTGTCTAATGGAAGGCAATTTGGAGAAATAAAATTTCAGTCTTTCTGGAAAACGAAAAAGCTGCAAATGAGAGTCAGCTGTCAGGAAAGAGATTTATTAAAAGTGGAGTGTCCCCCATTTTGTACTGTTTCACTATTTCTACTGAGTGGAAAATATTTAGGGGAGAGACGTATTTTAACAGTTCTGCATACATGTGTTCTGGGCAGGGAAGACAGGTAAGAGAAGGTGCTGAATGCAATTTAACTTGTAGAAGAAAGATATGAAATGTTTATGTCATGAATGAATCTGCTCCACCCACAGCAACAAAGCTGGCCTACTGATTTGCTGTAAGTCCTCAGAGCTCACTTCCATTAATTACTCCATACAAAGAAAAACAGATCAATGCGTTTGCTTGAAGGGGCAGTTTTTCACTGGCTAAATTTGGACAAAATGGCTTCCCGGACGGCGTCCGGCACAGAGCACGAGGCCCGTCCACATTGTGCCCAGCGGAGTCCGCTCTTCACCCGTTTGGCCCGGCTTTCCTGTGTCATTTCTTTACCAGTGTGAAAGCATGCCACTCGAAGATGCCAGACTTACTGGCACTAGTAGATGGCAGCCATCAGGGTGGGGGGGTGGCACGAGACAACCGGATGAGTTGCAACAGTAAAGACTGCACACACTGCTTCTTGCCCCCCGTTCCTACCTACCTGCTCGAACAATAATTGAATTTAAGTGCTGGTTTATGATTGTTGAGCCCAACCTGTTCTGCTTCCCCTTTGTATAAAACTCTGGACCAAGAGCTTTACATTATTAAGGGTTCTTCTGTCTGACAACGGCTGAACATTACAAGAGAGTCATACTCTGATTGTTGTTTCTCATTGGATTAAGTGGAGCATTTCATTATATTGAATCTGAAGATTCAAAGCGCTGATGGTCACTTGAACGACTTGGAATGAGTTCTGCTCAGTGCAGTTCATTTTAATTTCCTTTGAAATTAGAAATCCTGTTTCCCTAAAAGGCTTTATATTTTAGACTTCAGCCTGTCACTGGAATTCATTCAGCTAACAATGGCAGATATTTTTAATGTTTTTATTTTGGATGGCTTGACTTTATGGGTAATTTCAGGCTTGGGATTACGATGTGCAGACTTGCTCAAGACTTGCATGTTTGTTGGCATGATGCACTGGAACAATTTCAATCCTTCAATGAACTGGCTGCCGTATCTTTGCTCAGGGACTGTCACATGGGGTCTCACCTGGAAGACATTGTGTAGCTCCTGCAGAGAAGGCCTGACTGCCCGATGTCCGCTGAAGCTGCCTGGGTTGCGGTAGAAGTCTATGCTCGGCACCCTGTCCAACGTGTTGTGGCCGAAGGCACTGACCACCGAGTGACGGACCTCCCTGATCTCACCCTTGTCTCCAGCCTGGTAGCCATTCCCAGCTGTACCCGAGAAGGACGTCTCCTCATAATGTGGTGGCTCGTCGAGGGACGCGTTGTAGCCCAGGTTCACCTTCTCGCCCCCAGCTGAAGGGTTCTTTTCCATTGTCACCTTCTGGTGCTTTGCTCTCCCCGTCAGTTAAGATCGATAATTTGCAGAGAACTGAAGTCCTGCAATCAGTTACGCATCCAGAAAACAACGTGAATCTTATTTTAACAACATTGTCAAGATGTCCAACAAATAATCATATACAACACAACACAAGTCCTTCACATAACCTGAAGCACCAACATAGCGTGTGCCTTTATACCTGGGGCTGTCCTTTGGGAGCGACCTTTAGGTTCTACCTTATTGGTTCAACTAAAGAACTTTAAACGGCCAAGGAACAAGGCTTCCTCAATAAAGGAGGCAAGTAGGG
This sequence comes from Gymnarchus niloticus, assembly GCA_009936485.2. Lineage (NCBI taxonomy): Eukaryota > Metazoa > Chordata > Actinopteri > Osteoglossiformes > Gymnarchidae > Gymnarchus > Gymnarchus niloticus. The sequence continues at coordinate 5,451,319 of JAACJT020000007.1, forward strand.
GATGGTTAATAATTAATGAAGTCATGAACACCATAAAGACTTGTCCTTTAAATCAGGGGTGCTCAAACCTGCTCTTAGGGATTGTCAATTCCCATACCAAATAATACCTATTAATATACGCATAGCTCTGAAAGAGAAGCCTTATTTAATTACATCAGCAATTAATACAACCAAAAGCTCAGGGACCACAGGCTAGTGATTAGCATTTTTTATTTTTGATAATTTATAATGAATTATTGTAGTTTAAAGAATGGGTTATTCTACCAATCTTATTGACATTTCTGTAAATTGACATTTATTTATGCATTGAACTTAGAAAAATAATACATTAAAATTGTTTACATTCATATTCGAGGTACTGTTTAATTTACCTTTATCCATCCATCCATCCATCCATCCATCCATCTTCCAACTGTTTATCCTAATCAGGCTTGCAGGATTTCAAATTTATGGTTACATTAGTACAGCTCTAATATAATCAATCATTTTAATAGCTGTTTTTGCCGGGCGAATTGCAAGACAGCTCCTGAACCCAATGTTATCTGGCACACGATCTATGATAAAAAACTGCCGGAGTGAGAAACCGGTTTACTCAGAACGGTGGTTGCAGACAAATTATGAAATTGCTGAGTTGTAGTTAGTCGAGTTAAAACAGGAGAACTAAAAATAGGTTCTTGAGGAATTTATTACATCTTATTAGTTTTGAACATTCCGAATTGTTTTATAGATGACTGAGTAACGGCATGAAGTATGAAAGGCAATTACCAATGAGTCATATTTTAAGAATGATAAACTTTCTTTTTTGTGTGCACAAGGGTCTTGATAGGCGGACAGATGATAATATTAATGACACACGACGCTGCCTTTTGGCCAGAAGTGTTTGAAAACGATATAGCAACACTGATTGCCTTTACCAGGTGTTTGTAAAAGTTAATATGAGACCACAGTTAACTAGAAGCGGCCCAAGGCAATCCTTTCAAAGACCCGTGACTTTTTTCCCCTCACTTTTCCAGAAGTGATTATGAAAACGCTTCCTTATTACTCAGACATTACTGCAGGTTTGTGCTCAATGTGAATCTCAGAAGAAATGCTAGTTATGACCTTGAAAAAGCAAATTCATTCAGTACAGGTTTTGTAACCAAAACCAACGCATTCAGAGTTTAAAAGAGTTTTTTTTTTCACTAGGATTATAGATATACTCTCCAGTGATAGTCTGGCATCCCACCATCCAGTGTATACTTTAGCCTTGGACCCTACGTTGAGTGGGACAGGCCTCAGCCTAGGACCCCCCCAGTCCTCTCCCCCTGTGAAAATTTACAAATTTTCCCAAGATATTTTTTCTCACTTTTGCAACCAAATTCTATACGATGTGGCTCACTGTTTAAAATGAACTGTCAACGGGTTATTTTCCACAGGAAACGCCATGCCTTCATTTTAGTTGCATATTCTCTGTAGTCCTGCTCTGTGTGTGAGTCTCTCATGGCTCATTCTCGTTTTGGCTCAGCAGAGCCAGCTAGATGCTGGCTTTGAATTGCTGAGGACCGGCAGCATCCTTACTATAAAATCACACCTGCCTGATTCCCCATCTGCAGATCAGTTGCCTGTCTTTTGGGGAACCCAAAACTTGGTAAACTTGAATTACTGTCTGTGTTACAAGCTGCCCATCTGGGTTAGGGCTCTTGAATGCCACCAATCGAAGTAGTCAAAATACATTTGAGGGAAATGATAGATAGCAATGGGCAATACTGTAGAAAAAATGGCATATTATTCAAATAACACAACAAGCTGCCATATATTTTTATCTTTACGTTCTTTAAGTCATCCTCGCTTTGAGTCCTATTTATACGACATGGAAGAAAACCCAGCTGATTTGAAACTTTTGGCATTTTTACCTCCTTAGAATAAAAGATGAACCTCCAAAATGACCACTTTTGCATTGTTTGTTTTTCAGAGCCACTGAGGGAGTGTTTTATTCAAAATGCTGCATACGTGTGCTTGTGTGTCTGTGTGTGCATCATGTCATGCTGTAGTTCACGTGACACTTCTGAGTGTGTGTGGCAACCGAGGGACACACACATGCCGCATATGTGTTGAGTTCAGACGGCACACCCAGCCTCTGAGCCGCTATCGCGGTCTCTGTAAAGTGCCAGACCATCCAGCTTGTTGGCTTGTCAGATCCCAGTTCCCCACATCATTCACATCTCTGCTCCCCACTATTGTTGCTCATCTTTTCTGCAGCCCAAAGAACCAGACATAGTGATGATGGGAAATTTCAAGCCAGAGGACATTTTATTTGACAAAGGATTACACAAAAATGACCTTCCCCCACCCTTCCTTCTCAACCACCATCTCATTGTCTCACTGCAACCATGGCTGCGAAGGGAAGATTGGTTAATCGTCACATATTGTGCGCGCGCACACACACACACACACACACACACTTGTATTTCTAACCTTGTGGGGACCTTCCATTCGTTTCTATTGGCTTAACTCTAATCCTAACTATGACAACCCTAACCCTTACCCAGCCCTAACCTTAACCATAAGTAATATGTGATTGCATTCACAGATTTTTATAAAATTGCGTTTTCCCTTATGGGGACATGAGAAACGTCCCCACAAGGCAAAAATATCAGGTTTTAATTGCTTCCTGGGGACATTTTGTCCCTACAACATAATATGGTACACACACCACCACCATTCCAACTCTTTGGAAAGTATGGACGCCCTCAACGAAGGCACAGTAACCCACTTGAGGTTACGGTAAGGCAAATTCACAGCACTTGAAACATTTGCAACCAACTGATAAGTACACGATTTCTCTCAGGAGGAAGGGCTCCTCCACATCCTCAGTGGAGCCCAAGCAACGACGGACTGCCTGTTTACCTTATGTCTTTTTAATCTCCGTTTCTGAATTCAGGCTCTTAAAACTACTTCTGCCCAGATGGGGACAATAGGTGTTTATCACTGGATGCTCTGAAATGTTGGCACTAACTTTTTCTTCTGCAGAAGATAACAGCTCTTTCCTTGAAAAAAAAAGTGCTTGAATTATTTAAAACTTACAAAAAATGATCGATGATTCACAGAAGCATTTTCTTCTTGTCACAAATCCATAGAAATCTGCATGAATCTTTTTGAATCATGCTTTTAGCCACTCTGAGTGTATTGTGATGAGTCCACAGGGGCCAACCTGCCGTGGGACAGCATTTCCGTCTCCCACCCCAAAGGGGACAAACCATCAGGGCCGGCCTCCTTGTATGGGGGCAACTGCGGTACGTTACACTGTTTGGGAAATTTGGTCAAAACAACCTGTATCCTGTAACCAGCACAGCATAGAAAAGCAATTTGTGACTTACTTATAAAAGCGTTCACGTCCATAATCGTATGAAACTGTGGACGATGTCTCATTTCACGCTCTTCCTTCTGTTATTTTATTTTTTTTTTAATGAATCTTTTTGTTTTCCCTGAGACTACCATCGAATCCCCCCAGGTCACAACGTCTTCCGTCAAATTTCCAGTAGAGCAGACTGGTCCTGGAGTGACAAACTGATTACTCAGATGCCTGGGAGTTCACAGATGAGGGAGCACGGCGCCATTTAAAAGCCCAGAGCACAAAAAAGTGACACACATATATATTTTACTGGTTTCGGTTTAAATTGTTATCGATTTGTATGAATCAAGCCAAGGCATACTCAAAGGTTCCTTTTTCTAAGCCCTCCACTCCGTCTGCCCAGGTAGAGGAGGGCATACTGCTGTAAGGGTCTAGCAGGATTCTGAAGCACCTAACAATCAGCAGTCCCAGGAAGATCAGGAGCACGCCGACGAACGCGAATGCCGTCTTCTGTTCCAGGGTCAGTGAGTGTGCCGCTATGTCGTCTCCGTTCATGGCAGCTAGAGAGTGGTTGAAGTGGACGTTACACATGATGAGTGTCATGCTGCCTCATCCTGCTTATGTCACGTCTGGCTTGGTGCTAAAACAACTGGAACGTGGGGGGAAAAAAGATGACGTGATTAATGAAGGTCACTGAAATGTGAGAAATATGGGCTGGGGAAAAGACACAATGTATTTGCTATTACCATGCAATTACATCACAGCGTCTTCAGCTGATGAATAGAAAAATGAATTTATATGCTCTAGGCATGTGTTTTACAAACAAAAATAATACATTTTATGCCATACAGCCTTCAAAGTACACATCTTTAAATGACATACTGATCAATTTGCTATTATATTTTTACTTAAATTTCACTGCAAATTACAACCAAGAACATTAATGCACAGTGACATAAACGTCATTTTGAATATAAACACTCAGCCCATGCTTATCTTACTCTTAGTACACATGATATTAATTCAAAAACAAATTTAAGACTCGGAAAATTACGTACATGGCAAACAGGACAAAGGGACAGCAGACATCTGTACCTGTTGCTTTCAAGCTACAGAAAACGGTGAGACAGGAATACAGGAGAATGATAGAACCTGGTCAAAAGAAAGTCGTGATTAAGACAAACACGCCCAGCCTGGGAACGTGTTACCAGTGCATGCCTTCGCTTTGGTCCCTGTGAGTCTGATAGAGGCAAACGTAGTTTTTACAGACCATTTGAACCCTGGATGGTGACGGACAATAGCATGCTGCTCACCTTCATTTCAGCCTCATTCTCGCAAACCTGTTGCTAGGGAGCAGTCTGTTAGCGAAAACATCTGAGCTCCTTGTGATTCCTCCAGAGCCCTGTCATTAGGTGCAGAACTCAGGGCTCCCCTCCGAATATGTGCCAGTTACCAGGCTGGCTCTCAGCTACGGCGATTTTGAAAAGAGCTGAGCGAAATGCGTCTTTTTTCTTTTTTGTCCTCCGATGAGAGCCCAGCCTGCCGCCCATCTCGAGGTGAGACTCGCCAGCCTGTGACTCTTCACAGAGGGATGCTCTGCTTCTAACTGGCTGGCGCCTTCATTATCATTCAGACCCCCCCCGTCGGTTCATCGAATCGGGGGCACACCCTGCTCAACAGCCACTTCTTCCATCTCCGGCAGCCAGTCTGTCCCCAGACACATGCGCTGGCAGTAGCTACAGAGCCAGAGAGGAGGGCGGCTTGTTCCCTCTTTCCATAACGTCTCCCCTAAAATGCCAAAGATGTGCTTGTCAGTCAGTGTCTCCAGTCTCTTTCCCCATCAAATACTGCTGCCATACTGGGCCTCCTCTCCTTGCACTTAGGCTAATACGTACCTGGCACTGTCTTTAATCAGGCCATTTATTAACACAGGTTGCTTTCTAAAAATTGAAGCACAATCTCTACTTAATGGCTCATTAGCAGACAACTACCCAGCAGTATTGATAAAGCAGGGTCTGCATCTTAAAGGGCCCATCTTCAACTGTGCAAAGAAATGGTTTTTTATTGTGAAAAAGGCACCTGACCGTAATACAAGACAATTCCATATGACGTACGTGTTTCCCCGCTTAACGTAGCACTAGTATTATCAGTGTATTGATGCATGGGACATGAACTTATTAGATGTTATAGTTCAGCTTTCAGCCACTGGCATTTCTGGTATCATTTACAGAGAAGGGGAATTCATTGGCTCCTTCATTATTCTGAGTTATACGTTTCCAGCTATATTCTTGGTATACAAATTGGCCACTCTGACAGGGAACTTTCAACAAGAGGTCTGAGGGCCAAAATATATACACATATAGTAGATATAGGTAAAATGTCGATAGAAAATGTATAGAAATATATATAATATTAATGATTTTTCCAATTATTTGACATGAGCTAATTCTCAATAAACACAAATGTTTGTTTTTGGTTTTTCATTTTTTATCATATTTGAGTTGGAGCTCATGGCCAAATAAATTGCTTGTAAATGATTATTTTCAAACATTGCTTGGTGAATTTTTCTGTAATCAATATTTATGAGCTGACTGAAAAGTGATTTCTCGGTCATCATAAAAGAGTCCGAAATTGGCAGCACCAGTCTAAAAGACATTTAATTCCCATTGCTGAAAATGAAAACCGTGTTCTCTGTCCGCAGCCGAATGAACAGAACTATCCCATAGTGCATTCCATTCTGCAACTTTCGACATTATTAAATTCAAATTCAGCCAAAATATCCATTTTCTTCCTTTCCTGAAGGTGTACCATTATTTAGAAACGACTGATTCCTACTGAGCAGTGCAGGACTGTGGCTAGATACCCAAACAATTCAGAGGCATGAAAATAGAATGGCTACACAATTTGCTCCAATCTGTAACTGTATACTGGGACACCCTGTCCACTGAATGTAAGAACGGGAGCGGACTGAGCTCGTCTGCTGTAACCCGACTCAGCTGTGTGAATTTTATTTCCAGGGAAAAAGAAATGTCCCCTTTAAAGTCCCGCCAGACACCTTGATGTGTTTCTCGAGAAATTAAATAACATCTTACTGGAATCTGTCCCAGGGTGCCATTACAGAAATGCTTCAAGTAATAGTTATTGACTGAGAAACAGAATGAGATTGATAATGGCTCAGCCTGTAAGACCTCCAATTAGGCCTATGCTGAGGCATCATTATTATTATTTAATCTTTAAAAGTGCACCTTCTGCTATTTATGTTGCCTGTTCAACTGCTTGCTTTTCAATTTAAAATTATGTAACATTTAGTAATATTTCTCAAGCAGCATATTATTTAATGTACTGTGCAAATGACGGTTGGAAGACCAAGCATTTGCATTGCTGTTCTTAAGTAAAAGTTAATGTTACCAAATTTCCCCCAGGGATCAATAAAGTGTATCTATTGATCTGTTACAAATCTTAATTTTCCTATCAGTTTGGCACTATGTCTTTATTTCAACCAACATGATGTTACAAGGCTGCATATATTCTGGCCTCCTGGTTGTTCAGTATATACCTCTGGAACTGGATTTATAAATATTCAACTAAACACTTGCCTTTCATGAAATATTGTTCTTGAAACTAGTTGAGCTTATACTGACTAACTTTGAATGACACATATAACACAGACAACCCATCCTAGCAGCTTGTGTACTGGGCTTACGTAATCTATAGAAATGCTACTGTTTGGATGAAGGTTTCACTTTCAGATACATTAGCAAGTGCTTAGTATACGTCTAAATGTGAAGTTTCCTCTCTTTAAAGGTCTTCTTGGTTGCTCTTCCTGAATGACAACTGAACAAGTATTCCACCCCAAACTCTACATCGACGAAACTCCAAGCCAATCAGCAAGCTTAGATCTGGGGCACCACCTTCCAGTTGGTTTGATATACTTTTCCAGATTTCTTATTTCAAGAGGATTGGGGATACCTTTCCATCTCTAACAATTAAACAATTTGAACATCCGTATGAACATGATGATCTGGAGATCATTCAGTATATGATATTAGATTTTAATGAGTCTTTGACATTTTTGATAGCAATATCCTTAAGTGCATATTAACAGACTGACCTTCTCATAAGGGTGTATCCCAGTTTTGTTGCCTAGGAAACGTTCCAGGCCTTCTGCCATTGCTAGTCACCTAGTACAGGATCGTGACTGGTTATGTTATTTTTAAACGAACAAGTCCTCAGTTTTTCCAAAGTGAAAGTGACTGACTGATTGTTGTCTAGCAAGGACATTGGTTACAACAAAAGAATAAATATGCTATGACTTGTAGGCATCAGAGTGGTTATCATACGCTAGAGGCATAACAGCTAACTACTGAAAAGTCAGTGAGGGCTGGTCTAATTGGGGTACTGATATTCTGCTTTAATGTGAATGTCCTTAGCATCTTGCAGGCTTTTTTCAGCAGCTGTTGCAAAGGACAAATGCACAAACGTCAAGACAGTTCACCAGCTCTCCTGGAGCTTGTTACGCACTAGTGGAATTAGTGTGTAGCCTGAAGACTTTGACGATGTGACAAATATGCAGCTAGATCTCATTTAGCGTGGGGTGATTTTGGGCACAGAACACAGAAGCGCCTGCAAGAGACTGGCGTCGTGCATGGAGCTGCGGTGGCACCATGAATAACCCAGAGGCATGGGGGAAAGAATTTATATAAAGCTTTTATGTTTTGGCACCATAGGACTGATTTCAGCCAATATAGAAAGCCGAAGAACCATCATCATATGCACTGATAAAAAAAACTGAGCGCTCTCCTTCATTTAACATTGAAGAATATGCTCCATATCATAACTGGAACATCAGGGCCTGTTACCTGTTGAGTAACACTTCCTTCATCGCGCCTTATCACCAACAGTACTTCTAAGGAACCGATATCGGTATACTTTGCACCATCGTATCCACAAATACTGTTATATGCAGTCTTTTTTCCTCCAATAGTGCATAACCGAGGCGTATCATAGTTAACGCCCACAGCCCCGTCAACAAGTCCTGTACGTAAACTACGCCAGGGCTTATTATCTCTCCCGAGTAGCGTGAAGATCAATAACTCCGCACCGTTGCATGGAAAGTCCAGTTCCGGGATTTACGGGTATCCGACTCCTGAGCCGATGGCGCTTTCGAAGTCTCGCGTTGTCTCGCGATACCGCGTGCGCCGGCGACGAGTCCCCTTCAGATTTGAACTGCGCAGGGAGCGAAGGCGTCCGGCTACACCCCTTTGTCAACTTCACGATTATGGCCGAAATTAAACAGGAGCTCGACGATAAGCAAGAAGAAGAGGAAGAAGAGGAAGAAGAAGAGAGCGCTACGCCCGAGGTTGAAGGTGTCCCGCAGCAGGAAGGCACCAATGGAGAGAAAACGTAACCATACTTTAGAAAAACAGATTGTGGTCTGTTTGGTGCTCGGGTTTACACGGCGTGTAAAATGGAGGCTATCGTTATGCTGGACTAAATGGAGCCAATACTGTCAAAGCTGGATAGTAACACCCATCTTCTATATATTGTAAAAGCTCTTCCGTCTATTGGAGCAAGATTTAAGGCCTTGGTATTTTACCAGACCCCACAAAACTGATAGCATTCGCTTTGCTAGCCGGCCAGTTGTGTGGTAGACCCTGGAGAGCCTTCTGGGGGGGGGGGATAGCTGGCCGGCTGGCCGGCTGGCCGGTCATTCAGCCCAGCCCTGTCCCCACATGCTGTAGGATGACTGAAGCTACTGTAGCATGCTGGTCTTCCTATTTCATCTTGGTGTAGCCTGGGTCTGTTGTGTACCCTCAATCTGGTTGATCCCCAGGGGCTACCCCAGTGTTGCTCATTCAGCCTGGGGGCTGTACGTGTAGGTAACTAGCTAGTCAGGTAGCGGTCGTTTATAAAAATAATTTGCCCTACCTAGAAAAAAGTTACCTTATGAATACCCATGTAACTAATTGCTAGTTCAGCTTGTTTAACCCATAAGCATCTAGCATGTTTCATAGGTCCCACTAAACTTTTTTTTTTTAAATACAATTTGATCATTTCCAGTGATTTGGTTGTAAAGTAATTTTTGTAACCATAGTGTTTTTGTTTGAATTTAACACTTGTCCGTTGGTGCAGTGAAGCAGATGAAGCCCCAAAGGAGAAGTCGGAGCTGAAAGAGAAATCATCTGGAGGCAGGAAGTCCAACCGATTTCAGCCCTATTCCAGAGATAAGCATGGAGACAAGAGGGGTCTCCATCGAAACCGTGTGTTCATTAGCAACATCCCATATGACATGAAGTGGCAGGCAATCAAAGACCTCATGAGAGAAAAAGGTAAAAACAAGTTGTGGCAAATGGAATTCACACTTTGGACTTCCCCTCTTTTCAAAAACTCCTTGTAGCAAATACAATATGAAAGGTGTCTGGAATTCCCTGATCCAGTTGAAATATTTATTTTTTTCAATTTAATACATTTCCATGTTTTGCTAAACATTTTGACTTTGTGTTTAGGGTCTCAATTGGGTTTCCTCATAGGGATGGAAAGAAGCTTATATTTTGGGCAGGAATTGTGTTTAAGTGTTTGTGAAATTAAGAGCTTTGTTACCAGTGTTGCCATCAATATTTTAAACCTGATGATGATGTGATGTGTGTCTTGTTGTATCTGTTGTAAGGTGACATGTATGTTTTTGAAATCATGCCCAGCTGTGTCCTGGTTTTGAACTATTGGATTTCTGATTCTTAAAACTAGACATGCTATTGAAAACTAGAAGGTTTGGAAAAGGTGGATGGTCACCTTAAAACAGTTAAGTGTTCTTGGTTTGGTAATTTTGTTCACCACCTCTACAGCTAACTTTAGCTAATTATTAGAAGTGTTTTTATACTTAAGGCTGAATCCAGTTTGTCAATGGCAGGATTGGTGTTTTCATAAATGAACAGAACGGCATGGTGTTTTGTCTGGTGGAATGTTGGACTTATTGTTAAATGAGGATTTTTGTCTGTAGTCTTGAACCAAGGCCAACAGTGAAGTGAAGACTGGTGTTTTTTAAATACATTATGTTTTTTGGTATTTCCCCTTTGCATGTCTCATGTAGTTGGTGAGGTTACATACGTGGAACTCTTTAAGGATGCTGAAGGAAAATCGAGGGTAAGTGATGTGGTCAACCAGCTGTGTGAGGTGTTAAATTCCCTCGGCAGTTATCACTTTATCGAGTGTTCCAACAGGTAACGAACTTCCAGGCTCTGCTTGTGATTTGCTACTAAACTGGTTTTGTGGTTAGAGCCAGTTACAGCTGGATGTGGCTTGTGACATTCTGCTGTTGAGGGTTGGTTAGATGCTATTTAATGTGACAGGGAAAACTGTGATTTTTACTTTTTTAGTGACTTTTGTTTTGTTAAAGCTTACTTTATGTTGTATTCTTTAACTGGTTGGGATTTCTGGTTATTTAATATTTTAAAGGAAACGTGCATTGTAGTAAAATTTTGTTAGGCATTGACCTTGATTTTTTATTTTTTTTTCCCTAAATTTTGCTTTTAGATTGGCCACTTGGGGTTTTTTTGGATAAAATCTACTTTTGTTTTGCACTTAAGATCTTCCTAATTTTTGACTAAACACATGCTTCTTTCAACTGCTGCACATGAATATGCCATTAATTCTTGATAAAACAATTGAATAAAAGTTCATCCTGGCCTGCTTATCTTGTACATGATTTTTTTTTTTTTTGAGTAGTCATTCTTTTGAAATTACTCAAATTTTATAATGAAAGTAATGTTTGCTTTATGCAGCAATACTTTTTATTTTGGATAATTATCACTAGAACTTATACTTCTGGTCTTAAATATAATGGGAAAAATCTGTTTGTGTGTATCGATGTATCTGTTTGTTTTGTCATCTATATACACTCATTCTTCAGATGTCTGGACTGTGGTGCCTTAAAGCTTTTGCTAATAATTCTGTGGTCCAACTGTCTATATAAGGAATATGTCGCAGCAAGAAGACCCGAGTATTTAATTTTAACATTTCAGAAACGACCATAACATTCTGATTATCTAGTGTTTTTGGCTAATATGATAAATCTGTATATATGTCCATGTTACTGGTGATGGTAATCATTTATTTTTGTCTCCCCTCCCCCCCCACCCCACCGGTACATGACTGTGTCGACTTGACTCTCTAGGGATGTGGGTATGTCCCCCTTATTTTATAATATTTAATGTTTTTATTGGTAAACTTATTCTTGTCTAAAGTAGTGGCTCTCAAATCCAAACCTCAACACCTCCAGCTATTACATATTTATGTTCTATCGCATCGCCACACTTGGTGAGCTTGTTACTGGATTCAGATTTTCTTCTGTACCATCTAGAATGGTTTATAGCCCATGAGGAGAGGTTTGAGAACCGCTGTACTGCTTGGTTGTCTTGGGATGTACAGTTGGGGTCAGAAGGTTACATACACTCATCGTGGACATGAATGTCATGGCAATATTAGGCTTTCAATGATTTCTTTGAACTGTTCCTTTTCTGGGGCAATATGATTGTACAGCATACATCTCTAATAGAAAACTCAAGAATTTGGTGTCCAAGTTTTAATTTTGGGTTTTCTGAAATCAACACAGGGTCAAAATTATACATGCAGGGTCAAACGTATACACCTGCCTACTTGGATTATTAGTTCAGTGGTTGCTGAAAGTTTCAAGATATCTTATAACTTGTCAGAGCCTTTCAACTTCCTGTTAATGATCATGATTGACTACAGCTGACAGCTTCTCTGTGCCAACATGAAAAGGGATTGTTTGACAGCACTCATCAGATTGGCCAACAATGAAAGCTGGTTAGGATGGTCAGGAACAACCCAAGAACCACCAAAGAACAGACCTGTTATGAACTGGAAGCTGCTGGAACAGCAGTGTCACTCTCTACAGTCAAATGAGCTTTACATCACCATGTACTGAGAAGCTGCCATCCAAGAAAGAAGCCCCTGCTCCAAACACCTTCAAGCTTGACTAACATTTGCAGCTGACCACATGGACAAAGAAAAAGCCTTCTAGAGGAAAGTTTTATAGGCAGATGAAACAAAGATTGAGTTGTTTGGCTGCACTGATCAGAGGTGTGTTTGGAGGAGCAAAGGTGAGACATTAATCTTCAAGAATACTGTACCAGCTGTCAAGCATGGGGGTGATAGCATCATGCTGTGGGGCTGTTTTGCTGCTAGGGGAAATTGTGCAATGCACCAAGTGGCTAGAATAATGAAGAAGGGGGACTACCTCAGAATTCTTCAGCATAATCTCAAACCGTCAGCTAGATGGTTGAAACTTGGACACAATTGGGTGTTATGATAGGACAATGACCCCAAACACACAACAAAGCTGGTTGTGGAATGGATAAAGTAGGCTAACATTATGCTTTTGAAATGGCCTTCCTAATGTCCTGTCCTCAACCCTATTGAAGGTATGTGAACTGTGCTTAAAAATCATGTCTGTGCCCGGAAACCAACAAATTTAATTGAATTCTGACTAAAGAATGATTAAAATATCCAATTAGAATTTTGCCAGAAGCTTGTTGATGGCTACCAAAAGCGTCTGGTCAAGGTGAAACTGGGTAACTGTGTGCTATATACGTATTTTTGACCCTGCATTTATAAATTTGACCTTGTTGGTTTAAATAAAGAACCCAAAATAAATTGTGGACCAAATCTTTTTTCTCTCTTTTTGCCTCAGAAAAAGAACAGATCAAAGAAATCAGTGAAAACCCAATATTGCCATAACATTCATGGGTGTATGTAAACTTCTGGCCGCAACTGTAATACCTCCTCACATCGATGTCTTTTCCAGGGTTGTTGAATTTAAGGATGAGGAATTTGTGAAGAAAGCTCTGGAAGTCATGAATAAACACGATCTGAATGGCCGACCTTTAAACATCAAGGAGGTAAGATCATGAATGAGCTGTGAAGATTCTAAATTGTGTATTAAGGGGTTAAACTTTTTTTCTGACTCTGTCCTGTTGTTACCATGTAGCTGAATCACACGGGTTCGTTTACCTACTCTTGACTTACTATAGGATCCCGATGGCGAACATGCCCGTAGAGTGCTGCAGCGCACTGGGGGGATGTATCCTGGAGGGCGAGGTCAAGATGGTGGTCCTGGTGCAATGAACCTGCCACCCTCAATCGCTAACAATCCAAACATTCCTCCTGAGGTCATTAATTCCCTTCAGGCTGGCCGGTTGGGCTCAACTGTGTTTGTTGCCAATGTAAGTTTAACTCCGGTTTTTTCCCCCTCGTGCCTGTTTACTTTAGCGGGGTTCCTCATAGCTTCAGTCTCTTTGGCTGTCCCCAGCTTGACTTCAAGGTTGGTTGGAAGAAGCTCAAGGAAGTTTTTAGCATGGCTGGGACTGTGAAGCGGGCTGACGTGAAAGAAGATAAAGATGGGAAGAGTCGTGGAATGGGAACAGTCACCTTTGAGCAGCCTCTGGAGGCAGTGCAGGCCATCTGTATCCTTATCTGTGGCTTGACAGAAAATTACGTATTTTGAATACTTGTATAAAATGCGCTAATACACGTAAATGCCTTGTTTCCAGGCGTTTTTGATTACTTTCCATGACTGCTACCCTAAGCAATGTTTAATGGTCAGATGCTGTTTGACAGACCCATGCACGTGAAGATGGTAAGGCTTATTTCATTAAATAGATGTCAAAAATCCAAACGTGAAAACTACCGGAGAAGGGTTATTGGTGGTGCCCTGTGTGTGTGTCATTGTAGGATGACAAATCCATTCCCCCCGATGACTTCCGTCCAGTTGAGAAGTCCCCTCAGTTGCCAAGTGGGTCCTGTATTTCTTTTCTCGTCTATTCTAAAGACGGCTGGGAATCATGACTACGTCAACTGATTATTTTTGCAGGGGGTCTTGGTGGAATTGGAATGGGCCTTGGGCCCGGAGGCCAGCCAATTAATGCTAACCGCCTCAGTGGAGGAGGTGGGATGGGCAGCATGACGCCTGGAGGTGAGGGCACCCTGATGTGATCCTCGCCTGGGCTCATTTGGATGGGGCTAAGGGGTAGTTTGGGTGATGACTGAAATATATAATCCTGACTGTTTCCAGGGGTAGATGGTCCTGGCTATGGCGGTATGGGGCGAATGGGAGGTGAGTTCTGTGTTTTAGTTGGTACTAAATTTCAAGTGTAATTTAGGGAGCGTTATTCATATTGGTGTTTAAACTACGTGTGTCCCACACCTCAGGATTGGGCAGTGGCGGAGGATACAGTGGCATGGATGGTGTGGGTGGCTATGGTGGCAGAGACATGGCCCCCATGGGGAGGATGGCAGGTAATGGGAGTTTGGGGCCTGTACAGATGAATACTCAATAGGGTGGGTACTGAGTGACTGATTGGCCTTTACGTTTCCTACAGGAATGGATGACTACAGGTCGAACCTCAGCTCTGGCATGGGGGCGATGGGGCTAGGTGGGGGCATGAGCTCAGGAATGAGCAGCACCATGGGAGGTAGGCTGCTACACCACCCTGTCATGACACCGGAAATGTTGGCACTGAATGAGAAAATTTACATTCAACAACTGTAGGATCTCATAGCTTTACTCTCATTTTGAGAAGTTTGTGAAACATCTTGGCAGTGTTTTTGCTCTGTGTGTGTGAGTTGTGTACTGGTTAAGCGACCTTGTTTGTATGTGATGTTTCCTGTAGACATGTATCGCTCGGGTCTAGGTGGTATGGACCGGGACCTGGGCAGGAACGACATGCCTATGAATCGTGGCTTTGGGGAGGCATTCGGTGGAATGGGTACGACTTCTCAACTTCATGTGCGCATGGGCCTGTGAGTGTGCGTAACATGGTCATTCATCTCATTGAATCACACAACCGAGCAAAATAGCGTAGACTGTTTCTATTTTGCTCGTCTATAGCTCTGAAACGGGTGGGCGGTTTGCCGTCTATCCTGACGCCTGTGTCGGTTTTGGTCCCGGCCTGACCGCTAGTGAATTCTCTCCATCAGGAGGAGGGATGGGAGGCTGTGGAGGAGGCTTGGGTAATGCTGGCATGGGCCCACTGGGCCCTGGATTAGGTACTTTCTTTCTCCACCCCTTTTCTTTACATTCACTAACACCTCACGTCTCAGCAAAAGAGTCCTTAACTGCCTTTCTCTTCTGCGGGAATATTTGCAGGAGAAATACAGTACCTATCAAAAGTAGCTTGAAGTCCTAATTACCTGTGTCAGACTGAATACATCATAATTTGAAATTAGTTGGTCCAGTTGCTGTGGATGCATGAGTTCTGCATGTGTGGTTCTTACTGTCAAGAATGGAGGAGGCAGGGTCATGGTTAGGGAGGAGGGTTGCTTTGCTATTGGCTGAGTTGAAGTAATCAGGTGACCTATACCTTTTGACTGGTGCTGTATATATTTCTGAAATGCCTTCCCATCCTAATGTGAAAGAAGCTGTGTGCTGGCCTAACAGGGCCTCCTTTGCATAGGTGGCGGAATGGGGAGCATGGGTATGGATCGCATGGGCCCCGGGTTTGAGCGGATGGGAAGCGGTATGGATATGAACCGCGGGTACCGGGGCTACGGAGGCAGCTCCAGTCACATGGGCAGCGGGATCTCCGACCGGGGCTCCGGCTCCAAGGGAGGCTGCCAGATATTTGTACGGAATGTGAGTATTTGAAAGCATCTTCCCATTGACACTCCATCCTCGTTGCTCGTTCTGAACTGTCATAGCTAATGTGACCTTGGTGTTGCAGCTTTCCTATGAGCTCACATGGCAGAAGCTGAAGGAGAAATTCAGTCACTGTGGTGAGGCCTCTCACTCTGTTTTCTGGCTGTCTACTCATTCCCATTGGAGTACTGAGTGTTTTTCTGTTCCATGTTTGTCAGGCCAAGTGATGTTTGCTGAAATAAAGATGGAAAATGGGAAATCCAAGGGGTGTGGCACCGTGCGCTTTGACTGCCCAGAAAGTGCGGAGCAGGCCTGCCGGATGATGAACGGCACGAAGATCAATGGGAGAGAAGTGGACGTGCGCATCGACCGCAATGCCTAGTCTCACAGTCCTTGCACCATCGGCCGCCTCTGTTTTGTTTTGTTCTAAAAACACATTTCCTGTATGCATCTTACTGTTGTACCTTGACCACAGTGTTGATCACCAGCTTCACTGGATGTGTGTAGGATTTGTTTATACCTAGTATCTCCCCACTCTCCTTTTTCAGAAAGCCTCTTTTTAATTTGTCGGTTGTCTTATTTGAGTAAACTTTTTTTTTTTTTTACTTGTATATTTCTGTATGTGATGTAATTTTAGTCTGAGCTGCCTGGCTTCATAATAGGTAAGGTGAAGGATTATTTTGGTTCAATCAGGCAATCGTTTATTGTAGCATATTTTTTTTACAAGTAAACTAATTGCAAATTGTGATGCAGTGTTTTACAGTACTTCCCTCCCCCAAAGGAGAATGGTATAATGTGTGGGAGGGAACCAGGCCCTTTTGATTCCGATCTGGATAGGCAGTTGGAACTTGGATCATAAGCCAGATCTGCTGAACGCAAAGGAGAAAGTGCGATTCAAAGAAAATGATGCAATAGGACTGTTGATCAATAAGAAAAGCAGATTATAAATGCTAATGGGAATTGTGCGTTAAAGTTGCTTTTATGTGGGAGACAACTAATCGTGGTCAGGTGCTCCAGAAGTTGGAGCTGGAGGGCTAAGGATGTGCAAACTCAGATTGTTACTGTCAGTTAATGGCTGCTAGAGGCTGCTGCAGTCTGCCTGCTAAGGTCCAGTTGATTTGTGTTTTTTGAGGTTCGATGGCCATAAAAACGAAGCGGGCAGAAAATCATTGAACACATCATTGTCTGACTATCTTTCCAATTCTGTGGAGAGCTGTAATTGGGCATCTGCTCAAAAAGCCTAATGTGGTTCTAATGGTCTATGTAACTACAAGCTCACACCCTCAGTTCTAATCTGAAACTGTCTAAAATTTCCCAGCAGCATTCATTGCAATCGGGCTATATCTATGACATATGTAAGTCTGGATTTTGGATGCCACCATAGCACTGAAGCAGTGTTGGACAAACTGATGAATGAATTGGCCTGGACTGAATGTGTCTGTGTACTTTTGGTGCTACAGTGCACCAGATTCACTCAAACTATTGTCAACTCCAAGACCAAGGATGCTTTCCTGCTGTTATCTTTGGTCTGATCATAAGTTTAACTATATGAAAATACTGTCATCGGGTTTGTGTTACCACAGGGTTTGGTGCAAGGCTCACTTGTCCCCATATTTGCTGGACCTCGGCTGTCATCTGAAATTGTATTTTTTTTTTTTTTTTCTTACCTTTCACTACACTGACAAACACATTAACTCAGATCAACAGATAATGTTTTGACACTCCAAGCCTCAAGCCTGTGCAAAGGTCATTAGGGGTAGGATGAACTCCGGTAATGCTGGAATGTTAGCTGTCCCAGCCTTGTGCAACTTTGAATAGGCTCCAATCCCCCCATGTGACTTTGACTAGGATAAGGAGTTAGAAGGTGGATTGGTGGATGTATGTTAGCATGGCTTTAGTCAGACTTCAAGTTGAATCCAGATGATATCTGTGAATGCTTATACCGCAAGCAATGACTGGTGCTATTACTGTAACAGGTAACCCTTGTTAATTACAAAATGTCTTTGATCCATAAGATCCATGTATAGTTAAAAGAAAAACTGCTTGCCCATTGTATGGTAAAACAGTATTTTTCACCTTGATGTTTAAATGGATTCGCAGCAGTAGACTTTATTGATGTTTTCTCCCACATGCTGCCTCTGGTTTGGATTGTTCGCAAAATATCTTGTACCAAAAGTCAGGAACACAAAGTCTTGCCGAGCATTCTCATACAGAGCTCATATTGAATGGAGTAATCTACCTGCTAGCCTGGGATCAGGCAGGCTTTTTATTTGTATCTAGGGTGGGAGAAACACTTCTTCCTTTGTATTGTTAATGGAACTGAACAGGAAAACCAAGCAGTCTGTTACTATGCCCAGCATTACGTATGATTCTTCTGACTATTCCAGGCTCTCTCTCGGTGGTGTTCTCTAGTATTGGTCATATATTCTCTCTCTGGTTTATTGCTAATTCACTGATTTTTTTGGTCGGTCTTGGGGCTGTCTGCCCTTGGGTTAACAAATCATTAGCTACGTGCAGGCGTCCGACACAGCAGTACATAGATCTGTTGCTGTGATCCAGTCTACTGCCAGTGATCTGCAGTCCTCTCTCAGTCCTCAGCCTTCAACTGCTGGCTCGCCTCGTCAACACTCAGCACGCCTTTGTTCTCATTTATGTTGTTTTAATATATTCTTTAGACTTGTACTACACATTAATACTTTCATAAATTATCCAGAAGCCATACTCGACCTTTTCTTTAAATGCATGAGGTTCTTTTCCAATACTGGCATTGATTTGAAACTTCAGTTGGTTTATGAGGTGGTAAATGAGAAATGAGGCTGTGTTCTGGCTGCTTTAATATGTCTTAATTCCTGAGTTCAGGTAATGGTGATGCATGCTCACTTGAAAGGTCAGTCACTGCACACTCTTACTGGATTGTTTCCAATGATTCCAAGCTCATAGAGGATGGAGAGAACTGCAAAGAGAATGTAAAGAAACAAGCAGACGATGCCAAGCTTCCAGTCCAACCTCCAGCTGTTTAGGTGGACGACTATGAACAGGAGCACGATGGACAGGAGCAGCGTGGAGGCCGTGTATATCAGCCCCGAACTGTTTACTTCCACCGGAGAGGATGTATCCACAAACACTGTCTTTATAAACCATGGCAGTCCAAGGCACAGCATGTCAAACACGTTGGATCCAACAATATTAGACATTGCCATGTCTCCTTTCCCTGAAAGGACAATTCGTACATGATTATTTAATGTCTGAATGTCCGAACTTTCCTTTCAAGTCTATTTAATCCTCTGAAAGACATTTGTGTTAAAAGTTTTATGCATCCACATTGCTCAGAGCTATGGCAACTGTCTACAAGGAAAAGCGTACTGCTTTTCATGACACCTTGATCAATGACTATTTGAAAGACAATCTGATTTCATGCATCAATAACTAAGAATCAATACCTTCTCTGGCGACCATAACACTGGCAACTGTGTCAGGAATGCTTGTGCCGGCAGCCAGCAGCGTGAGCCCCATCACCGTGTCGGGAATCTGCAGCGTTTCCCCTGCAGCCCAACGCAATAATTCGTTCAGTTGCACAGGATTAAATTCATGCTACAGGGTGCATTTACATGGTCTGAAAATGCCTTAGTGTATGCATCACCCCATAGTCATTTAACTATGTGAGAAGTGCTTATGTGGACTTACACCACCACCTTGTGTTGAAGAGTGCTCCCTACCGTTCGTTATTTCCAGTAATGTTAGGATCATGTCGTGACAGGACTGCTGATCTGAATGAAACCACTGTTCTGCTAACCTATCACGGATTACCCACCTGACATTATCCCATACATTGGCTGTATGGTCCACATCCTTTACAACCACAGTATTTCCGCTACCCGTCTGTGTTTATGATTGCTAGCAGGATAATAATCCTATTATGCTGTACGGTGCCTGTCGGCATCACATGATTTCTCATGGTATCCCAGAGGGCAAAGCAGGCTATAATCCTGTCTTGGCTGGGGGCTTGATTTGACCTCAGATGAGAGGCTGCACTAATTCCTCAGGATATAACAATGGAATTTCAAGAATTAAGAATGAAACATGTGATCGCGCTTGTGTGCAAGTCTCACTTTGATTCTGCCCTCACCGTAGGCTATTTCATTCAAACCACATGTTTCATTTAAATGTATGCTTAAAGATCTATCAGCCTTTTTATTCATACCCTACATTTATGGTTAAAGGATTTCCACTTTTATTATACTTCACTGTTATATCTGTTTTCACATTTCTACGGAGAATGAAACAACTTTCTTTACCTACTACTGTGACCATCCACACCAGTATGTAAGTGAAGGCAGAGATCCACACTGCAGACATCAGGAACGTTATCATAAAGCACCTCCTCCAAAAACGCTTTCTGCAGTCCGGGACGGTCAAATAAAGCAGCAGGATAGTGGGCAACGACAGAGCCCACAGGATTCTTTTCAAAGCGTTTTCCGGGATCGAAAAAACACTTTCGTGATCTTTAAAGAAGAAAAGATCAAAAATCAAAAATGCAAAAATGCATCTGCAGAGGAACTTACGTCTAGATTTTTGAGGTAGCATAGTAAATTGATGTTTTTTTTTTCAGTGTAAGATGCAGAGGAATGTGTCTGCTTACCCTCTTGGATTTCGTTGAGCCCATGTAGGCTAAGGGAGAGGTGGGAATACCCCGAGTCATCTTGGAAGATCCCGCTGTCAGTTCTGGAGCGTCTGTGCACGAGGAGGCTGCCTCTCTCATTCCAGCCAACAAGGGGCTGTTGCTCGGTCTGGTCCTCCTGCTCCTTTGTCAAGCAGTTACAGCAGGGGCTGAACTTCTTCATCAAGTACGCGCTGATGCGAATGTCAAAGCACAGCACCACGACGTACGCTCCATACACGAGTAGCAAGCAAGCCGAGTCGTACCTTTTAAAATCGATAAGAAAGGCAAAAGGATATCCATTCATGATACCTGGAAGTGCACTTTACTAACACGGTTGTGGTACATTTCATTTCACATACGACTGATACCTGTTTTCAGTCGATAAAAGAGACGGCATTTAGCAAAACCTTGTATATCAGACACTTGTACTGAAAATCAACAGTTTAGTCTCAGAAGTGTGTAATCTTAATGAATGGTTATTTATATACAGCAGGCCTACTTAGAAAGGCGCTTTTGTATACTGCAGTTCATACAAACATTGCAAAAGTGTTGTGCAATTATCGTCACCAATACTGAGAAAGCATATACTTACCAATAGACTTTGTTATCCGAGATAATAGCGATAACAGCCGCAACACTGATAGCGTAAGCCACACAGTCTCTGAACAAAGGCCAACAGGTGAGCTGTCCCACCTAAAAGAAGCATTGAGCCACATGTCCGGTACAGTAAGAGTCTGTGGACAGTTCTTCAATGTCACCAGGTTACTGTTTGTCACTCTTAAAGAGGTCTTTGGCCTGCGGCCTCTACATTTTCAGTAGCAGATCCTGCAATATTTGACCTCTATTCCTAGAGACTTGAATTTAACTGCATATTGAGATGTGATGCGGCTTTGAATTTAAATGTAATTTCGCAGACGTTCAATTTATGTGGCTTGTGAAATAAACTTCCAATATTAATGTTACATACCACTGAGGTTAAAAGTCCACAGGCAGCACAAATTCCGAGGAGATTGTAGACTGCAGATCCGACTATGGTACTTACACCAATGTCTCCCTTTGTAACAAAAACGCCTAATGAAATAACAAAACACATGTTTATATAAACACTATAATCATAACGCATGTGTATGAATGAATGCATATATATAAGAGAATTAAAGAGGTTTCACCACACAGAATTACCGAGAAATGCTGTAACAAGCTCAGGTGCAGAGCTCCCCGCTGCCATAAAAGTGGCGCCGGCAACATCTTGTGAAAGGCCAAGACCTCGAAAAATAAAGGTGCAAAATGAACAACACACATAAATAATGAAACGAACAACAATGAACTGAGCGGACGATCTACAACAAAACACTAATTAGAAGTTTAAAAATGCAGCAGAAACATGAGGGCCACTTACGTTCGCTGATAACTTCGAGGGATGGTAGGAAGTAATCATCACATACAATCGATACGGCTAGCAGCATGTAAAAAATAATCATAAAATAAATGACAATCCCTCCATCCTTCCGTTCTTGCACGGTGAAGAAGCCACCAGGAAATTCCGAGGAAATCGGAAATATGCACTGCGACGCATTATCTGTAATAAAACACATAAAACTGTTTTTTTTCCCTCTTTTTTTAAAAAATATTTACTTAAGAAAATTTAATACGGCTGCATATGCACAACCACACAACACAGCTGTTTGTGTTCAGAAGAAACATTGTTCATGTCAATTCCCACAGAACAGTAAGAGAATGACTTAAGTTCTCATCTCTGGCCTTCATTTTGTTAACATTTCAAGCTCAAAGAGAAACTAAATCCCCGGCTACTGATACTCACCAACATCCCTTGGTAATCTTGCATAATGTATGGCTGGAGAAGTTAAAGATATGAACGATAAATGCACACAGCAATATAGAAGTACGACTGTTGCTAAAATATAAAGTACAACTCCTTTTCTTTTTTTTCTCTTATGTAGAAAAGCAGATTTCATTGTTCCCTGCTTTGGAAACTTAGCAGCAGTAAGCCTGTTCACTGTATTTCACATGAACTTGTTAATGCCAACCACCAAGTGAGGCTTTGGTCGCTTGAGGGAAGCACCACATTTAAGCCGGGCCCAGGAATCACGGGGTTAAACGTGGACGAGCAATTTGCCTTGGGCTCAGCAGGTGACCCACTAAATTACAGAAAATAAAGGGCACCAGAAAGGAATGCTTTCGCTCAATTTATTGCGGCAATAACTTTTTAATTATTAAGGTCACAATCCACATTGGTAATAATTTCCTTTGCGTGTATTGCCTAGCAGAAGGCTGTTTTTTTTTTTTTCTGGAAGGTTTCCTTTTCCAGAACAAACAAGTATTCACACTGACGTCTATTTAACGACTGTTTGCGAAAACAACCAAGAAAACAGGAAACATAACTGGTGTGTCGCATCAGTGAAGAATCTAAATATACACAGAAACTTTGCACAAGTTCAACCACAACAAACAGCGTTGCCTATTGTTATATGCGATCGGGGCTAATCATACACAGTAGTATTTTTATTTTATCCTGGTAGAAATATTTGAACTCTAGCCAAAGCCTAGAGACTGTGGGCCCCTCATTGGCGGCATCTCCTGTCTTATGGGGACATCTTGTGTTTTGTTGTTGAACAACAGGATGTTTTGTTTTTTTTTTTTTGTCCTCACCTTAACACCTATCACGTACCATAAATTAAACTGAAAAATCGAAATAAAAAAAAATTAAATTGAAAAATGTCTGCAGAAATACAGGGTGCACAGACGGCGTTAACTATATATTGCAAACACATTGCTAATGTTTAGATCCTTCATACACCATTGGAAAAAAAAAACAATAAATTTGCCCAAATGCAAACAACCCCCCTCCCATCTAAGTTTTGCTATAAGTTGGCATTAGAAATCGTCATACGATGCACCATAAACAATTTCAGACACCTGAGACAATCGGAATTTCCCTCATGAGTGACAGGAACAATCGTGCTTAAATAGCTGCCTCATGCCGCTTCATCCAGGTGTAGCTTTCAGGTCACACATCTGTTTTGTTCCCTGGACACCCGAGGATGGAAGCCCACGGAGGGTGGAGTTACCGCGCGCTCAGTCGCCGACCGGTTTAATCCGGTTTTGATTATTCTTGCGTAATCGATTCCCATTGGCTGAAAAAGGCGGGCTAACTATTTAGGCTACACTCGTTAGTCATGGGTTTAGGGTGTCATTTTTCGCCCCCTTACACGAGGTAGTTTTGCAGGCTTGAGATAGTATGTTACAAAGTGGTTAAAAAAGTCTTTAAAAGAAAGCTTCAAGTTTCAAACAACGACTGGCCCTGGTAATTAATCTGAAAAGAAGAAAAAAAAAAAAGCATAAGCGTTTAGTTGGACATTGTAGCCTTTTACTAAGCTGTAGGTTTGGGCCCCATACTTTTCCAAGCTGTGTATGTTGATCATTTCTGGCTCAGTTAAACTAATACGACTTTCATTCGTGTATCTTTACACATTTGAAGGAGCACCTAATTTCTTTCTGGCGTGAGTTCACGGCCGAGCCAAACCACCAACACGCAGCGACTCACACAACAGACAATTTAAGAAGTGCGTCTAGTCTAGAAATCTGCCAGCACCGAAAGAGGTGTGTAATTAAGCCCAAAGGTAAGCGAAACAGGCAATTTGCCCCACAGGTTCTTATAATCTATTGTTTTGGGGAGAAATCACAAGTGATTGCAACATAAAGGCGGGCAGTCGACGACGTTCATGTTGATACACCCCTCAGTTTCGCCTTTTTCAGATATGTTTTTATACATTTTGGTGAAACTAGATTATTTTAAGCACAGTTACCTAGTTGACAAGGCTTCTGCTGTTCCACAAGTGGATTGAGGGAAAGAAAAGTTATTCTTAATTGACGGACCTCTATTATGTAATTGAGTGTTCAGCAATCCTGGTCCAAGGGAATAACTTCCTATGTTTGTTTGGTTCCAAATGGCCTTCATTAATTAGTATAAAGCTCGGAGCCTCCAAGCCTCCTTCAGAAGGCAGGGTTAGATCGCAGGACTTGTAGAGGAAGCTGTATTAGATAAGTTCACATTGCTTTGTTTCTTGAGCTACGTGAGTGATGTGTTATTGACAATAAAACAGCTGCTTGGCAGAGGTGCAACATTTGTAGCTTTTTGATTGCCCAGTGTCCACAGATCCATGAAAATGGAACGAAGAAAAAGCAAGGTTGCACATATGGAATTTTTGTGATTGTGCATTTTGCCCATCTGTAGCTGGAGAACTGAGTTTATTTCTGGAGACACTTGTGATGTGCAATACTGGATGTTTAGTGAAAACAGTCTGGGATTTTACATCCTGTAAAGGTTATTGCACAGTGGAAGGTCTAAGGAGATGAAAGAATTAGCACCAATGAAGAACATCTTTAATTTGGATCGTCTTGTGGAGACATGGGCTAAACCCAGTTCTGGATGCAAGTTTGGCCCATTTGTACGTACAAATGAACATATTTAGGCTACATTTAGAAGTGACTGGCACAAAAACTGAAAAATAAATAAAATTGTGCCTTAGTCCCTTTGTCCATGGGATCATCCATTTGACGAGTAGTTGTTTTGATGTAGCAGTGGTGTTGGTGTTATCTTGACCTGGGCATATACCACTTGTTGACAAGTTTATTACAGCTGAAGTACTAAATTTAATCTCAGCTGTAACACAGGCGATATCAGGTTTCATTGCAGGCCTGTAGTAAATCAAATAAGCAGCTGCATTCTGAAATTTTTTTGTTATTGTCATTAAAGCAGTCTAGGGTGCTTAAAAGGTAAGTGGGAACATTGAGAGGTTGTTGGACGAGTTTGTGGTATCAAGGAAATGTATTAATTTTAAAAGTTGCGCTAACGTGTGAATCGTCCAGAAGATGGCAGTAGACTGTTTATGGGGCACATCATAAATGAATAGTTATGCATTGGCATCCTTTATGCTGTGTATTTTGAGCATTGTGCAGTGTTGTGGCTATGGGCATTGACTCATAAAACTGGGAGGTTGCAGGTTCAAGTTGGAATTGGAGCCTTGCTCTAGTACTGATCAGCGTACTCAGCCCTAGTTGCTCCAGTGAAATATCCAGCAGTTTAAATGGATAAAGATTGAAATGTCATATATAAAAATGTCAGGCAAGCAGCTGAATTTAGCTATTCACTGTATTTGTGTTTCTGCAAATATAGAAGCTATGCGATTTACGGAAGATTATTTTGAAGCATAGGAAACTTTGTTATTATGCATTGTAAAATTACAGAAAAGGGTACATGTTATGCATTTTGTCCTGTCACAGGATTAGAAGTGGAGTAATTTCTACAGCATATAAAATAAAGAAATCTCTACTGGCATACCGTATTGGATGTTCCTCTGTCTCATGTACAACCAGGGATAGGCTGGTTAAAAAAAATTACTTTTTGATTGGCATATTTTCTAAAGGTGAATTATTTGAAGAATAAACTTTTGTTAAAGTTGTGGTTGCATCTTCGTAAGGAATTATTCAAAAGGGTAAATGATTCAGCAATAGTACTTTGGCTTTAATTTAAAATGACTTTGATAGGGCATCAGCAGTACTATTGTTTCTGTCTTAATATCTCATCACTCAGGATAATAAAATCATGTATTTTTGTCCTTGTTTTTGTTTTTGCAAGGTAATTGGGCTAAATAAGATTTCTGTTTACCTGCCGATTATAGCCCAGTGCGACTTAAGCCATATGTTCAGTCTCCATCTTGGGCCTTTGCTTGCCAGAAAGATCGTCTTCAAAACAGAAGCAGAGTTGGACAGGTGGAAGAAAAAGCAGGAATAGAGAGAGGATTTCGGTTTCCTTTTTCTGAGACCTGCGTGATGACAATATTGGGTAAACACATTGTCCCTTCAAACCCATTATGCCAAAGCAGTTGGCATTTAGTTGGTGTTTCAAAAAGCATAAAAGGAGAGGAAAAAATGTAAATGAATTTGAGTCATTAAGGACCTGATCTGTCTCCAACAGATGGGTTTTTACTTAATCTGAAATAATAGATGACTGTTTGACTATTTGTGGTTAGAATGCAAGTTGTTCACTTTAATATGTAATAGCACATTTTCCATTTCATTCTAAAACTTTAATCTGCATTTCTAGTGTATCTTGATTTCAGAACTCTTACTGGAGTGAGATGTAATGAAAATTGACAGTGGGGTAACTGTGATTCCCCCCCCCCCCCTTAATGAATTAGTTTCCCTTGTATACCATGTTCTTTTAGTACCATTTCCGCTGAAGTGGAAGGGTCTTGTATTAACAACGAACCACTCTGTTGAAAGCACTTTCCTGTTGAAAAAAGGTCAAAGCTGCAGGTGTCTTTTTAATGAATGATGTCCACCTTTTTCTAAGGTAGATAACATTTTTGTTGTCCTTTTGAGCTTTTATTTTTTGTGGCCAATGTATGACACAGTTTATGATAAACAAAAACTCTCTTTGAATGTGTTATAGCTATGCAGCTGTCTGAAACTGTAAAGCTTTGCTATGAATATAGTTTAGAGTTAAAAGTTGGTTGTCCTCTCCCTGCTTGGAACTTAGGTGATCTGCACTCTTATTAGATCTGCAACTGTTGTCTCTATCTTGTTTATTGCTGCCCAACAAACAGTAAATCAATGCAATTTAAAAAAAACAACAACAAAAAAAAGTAAGAACATGGCCAATATGAAGAGACAGTTTGGCATTCTACAGGTTTGTTGGAATCATCTTTGTCTTATGGATATTAAAACTGTCATTTCAGTAGATGGCTGTTTTTTCAAAAGACCGCATAGTTATTGGTCTTGCCTTGTTTACTTTAAGGTCATATTTGGTCACATGTCAGTCTTTGCACTTACAGCTGACTGGGGCACCAAAGTGTTGGATTAAAAAAAAAAAAAGCACAGTACGACGTTGCCTTACTTTCCCTGCCTGCCTCTGTCCCTCCACTGCTGTGTGCCAGAAGCTGTCTTATGACTGCCTGATTTTCTATATTGTTTTGGACAAGGGGAATGGATCAGTTTGGTTTTTTGTTTTTTTTTTTTTGTTTTTTTTTTTTTTTTAAATGCATCTGTCTTCTCACCCATTGTGTGTTTGTGTACTCCGTGTTTATATTACATTGTGTGGACAGAATGTCTCCAGGAGGTAATACAAACCTGACATTTTTATCTTGTGGGGACATTTGTCATGTCCCCACAAGGGAATACTCAGTTTTATAAAAATCTCTGAATGCAATCAAAAACCGAAAGAGCCACAAGTCATCTATGTTGTTGGTTTCCTTATGGTTAAGGTTAGGGCTGGGTAAGGGTTAGGGATATCACAGTTAGGATTAGGCCCATAAAAATGAATTGGAGGTCCCCACAAGGTTAGAAATAGAAGTGTGTGTGTGTGTGTGGGATTTTTTTTTGTAATATTTAATGGTAATAACCTGCTTCTGAAGAACATCGTTAGACCTGTTCAGGACATGACTTTTGCAGGTCTGGGATTTGTGAGCCCTTATTAGAACAGAAGATTTGAGCAAGTAGAACTGTGCCGTGGGTACTGCTTGCACCTTTTCAGGTGTTACTAAAACTCTCATTTCAAGCTTGTAATGTTATTTTAGGCCACCTTTACCGGAGTTTCACAGAAAACATAATATTATTCTTTAAAATACTGTACTGTTATTTTGTGTTCTTAATATCAGGAGCTCTGAATTGTCACATTGGTCCTGACAGCTGGCAGTGGAGTCTGTCAGTAAAATGCTTGGATGAGTAGGTGTTTACATTTTCTTTATACTTCAAGTTATCTGCAAAGCATACACCACATTATTGCCATGTCAAGCGTAAACATTTATTGCAGAAATAACAGGCCCTAGGGCAATTGGGCCCAAAAAAGATAAAACTGGCAAAATAATACGGATTTAGTTTATCTGTCAGGAGTGTGTGCACTTGTTCCTTAGATGATATTTTCATCACTGCAAATAATAAATTCTTGCCTTTGACATTTATCCAGGAGTGCCTGGTTTTTGTACCCAGTAACTGTATGTATGTATTTATTTATCCATCTGGTTTTGATTTCTCTGTGCTGATGCATGATGAACTGACACCCTAGCAAGTACATTTGTTTCAGCACACTTGATTGCAAAAAGCATTTCCCGTTAATCGCATAAACTGGGAGAATGTCTGTATTGCAGAGCATTGCTTGTCTGTTATTGAAAGAATCGCCGTAAAATGAGCTTGCTGCCCACTTACTGGCATAAAAGAAATCGGTATTCAAATAGATTTTTTAAAATGTTGTTTCAGGTTTTCAGAGAATTCCCCATACTGAAGACATTTTGCTGGAACTGTCAATAGAAAGAAGTCCTACTCAAGGTCTCATCGATTATTATTTTTATTTTTTTTTAACTGGTACTACTTCAGGGCCGGTAATTAATTGCATCTTTTCTTAATTGCAAGCCCCCCCCGGACGTTTTTAAAATGCTGAGGGATAGCGTGTTGCTCTGAGTCTGAGGTACTCCATATGTCAGATTAGCTCAGTGCCAGCTGTCCACACTGTGAGCAGAGAGCACATTTTAAATCCTGAAGGAATTTGCTGCCTAATGCAAATGAGAGCACTGATTAAACTGAGTGCTCTTTGGACAGATATATTCCTTATGGTCCTTGCGTATATCAGGGTGAGGTGGGCTGGCGGATCTGGTGTTTAGCAGCAGCTATCCTTATGACGGTCCATAATTTTTGATGAGAACGGGATTACAGTGAGATCCCCAAAGCAGTTATTGCTGCTTATTAATTTTTCAAGCTTTGCACTCTCCTGGAATACCACAGTTTGCTGAATGTGATTGATTAATTGGTTTATTTGTTGAATTATATATTTACGTTATGTCTTTCTGCAAACAGAGCCTTTGGGCTGAGGTAGACACATGTCAGACATGCTTTGGTCTATGTGTCTGCTGTTTTGCTCTCTCCTTGATATCTTAAGTAATTGACCCATCGCCGGGGTCAGAACAAGACAAAAGCCAAGTGACTCTGCGTGTGGTGAACGGGGCGGGTAGCAAACAGACGGAGACCCTCTTTGTGTCCACGCATGGAGCGCGGGGGCTGAAGGGTACCTCCCCGGGGCTTGGCTCAATGGCGGTGGCCGGCAGGGAACTGTGACTCTGTCGGAGCTGGCCGCGCTGTTTGTCTTGGCAGATCGGTCTGAGGGAGGGATGTGGCTTGTGCCCTCTGCATTGTCTGTCCAGGATAAGCACTGCTGTGTCCACGCCCCCTCACTCCCTCATAACAGTCTTGTTTTGTTTATTTTATGATGTGTGTCTCCTTTGTCATGCTGAATGAGCAAAGGATGTTTCACTTTTTTTTTTTTTTTTTTAAATCAATTGTCGTTGTGCTGAATCAGCTACCCTGTCACACTTCGGCCAGGGGCCACGTGTATGGTGGGTCCATCTATCTGAAGAGGGCATGGTGTTGTCTTCCTGGGCTCATACTTTATGCCTATTGACTATATTTATGGATATATTAATCCTTGTCTTTAATACTATGTTTCCTTGTTTGTATTCACTTCTAATACATAGGCCCGATTTCTAAATAATGAAGAAAAAAAAAAAAAAAAAAATCAGTAAAGATTTGTTGAATTGTATATTTTTGTTATGTCTTTTTGCAAACAGAGCCTTTGGACTGAGGTAGACACATGTCAGACACACTTTGGTTTGTGTGCTGTTTTGATCTCTCCTTGATATTTTAAAAAATTAAGTAATTGTTTTTTCTAAAAAAGAGCAAAAACTCTGCTTGTATGTTCCAAAATGGTGTCTGTTATGGACCAAGGAAAATAATTTAGGTTGGTGTTGCATCCAAATTTAATTTCAAAGTTATTTCATTTGCTATTTTGAATAGAGTGTAACTGTAATTGATTCAGATATGATTGATTGGCAGGCATGTTACAATATGAGCCAGGTATTTGATTTAGCAGTGAAGCTTTTTGCCTGTGGCTTATGTGTCTGCTATCCTATACCCAGAGGTGAGATAGCTGGAGTGGATCTTAAATACAGCTTGTTTTGATTTCCCATACTCCCGGTGATAGATTGTCAGGCCCCATATGTTTTTTTTTTTTTTTTTTTTTTTTTTTTTTTTTTTTTTTTTTTTTTTTTTTTTTTCTCCTTTTCCCTTTTTTTTTTTCCTTTCTCCTTTGTTTTTTCTGTTGTTTTTGG
>JAACJT020000007.1:5482239-5554690 GCA_009936485.2 Gymnarchus niloticus
GGGTGGGGGTCTTAAATTCTGGTTTTTTTGTTTTCCCATTCTCCCGGGGTTTGTTTGTCGGGCCCCTTTTGTTTTTTTTTTTTTTTTTTTTTTTTTTTTTTTTTTTTTTTTTTTCTTTTCCCTCCCCAGCTACCCCTTGTTCAGATACAGCTCGCCCAGTTGGTAGTCGCGTTGCTGGCATGTTTTCCTGTTGTGCTGGAGAAGCTAATTCGGTTTTAAATGCAATGTATGGAACGTTAATAACTTTATTAGCTTGTGTTTTGCAAAAGAGTGGGGGAGCTGATGATGGGAGATTTATTCAGCAGGCTTGTCTGTAAACACAAACCTTTATTCTAAATAGGTCATATTAAAATACCCTGGGAGCAACATGCCAGTTATCTATAAACCCTTGTTGTGTTTGACAAAAAACAGTTTTGTTTCCTCTGCTTCTTTTGTGTGACTATTCTGTGTTGTATTTAGAGGAGTAGTGAGGTCCTTACTCTGTTAACCAGTAATTGCACGCAGCACACTATGCCTTTGTGCATAGAGACAATAAAGGTTTTTTGTTACCAGGAAATAATGACGTACATTGTTTTCCAGTTACGTATAGAAGAGGCACGGATTATGCATGGAGAGAGCGCTTTTTTTTTGTCAAATGTGTGAAAAGTGATAGTCAGGTCTTTAGGTAATACTGTTTAGAGAAGTGTTACCCCATGCTGTTCTGAGGACAAAGTTGTTGTTATGCTTATGGGTAAAACAAGGAATGAAAACGAATTTGCACACCTGTTTGGGTTTTTATGTGTCATTTATTAAGAAACAAATGTGACATGCTATATCTGAAATATGAAGCAGCAGGTATGTTTAGATCAAGCCAAGTCTCTTTAGGCAGGGTCTGGAAGGGGCAAATATTCATATACATTCAAAGGAAAATATTCAAAATAAGAACCTAACAAAAAAGTTAAACCATGGTAGTGTGGTACAGAAGTGAATGAAAGCTGGTCTTAAAAAGTAATGGGTAACTGATGTGAGTTAGAACAGGCAGTCTACGGTGTTGTGTGCACCTCACCCGGTCAGTAAAAGGAGCCCACTGCATGTTACAGCACGAGTGGGGCTTTAGAAAGCGAAGAGAGGAATTCGAAATAGTTTTGCTTGCACACACACAAGGGCTGTTAGGCCAAAGCATGTTGCTTAGTTCTGAGAGGTAAACATTTTAAGGGTGAAGTCTTGGGTGGAGTCTTCTGTTCTACAAGAACAAAAGGAACATCATGTTTTGTCTTTTCCACCACAGAGCCATGGGACCTTGCTAACTTTCTCTTATGCTTCTCTTTTGGAAGCTTTTTCCTTTTTGGGTTTTTATGGTGATCTTCCTGTAAACCCTGGTCTTGTTGCCAGTCTATCATGTCATTTGCACCCTTAAGACGGAATTGCAATAACCTTGTCGGCATGGCAAGAGTCCACCTTAGTGAGCCTGAGTCAGACTCCAAAGTTCAAAGGGCTGCTGTTCTAATTCACGACCTTGTCGTCTGAAAAGATCATGGATGCATTGGGCCTTTAAAGTGATCGCCTGGACTCTGCTGTCCTCTTTGTGGCAAAAACAGACAAAACCCCAGCAAATTTTAATGTTTACCTTTCACTTCACCCACGGCTGCACCCTTATTGGTAGGAATTGTTGGTGCGTATGATGTGTGGTTTTTTTAATGCACTCATTTTTTAAGTGCAGAAGAATTATTTTACAATTAGAGAGACTAAGATGAACAGATATTTTTAGGGCAAAAAACATTTTGCTATAGTCAGCGTTTCATACTAAAAGTGCAAAATTCTAATCCTATATGAGACCTATTGTTTTGATGTAAAGATGTTTTACATTTCAGCTTTTTAGGAACTTGAGTACATACAATTTGATGTTTTTGTTCTCCAAGTATGATTTCCTTTTTGAGTATCATATACCTTGAGGGTTTTTATGAAATTGGAAATAGCTTTTCTTAAAACTTAACACAAGTTGCTCTTTACCTTTGCTGAGGAAAATGACCTCCAGATGAATATTATACCTTTGTCAACAACCTCTATAATTTTGTTCCACCTGTCCTTCATTGAATTATTACTTAATTCAAATTTTTAAGCAAATCTTTTCTTTTTCTGTACTGTTGGTTTATCCCAAAAAAAAACCGGGTAGCATTTATGATTTAGCAGGAAAGGTTTTTTTTATTTAGTTCTGTTAAAATTTCAGTGGAAGGCATATGACTGCAGTTTTGACAGCCATGGATGTTTTGACTGTATCACCATATTAAAAGCTGACTTTTCAGTTAATGATGTTTCTGGGCACTTGGCTGTGATTTTAATTGCAACAAAAGAACACTGCAGTAAGTATTCTTTGATTGGGTTGCATTTCTGTTTATTGGTAGCCTTTAATTATTGGTGACTGCGTTGAAAGCCATCAGACTGGGACATCGGTTGGCTCCTGTGTCTACATATCCATCAAAGTGCGGGAAATGTTCTGAGACCATGAATGAGCATGGGATTCCTCCATATGCACATTCTCTCATGGCAGAGGGCTAAAAGTACTCTAATTTATCCTTTCTGGAGAGGCAGCTGTTTTCAGATCTGAATTGTTGCTCTTTATTGTCTGTGGATCCAGCTTCTCCACCCCCATGAAGACCCCATGAAGAAGCCTCTCCCTGGACAGTGCTGTTTAACCAACACAGAGCACTGATACCCCTGTTTTAATGATAGCTCCAAGGGAGGTATTTCCAGTCTGATTATACATAATTGATGCCAAAACGCTTTTTTTTTTAAGACACTCTGCTGCTGAGATCCTGTTCAGCTGGATGGTGTGACTCTGCCCATTTCTCATGCTTCCACCATGAAGCTCTGACTCTGGATCAGTTCTTGGTACGACATAAAAGGACAGTGTTCAGAGAATGAATGTAGCAAATAAAATCATCTTTGCTGTAGCAGCGGCTTTCATGTTGATCTTGGCGAAGGAAGCTTGTGAGCAACGAGGCCTGCTCATAGCCCCGTTTGAGGTGAGCTCTGAAGTTAGGAACATTGATTGGATATGGTGGCATCTGATTGTGCTGGAGAGTTCAAATTAACCGGTGCCTCTTTGACTCAGTGCACTTTCTGAAATCAAGCTTTATCCTTGTGCACCACCTGTGTTTTCTACTCATCCTGTTTGAAACAAGGGCTTCTGGTATTCAGGTTCAAGCAGATGTGGTGGTTTTGCTTTGAAACCCATGAGACTGTTCCTAAGACACTGCTAGTAAAATACCAAACTGCATAAACTTTGTGATGGTTTACAAAAGTAGCTGCTATGCAGCTTAATAGTATGAGTGGTGATATATTCAGCTGGGCAGCAGGTAGTGTTGTAGTGGTTTCTCACTGAAGTCTCAGTGAGCCATGCAGTGCTTCTGCTCAAGCTATTTAACGTGATTAACCAAGTGAAAACTAAAAATCTCTATAAACAGATGAAAGTATCTGTTTGAATTGTATTGAAGTGTCTGTTAAACAACTGAAAAAATACAGTAGTTCATGGCAAGGAGCTAACCAGGTTTACATGCTTATAATTTTACTGCATTCAAATGCTGCCTCCAGTGAAGTGTATGGCTGACTGTTGAGGAAGCAGTCTGTGTTTTCTAAACCTGTCTCCAGTATTTCAGCTTAAAGCTTTTATCACGGCGATAGACAGTCGGGATGATGGTGTGTGTGTCATTGAGGGTGTGTGGTATCGCTCCACAGAAAAATCTGTGTTTGCTGCAGACATATAAAATGCCAACACCTGGCTTATAGTGCTAGACAATTTTGCAGGTTGATGTGAAGGTTTAGACCTTAACAAGGTGAGGAATGAAGCAAGCATTGTAATTTGTCTGCACCTATTGCCTGTGGGTAGGACTCTTTTTCAAAGAAAAATTGTACAAAAAAACAATAAAGGGACTGTAGAAGCTTGGTGAAAGCAACACACCAGCTCTGTCATAAGTGACTAATGGGTACCCTCTCCTCCAATACCTCTCTTTCATCCACCGCAGACCACGCGAGAGATATAGTTCGTGTATTGACTTGTGATAGGCATTCTATTCTCTCTCAGGCTTCTGCTTTTTAATTTTTTTTTTTTTTCCTTTTTGGGGATTTCCCAACAGGGCTATGAGAGTGGGTACAGGGGTGCCCCCTTGTGATCCTACTTGTGTCTGTGCTCTCAAGTAACACCTGTCCCCATAGGATATATACTGGATATGTAAGTAGCACTTAGCCTAGCAGCATCAAACAATAAGCTTCTTATGGCCCATGTAGAGTTAGGGGAAAGGGATTGGACATGCCTCAGGTAGACCTCCTATTTTCAGAAGCCTTTCTTCTTTAACTCTTGATTGTCCCCTCACCGGGTCTGCAGCAGTCTTGAGCAAACCTCTCAAAACAATTTTACATTTGTTTGACTGTTTTTGTGTTTCTGTATAAAATCTAGGTCATATTGTTAGGAATGTGTTCAGCTGTGGACTGAAAAAACACAAATCCATCCAAGGTCTAAATATTGGAGATTGAAGTTTATATCTGACACTGTCAACCTGTCTTCCTCAGAGTTTTGATCCCTGGCAGAATTTTGGCTCTAATCCCAGTTGCATGCCTGCTCTGACATGCATGGGATGTAATCTATTTTGTGGGATGTACAAGAATCTGGAGCCATACTTTATCCTTCACAGTGTGGTCCTGTTGCTTTTCAGAAATATACTGATCAACCAGGAGCGAGGACTTGCGTCATGTTCTATTACACTGAACATGGCGCAAAAAGCTGCCTGAATTTGTATGTTTGTATAAATTTGTACACCTGTGTATTGTATTTTCATGTATATGTACAAAATCTACAAATCTACCCCGATTGAATGTTGAAGAGAAAAATAACTGTACAAAATTCTTGATGTTTAAAACAAACACTAATAGAAGTGTGAACTATATGCTGATCTTGTTTGTCCCAGGTCAGTTGGATTTAAGGGCACTAGTTAAATGTTTGGACAAAGATCAGCTCTCCTGAAGCACTGATGTTTGGAATTCCCACTTTGGTCTTGGCTCTGCTGGAAACAAGGAACAACACACTAACTCATTTCTTTGCTCTTAATTAGCTTAGTCAAGAAGTAAACCTTGTTTGGGTATTTGATTTACAATTGAACTTTAGTACAATGCAAGTTACTTTACCTCACTGTGAATGGAATCTTTCTTAGTAACAGAACTGCATAGTTATTTTTAAAGCATATTATTTCTTTGGAACCTGACTGTTTCAAAGTTAGAAGCTGAGATTGAGAGTTTCTAAAGGGGGAAAAAAATGCCAAATGCATATTAGCATTAAAACAAAAGCTTTATTTGGTAGATGCACCTTTGGACACAGTTTCCAGTTGCAACTCTTCCTGCGAAAGTGTTTCCTGGCTTCATAGTTCATACTTGATTCTTGCTCCCAGGAGCCTTTGGGTCATGTATGGGCAGCAGTTTGTAGGGATGGTGCTGATTGAGCTAATGAGCTGTGTTGGATTGGCAGCAGAGGTAACAATTAGGCTTCAGGCGAAAGCTTCTAGTTAGTCCTATTTGCAGGTTGCAGCTTCTGACACATTTTAGATGGATCACTCCTGTGTTTAGCGGCAGAATCCATACAGATACTGATTTTTATTTCTAACAACAATCCTCATTCTTGCCACTTTGGCATAAATGCAGCTTTTGTGTTGTTTCTCCAATATTGTTGCCTGATGGGTTTTTTTTTTTTTTTTTTTTTTCCCCTGCTGTTTAAGCCTGGCGTTCTGTCAGACATGATTATTATATTTGGTTTCCACTTTGCCCTGACTCTCATTTTGGACTGGTAACTTGGTGGTGTGATGCACCTTTCAGTTCCTGAAGGTTACAGGTAGACTACATTACAGCAGTCTTTTTTTTTTCTGTCCCCCTCCCCAATTCAGTGCTTTCAAATAATTGCGTAGCTAATCTGGAATCTCCATAGCCTTCATGTTTGATCTTTACTACTTGACTCATCAGGCTAGTGTTTTAAAGTATGAAATTTCATCGTAAAACAGCACAAAGGTTTCAGTTGGCTAATCCTTTCCGTTGTAATTTTGTGTACATTAATCCACTGTTGGAGTTGTTACTGTATTAAATCATGAGCTTTCCATTATATTGAAAATATAATGTATAACGAACATTAAGTGCTACTTCAAAGTGTCCTGATTTGGAATCTTAATGCTTCCGGAAGCCATGGTTTACTGATGGGTAGGTAAGGTACAAGTTCCTGGATGGGCTC
Source organism: Gymnarchus niloticus (assembly GCA_009936485.2). Classification (NCBI taxonomy): domain Eukaryota; kingdom Metazoa; phylum Chordata; class Actinopteri; order Osteoglossiformes; family Gymnarchidae; genus Gymnarchus; species Gymnarchus niloticus. Next base: position 5,488,484 of record JAACJT020000007.1, read on the forward strand.
TGTGCTGTCATATCTTAAGAGGCTTAACTAAATTATCCTGTCATTCAGCACACAGATTTCACTGCTGTTTATGTTAGACTAGGGATTTACTTTTTTAACATCAATCTTCTATTTCTTTCTATGTCTAGAATAAAATATTTAGTAACTTCGTTATTTTACTTCACTTTCAAGTGGATTTTAAACTCATTTTGCTGAAACAGTCTTGACAGCTGAAGCTCTGAAAACATGTTCTGTCCAAGTGTTCTCTTCAAAGTTCCCCTCAGACACCATTTCATAATCAACATGTCAAATTGTAATTAAAGGTTTCAGAGTCTAAGTACTTTCAGACAGATCAGAACTTGTGCAGCACAAATTTCAGCATAATTGCTACCTTTTAATCTCCTGGAAGAAAACCATTAAGGAGATTTTCAAAGCAAGATCAAGCTGGGAGCTGCGAGAGACGGCCTGGCAGGTTTAGTGTGGTCTTTTTAACCATAAATGCCTACCAAACAGATTTAGACACATGTAATACAGAGAATGCCTGTGCCACTTTCCTCCCCCAGTTTCACTCATACACACTTTCTGCACCCTGGCAGAATTTTTTTTTTTTTGGAACCCTGACTTCATTATTTTTGTTATTTGAATGACTGATTATGTGGCTTGGACAGCTTCTGTTTGAAATCCACTTTAAGTTTCTTTAAATGAACCTTAAGCCATTTAGCACTGGACATCCATTCTCTCACCTCACTTGTTTTTGGGCAAACAGGACGTCTTTTCCAGTGTTTAAAGTAATCATGGTGAAACAATAAAGCAGGAGGAGCGCTGAGTGCTTGGTCTGTTTGCTCTGCCCCCTGTTATTTATATATCTGATGGAGGGGTGACTGCTATGGGACGGGGGGCACCAGGGCTCGTAGCCTGCATGCGAATCAGACGACGGCGCTGTGACAAGCATTCAGAATGGACCATAGTCATGTGAAAGCCCAGAGGGACAAGGGGGGGCAGTAGTGGGGACTCTGGGGGACCTTAGTTACCTCGAGGTGTGACTTCTCAAAACCTCTTGGTGAAAGTAAATGAAGGGCCACTTGTGCCACTACAGAGCAGCACAATGAGGGATGGACAAAGGCGGCTTTGCATGGCTTGCCCTCGGTTTGCCGGGCTAGAACAAAGCAGCGACTATTCTTAGGAGAGGGCTCTTCACTTAAAACGCACACCTCAATGTGCCGCCGATATACTTTTCTCTCCACTTCTCTAGTGGAGTGTTTGTTCTTTTTACTTTGACACATTTGTTCTACTGCATTCTTTTTGATTTGGAGAGATTTCTCTGTTACACTCATTTCTCTGCTAATGTTTCTAATAATTTATAAAGAGTGTTGATTCATTTTTCATGTGATCACCACAGACTCCTTAATGTTGTATAATGAATATTGTGTTAAAAGTAACCGGTAGTCACATACATTAATGTGGTATTTGTTCCTTTGAAACTAGCATCTCTAAGTGAAGTAGCCTATGTACACTAAAACTGCCATTTTAACATGCCACCAATGCTAGCAACTCATCTGACTACCATGTTTTTTTTTTTATACTACCAGAATAAATGAAATGTCAGGCTAAAGACTGAATGCAACACGATAAGCAGGCTATTTTACTTTCGGACAGTGAAAGATGCAACCATGTGCAATGCAGAGCTGGGTACCTAATAGATGACATGGTATGGGCTGCCATAATGACAGCACAATGAATCAAAACAAGGAGCCCAGAGCCTCCAAAATTGTCATCATACAGTGGCCAGAATCATTGACGTATGGCCCCATCCTCTAGTCCCTGCCTAAATCACAACCCCTCCCCAAAGTGTTAATTCATTGGGGGACAGAGAACACAGATCAGATGCTTGGAGAAGTTAGATTACCTTGGAGACTAGGCCGGCGATATTTTTAAGCATTTGTGCTTCGAAACACTACGGGCCCTAAAATGAAAAGCCCATTCAGGTGTTTCTCAGAATTTTTGCCGAAAACTGAGCAGCACTCCATCAGCGTCTGAGTGGGTGCACGTGTTATTTTCAGTGCTGTTATGTTTGGAAAGATGCAGTTCAAATGGTTTGGCTTTAGTGTTAATAATTAGCTGTATGTTGGTTTTGTTCAGAAGAAAGCTTTAGTGGTCTATTTTTAGCTGCCCAGTCACTGGCTTCACTTGCTTTTTGCAGCAGACATTTTGTGTCCCTGTTTCCTTCTGTAGGAATAGCTTTCTTGATTGGTTTGGTTTGTACTCACATGGAAACCAACACTGTGACAGTTGTGACAAGAATGACTGGAGGAATAGTTCAGGTGTCACTAAGGCTGCCCATGCTAAGCCTAAGATTGTGAAGCTTCACGTGTGTTGGAAGCTGTGAGGATAAAGATGGCTCCCTTGGCTGTTACTCTTGATTAGTCTAGCAGATCTGAGTCAGTACTACTAGGAGGTACATTTGTGTGTTCACACCAATGGGACATGCTGTAAATACAGCGAACGACCAGATTGTCAGAGCAGTTTTCTAAAAGCAATAACTGACAACTTGTCTTTTTTTCAGTCTCTTGGTGGTTCCTTGCTTTGAGTTCCTAGTTTATCGTTAAATGTATCTTCCAGCTTCAGTGTGGATTCATCGTTGCCTTAAAAGCAAACTATTACAGTAGTAATGCACACTCGTGAAGCTGAAAATCTGTAGTTAAAGGTAATATACACGTAGTCTACATAACAGAGGTACCAGAACTAATGAATTAACTAAAGATCTTTCAGAACTAATTAAATTCTGTGCAATAAATGTTTTATTTCAACTATACATGCGGTGTTAAAAAACAAAGTTGAATTCAATGAACATAATTATTTACACATTCACAGTACAGGTTTACAATATATCTACACATTAAAATACTCTGTAAAACATATACAACTTTATCTCGACTGCCAGTTTGCACAGCATTAGAAATTAAACTGACAACTGGTTTATCTGCAGACAGAAGCGGCGCTGTGTTTGAAATGTGAAGGCCTGGAGAAATCAAACTGCAACATATATGGAATCCACACTGCAAAGTACAAGGCAGCTCAACACTACAGAACGTCTGTGAATGGAATACGTGTACAGCACTCACTGTGTACAAAAACTGATCAGCAGATAGTGATATCTAAATTGTACGAATAGGCAATTATTAATTACAATCGCTGCTTGTAAACAAAATGTACCTTTGGGCTTGTATAGACAAACGAACATCTTGTTCCCAAGTTATTGAAATACAAGATAATGTCATTTAGGAACAACTTTATTTTTTTAAACAGTTTGAACATTCATTAAAACGAACAGCTAAGGTAATGTGTATCCAAATAGAATAATTTCCATGCTTTTGAATCCATCTACCTTTCCCTGCAACAAAATTATTTATTTTTAAACATCTGTTATTTCTTTGAAGGTTTTTGCTTGGTTATGATGTTTGTTTTAGCGACCTATCAGACCTACTTAATGTTTGCTGCTGAGCTGACCCTCAAGTGAGTATCAAAACTGAAACCAGATTTTAGTTACTTTTTAATACAAATGTGACATTTGAGGGTTTACAGCCTGGAGTGAGATAGGAACAAGTCAGTCATCCATCCTGATATTATGTGTTTGAGGAATTGCACCTTCATGTTGCAAATTAGCACTGTTCTCAAGCACAGACAAAATGCACAAAGGTTATCTCTTTGAAAGCAGGGGAAGCTAATGAAAGGGTAGACAGTTAGACCTTTGTTGCCAAATATTAAGTCCCAAAATGGAATGTTTCTCATCATTGGATGTTTTTTTTCATTTTCAAATAACTCCAGGATGGGGTTTGGACTGCTCCTTACACACCTCATCACGGACCAAAATGGACCCAGAGTAAATACCAGACCCTTCGCTCTTCATGAGAAATCCAGTATTCATTGAATAAGGCACACAATGCACAGATCCAGGTAAACTTGGCAAAAATATTTATATAGAGACATATATAGATATATACAAAAGGGTCATTACCGGCATGACTCTTCAGGCTTAGTTCAGGTTACTTTTTTGTGATTGCACAATAACCTTACACAGGGTAACTGTTCATCAGAAGTTTATTCTGATCATCTGTAGAACACTTGTTTTTTTAAAAAAAAAAAATAAATAAATAAAAATACCATTGCAGTCAGTTTGAATGATCAGAAACCCAACTGTTTGTGTTTGTTATTAAAGAAATGAGATACGGTGACAGATTTTGGCATACATAGCTACAGTGTGTTAGGCTCCTCAAGGATAGCTACTAGTGCCATATATTCATGGCTGTAATGGATTCTTGGATATTATTCAGACGCTACTGGAAACCTCTTCTGGCATGTTCCTGCGCTTGTTCCCTAATGAATTACCTGCCTTTGTGTGCAACATAACAGGTTGACTTTGCTACATTAGCCCGCTTCTCTAGTCACCATGCTGACCCAAGTTGGATGGTGCAAAAATGTTTTAATTTGGCATCGAAGCTTTCAGTGTAGAGATTCTGGCTTCGAAAGACCAAAATGCAAACTAAACAAATCAGAAATATACGAGAAATGCTTCTTAACATTCCTAAAACACAGAGATTTTTGTACTTTAAATTCATAGCAGCAAATAATGTTTATTTATTCCCCAGTGAGTTAACGTGGTAGTTTGGATGGCACCTTGGGCATTCATTGTACAATTGACAGAACTCATTGCCAATGCCCATGAGTTTATGATCATTAAAATCTTATTTACCTTGGAAAGCAGCTTTGTCTTGCAACCACATTTTGTTTCCTTTTGACTAACTGATGGTATAAGTGCCTCATTTTCTGAGTGCATCAAAAGGTGGATAAGAATCTGCTCTTGAGCTGAAGTTCTGTCCAAATTCAGCATCTTTGTCAGTCCTACTACACAGGTACATCTCCAAGTCAAGGTCACACTTTTGTGATGTATAACATTAGGTTGGATCATTTCAACTTTTTTTCCCCTGGGGCACTTGACTAAACCATATATCCTTTTTCATTTTGCAAAGTTCACATTTTAATGGGAAGACAGTGCTCAGTGGCAGTGTAATGGAACCCATTCTTCAAGTATTTCCATGTAGCAAATTTCCGACATGGGAAAGGCAAAGCTGCAGGAAGCAAACGGTCTGGTTTCTCCATGCAGCTTGTCGTCCCCCAGACATGGTGGCGTGACTGATGTCACAACCACCCATGCTCTGAAGGAAAACTTCTAATACGTCATCAGATTGTTTCAAGACGTGTACAGCAAAAAAAAAAAAAAAAAAAAAAAACAAGTGCTGCCAGTAAGTAGCTCATTCAGCCACTGGTTAAATTTCCCTTTTTGAATACTCCAGTTGGCTGGGTGTCCCAACAATGTGGGCAGAAACCCTGTTTAGGTCCAAGTTATAACACCTGTCCTTTAGAGCACAAGTAAACATCTAGTAGCTGTATTTGCTCACAGCCCTTGTCTGTGTAGTCTGTGGGACAAAACCATTGGGTTTTGGAGGAACATCTGGTTTTAAAGATGGGGTCCTTTTGATCACCACTTGTGGCAGAGATCCCTGTCCACTGTAGCTGCTCTGTCTTGACACAGAGGGCTGTGGGTGGACTGCTACTGTTGAACCATGCGAGTCCAATCTGGAAGGGGGTGTGGGAGGTATATATCCCCCTCTATTGATACTGGGCTGCCGTGACACAGCAACCCCACTGGAGTTCATGTTTTTAGGAGGTACGGATATTGAGTGCCTCTGTGATGAGTTCCGGTGATAACCCCTCTGTCTCTCTAAGGTGTTCATTTGTCCTGGGGGGGTGGTTGGTGTGGTGGGCACATCCACCCTTTTTGTTGGACTGTTTCTGGGCAGGGATGAGGATGGTGAGTACAAAGATGCTTCCCTGCTGGGGACTTTTGGAGGAATCTCGGTCATACTAATGGCATCCATCATGTTCTGCCGAGACTTGGGCACATCTGCAAGAATGGCTTTCGTGTTAGTGCCTTCATTTTCATTAAGGTGCTTTAGGAGGTCATTCAGGGTGTTCCTAGCATCCACTGAGCGTCTGTGGTCTTTTCGGCTGGATCTGGATCCTGCAGGATGGTCAGCATTTTGGATTTTTCGCTCACAGTGTGACACATCTGTGCTTGGAAAGGGGGCTCTGTAGTTGTGGGTGGCATTAGGAAGAACAACTGCACTGGGGATATTGGTGTGCCCCATGGTGGAATGTGGGGGTGGGCTGGAAGAGAAGTACTGGGGGCTTTTAGGTTGAGAGTCTTTTCGAGGTTGGCTGATCTTGCAGTGGGCCTTGTCCCACTGACTTTTCGTTGCCTGCAGGCCTTTTTGCTGAAGAACAGGTGTAGAATCTGGGGTTGGGAGGGCAGCCAGCTCTGGGGGCTGACCCTGGCTACTTAATATAATCGTCTTTGTCTCCCCAGTGGGTGCCGTGTCTTTTCCGTTACTCAACAAGTTTGTATAAAGCTTAGGGGAGTCACTACTTTGCTGGTATTCCTTCACTGGGCTATCAAACAACCCATTAAGTTTCGCAAAGCTGCCAGCCGAGTCCGTGCAAGACTGAGCAGACTCTGCATCTTTGTGGACCCTCCTGGGCTTCCGTAGGAAGGCGTTCCGATAGCAGTACACTACCATTCCTGCTATGAAGGCTCCCAGCAGAAAGGCAGCAAACACACAAGTTATCAGCAAATTCATGTGCACCAATTGGTTTGATTCCCCAGACTGAATCTCCCATATACCTGAAAAAGAAAATTGTGCAATTTAATGACAAATTTAAAGCCATAGTTTCCCCCCCCCCCCCTCAATATTCACTGTTTCTTTTTAGTTACTGTTTTATTCAGGCTTTAAGTGCTGGGCACTATTTAATGTTTTGCTTGTATTTTCCTGGCATTTAACCATGTACCCAAACCTAAATAATGTAAACCATGGGGGGAAAAAATATAGTGCAATAAAGGGAGCTATTCTTGCCATTATGGTTTGAAAAGGCTATACAGATCTCTGGGACATTCAAAGGAGGACATATCATGCAATACAGCATCATGTTACATGCTTCAATTTGCATGGTAACATTTTCGGATAATTTGGACAGGCTCACCATAATGAAACCTTCTTTCTGTGATTTATGGTAGTCTTGCATGCAAGTCAGACTTTGTGCATGTGGATTAAGTGATCTGTGTGTTCAATCTGAAATAACTTCATGTGGGATGCAATTTTCTGAATGACGTGCAATTATTACACAGCCTTAATTTTATCCTGGTTAGTATCAAAAGGCTATTAAACAAAAAGTTGGAATTTTCAGAGATAGGGTTAAAAAGTTGAAATAACTTGGGTGTTGTCTACTTGTGATTTGTTAGTTTCCACAGACATTATAAAGAGTTAGTTATGTACCAATGCAGACTGTTAAAACAGACCTCTGAGCAGAGACTATAAAGTAGGCCTTTGGGAATTTCCTACAGTTATGGATTAGAGGCTTCTACCAGCAGTGAGGAGAAAAGAACGACCAAAGAAAAGAAAATATGGAAAATGATTTCCATTAAAAGTAATACTAAAGTGATGTGTATAAAACAAGGACAGAAAACAGGAACAGATGACAAATCATTAAACACAAGCACTGGAAGAAAAGAACAAAAACACTGCCATATCAGCTGATGGAAACCCTGGATAGCTTCATCACAATCATCCTGATACATTCAATTAGAAACCTCCAGCATATGCATTCCTTGGTGAAAGAACACCTTTCATTGCACATAATTACAAATGAATATGTAACAAATGTTGCATGACTATCACACACATTCCAGTGTTCTGCACCCCCTTGCACCCCTGCCTCAGATGGGGTCCTGGGTTCTGGCTCACTTTCAAAGGCTTGCTAATGGCAGCTATTATTCCAGGATTTCCATTCAGCTACAGCGCTCCCCCAGTAAAGGCCTTACCCTGCAGGACACCTGGTAATGATTCAAAAGAATGTGAAGTGGCTGGGTCATCTTGAAGCACGAATTTCCTTGAACCAAACAGTTCAGGTTTCTGAGTGGCAATGATCTGAGGTAATTCTATGGGGTCAGACACCACAAAGGTGACTGAGGGTGAAACCAACTCCATGTCTGTGGTGACAAACAAACGGTCAACAAAAAGGTGTTTGTGTGCATGGTGGACACAGCCACAGGTTAGTTGACGTGGTCAGTAATCGTGGGGTTAGTTTCAGAGGTTGTCTTCACTTGGCACAGAGTATGGATTTTTAACAGCGCACCATATTAAATAAAACTTTCAGGACATTTCACTGCTATAATTTTAACAGTGAATTTAGCAGGACTGTCCAAATTGTCATACACAGGCCAGATTCCAAAACTGTTCATTAAACTGACAATAACTAATATGCTATTTTGGGTAGCAAGTAATATGTTGCACTTCTGTCGAGAGTACCAGACATGTCAATAGTGAGAGAAAGCATTAGTAAGTCTTTCTTAGTCAATGATGATGTTTGCACAGGACAAACAATGGCAGTGAGGTGCAGAAAGGAGAAAAGTGTGATCCAGATGGGCAGCCATGCAGGAGATGGAAATGTACGTGGGTTGGAAAGACACTGGTGTCAGCAGAGATGAACTGTATTGCGCCTGGTGCGCAAGGCAGCTTGACCACCCTGCACTACTGTTAAGATGGCTAGGAGATGAACACCAGCTTGCTACAGAGACAGGCAGCCAGTGGTTGAAGATGGAGCAGAGGGTAGAAACAGACTCAACTTAAGGAAAGAAATTAACTGAGGGGGGGGAAAAAAAGTAAAACTAACCAGATGTTGGGTCACCAAATGATTTGTAATCTGGCGGAGATGTAGTAGCCAAAAATTCTAAAAGAATTAAAAAGCACAAGAAATCAGTAAAGTAATTAAAAAAAAAAAAAAAAAAAAAGTTTACAACTAAAAGTCTGAAAACCCAACAGCATTTTAAATTAAATCCTGAAAGTAATTCTCCATCACATACCATATTCTTTTACCAAGCCCGTTGGGTATACTGGAAAAGGACTTTTTGTTTAACTGGCAACCATTTAGCTGAAATAGTTTAGCCTTGTGAGTCTGGTGGCAGCATTGCGTGGCATGTTTACATGTTGTGAGTAATTAGTATGACGTTAGTTGTAAATTAGGTATACAAAGGGTTCCACCAAAAAAAAAAAAAAAAAATGTAGCAAGCAGTTACTGGTGCAACTTGGCAAGGTCATGGCATGGTTTGGCTCTCACCGTGACAGTCGCCCAGTTGTGCTGTATTACCATACTCCACATCTTGTTCATACCCTGATCTGCTTAAGGGAAAATGCGAGATATCAGAAGTGTTAATCACCTGTGTGCTTTTTCAAATGCTCAAACACTGGGCAAAACGAGCAAAACTTCATATAACATTTCTACTAACTCTCAGGAGCAATGGAAAGGTGTACAGAACAAATTCAGGAGGAACTTACAGCACTCCAGGTTGGATCCTCTCACAGGAACCATGAGCCATCCAGCCACAGTAGGGATCCCGTGATGCAATACAGGACCTGCATCATATACAGCAAATCGACAACATCAAGTAAACAACCTTTCACTGTTGCTGCAGGCTGCAGAAAGTCGTGCTATAGAAGGAGGAACTCTGGGGGGAAAATCTGTTCTGTTATCTCAAAAACACAACATCGGTAGACATAACATTGAATGGACTCACTTGTGACATGAGCCATGGCGTTCACAGCGGCTCAGAGGCAATCTGACCACACAGCTGGAGAAGGCCACGAAAATGCCATGGTTCTCTTTGTCGAGATGCAGAGAAAGAATGCGTCGATCATCCTCACTGTTTGATAGGCACCTAAGCAGAGGGAGAGTGAGGGAGCCTCTGAGGTGGGTTATTAATCATAGGGTTGCCTGGTGGAACAAGTCCTGCAAGCAGGCATCTCAGCAGTTCTGTTCTTCTGTTAGTCATTTGTTTAGCAGTGTCCTGTGCTGACATACGTATTACAAATTCTTGAGACCACTCCAGCAACTAGCATGAGGAAGCTGACAACATACTTTGCTCGGTTGAAGACATCAATCTCCTCCAGAAGCACGCTGTTGTTCAACGAGAATGTAGAGGTCTTAGCCAGGACCTTCAGGAGAATGCCAGCTTCGGAGCCGATAAAAACCACGGTGTAGTTATGATGGGGCCCGGCAGAATTGTCAGTTGCTAAAGTAGTCAACCTGTATCTGCAAACAGCCTTTTGTTAGCTCCTCCAAATGGTGTTTTAACTCCCAGAAATGTAGTGGTGCGATCTTCCTGCTGGAAGCGATGGGTTCACTACTGACCTGACACGGGTTTTGGTGAACCAGGGCTCATCCCCCACTGATGGCACGGCAGAATCCATCAGAGGATGGGATTTGATGAAAAGCAGAGTTTCATCTGGAAAGTCGATGGAGGATTTGTAAGCTTCAGCCGGCCCTTGTCCCGCACAACAGCCTGGCCTGGGGGGGGGTCACAGAAAGGGTTGTATTTATTATGGAAGCTCTTTGGGACTTGTCATGTTAGCAGATTACTAGGGATTATGACAATGTGTAATCTTCCTTTAAGCCAATCTGGGGTTAAATTGGTAGTTTCACTTTTTTCACCCCAGACCACCACCAAACAGCATTGTACTGCAGTGTTTATCTACCTGGGCTTTGGCAGTCTGTCCTCAGGGAAAGCTGTCCAAACTGAATCTGCTGTCTTCTGTTCTTTAAATCTACCCCGAAATGCCTTCTCTATATCAGCCATGGAAAATGCACAAACCGCTGATCCTGGGATACTACGTTTACAAAGTTAAAAATGAAGAAATAAAATTCAAATTATGGATACATAAAAACCTTAAAATAATTTATATGGAAATCAATTAGACAATGAAGAACACATTGTGAAGCAGTGTCAGTACCTGTTTAGCTGTGTTGTGAAGACCCCAACCACCATAGGGACCCCATTTATATCTATTATATCTGTGATGGACTGCAGGACATCAAAGTAAAAGAAAGACTCTCCTGGGACAGAGCAATTGAGGCGGGCTTTCACAAAAGAAGTCCAGTGCTTCTCTAGGACTCGCTGGGATCCACCCACATCGTTCTTGCATATACGCGCCACACGGGAGAAGACAGCCTTTAGAACAGAAGCAAAGGGAGAACAGGGATGGGCTGTCAAGAGTGTGCATAATTAGGTCTTCCAGCTTCTGAATAAACAATCCTGCCAGTGTCACTGGGTCCCTCGGACAGGACAGTGTGTAGGGGCCAATCTGGGCTCGATCACTGGCTTGTGTCACACCTCTGAGCAAAGCACTCACTAAACAAGCACAGACACTCATTTCTTAAATAAATTGGGTCCAAGGGGAGGAAATATCTGGGCTTTAAGGCTTTAAATCAACTGTGTGCAACAGGTTTAATAATTTAACACAGCAAATCTCCATCCCCATGCAGGTACCCTTCACAGCATTAGCCGGACTGAAATATTTATCAGCCTGTGCTTAAGAGAAAGGGCTTAAAATCCACCTGGCAATTTCCTCACTGATGTACTGGTAAATTTCAACCAAACTGCAATAAGTGGAGTGCATACTAATACCTTTTGGGGACAATCTATTATTACTGAACAGCAGGTTGTGAAAAGCTCTGAAGTAGGCACATGGAGCTTGTGTTTATGCTTGTATTTTAAAGGCACATAAATTGTACACAACACCACACAGTGGGTGTATTTTGGTGTTCATGTGCAAAATTCAACACATACCTTCCCCAGGCTGTTGTGCTCTGTTGCTATTTCTCTGAAGAAGAAGTATACATAGTGGCCGTGTTCTACAGCATGTAAGAAGTGTGGTTCTGAAAAACACAAGTTTGTCTGTGGTATTTTGAACGTGAAAATGCACACAGGGAATTTTAACATGCAGGGTTAAGCAATTTCAATTTGGCCGCTTATCTCCATTGTGGAGTTTGCATGATTGGGTTTCTTAAGCTTTGAGAGGTCGCAATCCAGAGGCCGTTAGAAAAACAAATTTCAAAATTAAGGGAGAAAGAGGACCACCGCAGCATGGGCTGTCCTGCAGCACCTTACCTTTCAACCACTTGGAATCATACTTGATGGTTCTGAGGGCGAAGCCATCCCCCATGCTTCGGTAGATCACTGAGTCACTGGCCAGGAAATCTGCCACTGTGGCAGAGTACAGCTTCCCATCTAAGGCAACACGTGGGAGAGGTCATGGCCTTACTTAAACGGAATAATGGCTTGTGCTCGCTACAATGAGCCTTCATTGCAAGATAAAACAACTGCTTATTTACTAGCTTTGACACTATGGAACACCGGTTGCTATGGCCACCGCTGTGCTCTGATCATTGTAATAAAATGATGATTAATGCCTGCGGTTGGGGCCAGGCCCCTCACTGAGGCTTCAGTGTTTTTATCCCAGACTCTCACAATACTTGAAAGAGCCATTCATCCTGCTGACTTTTTATTTGGTGGGCTTTTCATACCAGCAAATAGTGCGACGTTGGTCTGCTTGGCATCAAACGGGCATCTCGCCAAGCCGCTGATTTCTTCGCCGTCAAACTCCAGGTTGTCTAGCTGAAGGACGAATAAAGGCCAGAATCATGATTAAGTGGCATGTGCACACTCAATTACAAAGCTGAACCACAGACTTACTCTGTAGTATCTGCACATAGGGTTAAAGCCATTCGTGCCACAGATGAACACCAGGTCTTCGTTTCGGGGAACCAGAACTTTGATGAAATTGTGGCACTCATCCTGAGAGGGTGAGACAGAGACAGTGGAAGATTATGAAGTAGTGGTTAGCAAGATAAATTTGTGGATACTTGGTCAGAGCTGAAGGATATTGAGTCTGGGGCTATGAAGCTTACTCTGTGCTTGCCCTTCATAGCACAGGTTTCTCTGTCTGCCTGGCCCGATCGCCATGTCAGTTTCTGTGTGGGAATAAATAAATAAATCTTGGTTTCTGCTGCATGCCTGAACAGCTCACAAGCTCATCATGAAACATTTATTTGATCCAACCGGAGATTTCACAGATATGGGTTAATGGGTAGTACTGTCTACGCTTACCCTATAGGGGATAATTTCATTCCTGTAGGACTCTCTCAGACTTACTAAATAAACTTGGTCTCTGTTGAAAGAAGAAAAAATTAGGGCAACCTGAAGCAGGCTTTTTAAAACTAAACGCTTCCAGAAAAGAATGGTTATCAGCCTTAATTATATCTGTCAGATGAATGCTAGTTGTAAACATTATGGCAGAAAAGGACTGAAGCCTAATATAATTGAGCCCTACCAGAAAGATTTACCTGCCAGCAATGAAAAGTGTGTCTTGAATTTTTGTCATCAGCTGAAAGTCTAGCCTGTGCAAAGACTCGTTTCCATTGGGACGCCCTCTGAATACTGGATACTGCCTTGAATCTGAAACAAATCAGTTGACATATCATTTGCCATTATAAGTATTAAAGGCAACTGTTACATTACAGGACAGTGATACTTAAGTATATGCTGAACATAATGGCTTTACGAAAAAAAAAAAATTCTGCCAAGTAGTGAATGCAGAAATTAAGCTTCTAAGCTCACGGTTGGCATTTTCCTGGGCATCATCAACCAGTTGACCTATCACTGGCTACTTTACTGGTTCACATGAGGTGAACCTGGGGATTGACATCACATGGTAAATCCCCACTATAAGAATGATTTTTCCCATCACTATTTTCATGATGCCAGATATCAAAACTGTTGGTGACACCCTGAGCACTCACGTTCTGTTGCTGTGTGTATGTGCGTGCAAACATGCATTGTATATAAATGAGTCCAGGTTTGGATTTATCTGTGTAGCCAGGCTTGCTAAACCATGCCGAGTTACTTTGAGCCAACGGGCAAATTATAAATTGTAAATTGTTCAATTTTGATTTTTTTTTTTTTTTTTTTTTTTTTACTTCAGTAGCAGTACATAAAGCAGGACTGATAAAACAAGCAAGTGGTGGAGAAATTTCACCAGCTTGGGTATCCATGGCCTGTGGGGAGAACTTACAGTGGTAGTCTACAGAGTCAATGGGCACGTCATCTTCAGGAAAACTGACTGCCCAAAGGCACGAGGTCATCAGTGACACCAGCGAGAGTAGAAAGGGCACTCTGGGGCTCATGGTCAATGCAGAAAGTGGATACTTCCCGTTTTGGAGGGATGCAAACGTTACCTGCAAAACAGAGGCAACGTGGAGCGTCGATCATCTGCTCCACATTCTCATGTGCACCTGACCTTTCGTTCACCTCTGAAAGAAACCGTTCAGTCCCCCATATGAAGCGTAATCGGGGTACCAGTTTAACTTGGCATGTTGATCCATGCTAATTTTATGCTGGGTTTCCCGTGTCATGCTCTGGCAAACATATATTGTTACAGCAGCGCTGCTGAAGGTTGAGAGAACGGGTCACATGGTGCACACAGCTACATGCCATCAAACGGTACACCACCACCGTAACTACCAACTCCCAAGGGTCCCCCTATATAATGACTCGCAACACAGCAGCATTGTCACCACTGCAGTGGTCAAGAAGGGCTTACTGTAAACCTAGTGGTACCTCTGTAACACTCTGGGTGTAGGTTACTCTACCCTGCAAGGGTTAACAAACGTGATGGACGACTCCACGGTAGAATCTGCCATGTCCTGGGGGGGGGGTAATGGCGGCTGGAGACTAACCGTGTGCATATTAATGAATGTTGTACAGTCAAATATTTATGAGGCAAACAAATTATTCATGTGGGCAGAGCCTGGATAGATATAAACAATTTACAGGGAAACAACAAACAGCTCATGAAATAGATTAGCCAGCAGGAAGCAAAGCAGCGGATGGAATCCTGGCGTATCACTGATGAAAGCTTCCTCCTTCCACAGCCGTGCATCAGCATTGACAATTTTTCAATTAGTGCCACTGCACACCTGCTCCACGCTTATGACCAACAGGACTGCCAATCCATTTAGAGTCTTGACATCTTGACAGATTGTGGCAGGGGGTTGCAAGGGAGGTGTAGCGGAAACCGCTCCGTAGATCCGGCTCGAAGGACCAAATGTAGCGGAGACCGCTCTCCGTTCCCCTTCTTCAGGAACCGCCGATAGCTCAAAGGACCGTAATTACAGTGTGGATCACTGTCGGGAACACTCACCCGGCGCTGTTCGTAGATTTCAGCCGTCCGTACTTCAGATGGGTCGTCCAGAACACCACTGTTAGGATCCTGGTTGATCTTTATTAAGTTTCAAGCAAATTACGCGTTCCACGTAAACGCTCTACACTAAAGAAAGAACCGTCAAAAAAAACTAAATTGAACTACATATATAATCCTAGAATGGTGATGAGAATTCTATAATGGCTATGGTTCTCCGTAACCTAGGAGATCATTGTTAGTAACAATTAAGATTCATAGTACTTAACGAGGGCAATAGAACACAATATTCTACCTAAATTCTAGAAGATTCTAGAAGACTGAGTGCCTTAGTCTTAAACAATGATGAGATCCTAATATTATATATGTAGTTCAATTTTAGGCCAGTTAGTGTTGGAGTTAGTTTTTTTTTTTTTTTTGGCAGTTCTTTCTTTAGTGTAGAGCGTTTACGTGGAACGCGTAATTTGCTTGAAACTTAATAAAGATCAACCAGGATCCTAACAGTGGTGTTCTGGACGACCCATCTGAAGTACGGACGGCTGAAATCTACAAACAGCGCCGGGTGAGTGTTCCCGACAGTGATCCACACTGTAATTACGGTCCTTTGAGCTATCGGCGGTTCCCGAAGAAGGGGAACGGAGAGCGGTCTCCGCTACATTTGGTCCTTCGAGCCGGATCTACGGCGCGGTCTCCGCTACAGAGGGCCTTTTCTACAGGAGGGAAATACTACAGATATGGTTGGAGGTGGTAGTGGACCACCGCTGACCTTCTGCCGCCCGCCCCCCTCCATCCTGAATCAAATCTGTTCAGGGTATTTTTTTTTTTTTATAAAAAAGTTCTTAAAAGGTTTTGCGTTACCAGCTGTATATCCCTCTCGTGGATATTTTATATTATATTCAATATTCATGAAACATTAAGGCTTTGATTTATAGGTGTTTGATAGGTCGGGTGGATTTGGAGAAAAAAAAAAATCAAAATATGAAAAACGAAATACAAGACAAACACAGGTGGTGTCCCTTACATTATTATTTGCCGCATAGCGAAAGAAATGATATTACAGCATAAAGCAGTTTGTCTCTGCCTGTGCCCAAGTCTCTGCGCATCCTTGGACAGGACCAGTGTCAAACATCACATCTCCACTTAGCTTTTACCCCACACTCAACATGAAAACCATTGTTTTTATCATAGCATTTTCCCATATTCTGTGCTCATTGTGTTTCTCAGACGATGTTGGCAGATGCTCAGAACACCAGCAGGAATGGGGGGGTGCATCAGACCCTTCGGCTTTCTAGTGGAAATTTGGAAATTGCTAGTTTTGTTTGTTGCTTTGTTGCCTTAAACCCTTCACCTGCACCAAAAGGGCTAATTGTGGCGTGTGTTTTATACCTTGCCACAACAAGCTAAAGATGCAATTTCTTGGATCACTATTGCGGTCACCCCATGCAACATGAATGGGAGTAGCAGGAGCTTTTTATGAGTCTTATTTTTGGCCTGTGTCCATTTAAGAGAGGTGATCCTGTGTTACTGTACGAGTTACGAGAATGCTAACGAACAGCCACAGCCCATGTGCATCTTTTCCCATCTAGAATGAACTTCCGCGGATCGAATGACAATATCACTACTCCGCCGCCTGCATAGTAAGAACATGTCATCTTGCAGTATTTACGCGAGGGTTAGAGCGGGGTTTGTTTTCTTTTAAAGAGACGGAGGGCTGTGGCTACGCCGTAGGCAGCAGCACGCCCTCCCGTAGACGTGGGAACGCCAGGTTCGGAAACGAGGCGAATCGCAGCACTTGTGACGCCACTAAGCGTTTTATGCGCCACGAAACCACGCCGCCGCAGCTCCGACGTCCGGCTTTGGCCGTCCTTCAGTCCCCGCCTGGCGTGGCGGGACAATAGAAACTTAACGTTCCTATACGGGGCTCGGGCACAGCCAGCTGTGGTGTCCTCGGCTGATTCGCAGAAACGCAGCCTTGTTTTTGGTCAGTGATCAAGACTGATGCCGCTTGCATATAGAGAGGAACTTTGCTCCAGGAGTTGTAAAAAAAAAATGCTAATCTTGGTAGGTTCACAATGGGCGGAGCCAAGTGACAGATGGAATAAATGAAAGCGATATTTGCTGTGCAAAATGCAACCTGCCATATTGAACAAAAGGCAGTCGGACTGATTTTAACTCACGAGTTATGGTCAGGTGTTTTATAGGCATTCTTATTCATGAGTAGGTTTATATTCCTGTATTGAAGGTCATGAGAAACTGTTACAACGGTTTCCCTCAAGTATACATATGACTGGCTTGTATAGACTTAGTCTGCAATGTCATTTAAATTAATACACATTATTATTATGGTGCGATTATATTTATAGATAACTTGTTTGAACGTTATGCGCACGAGATAGTTAATTTTTCTGAGCGAAACGTACGTGTTAACAGATCCATCTGTACTGCCATCTGCGGTTAATATAATGGGTGTCAGAGTTAAGAAAGAATTATTAGTAGACTAATACGTATGCTGGTATTGTAAAATGCCGTGTGTCCACTTCGTGGACCGCAATATGTGTATGACATTAAAGGCTTTATTGGGAGAAAGTATACACCATGTATACGCTGTCACAATAATCTACATCTTGTGCAAAAAATGTGCAAATACATTTTGAGTCGAATTAAAAAACTACACCTCGTTTGGCATTAAAAATGCAGGCACCAGAAAGATTACGGGGCTGTGAAAGTGACAAAGAGCAATGATCTGACCGGCAAACCGAGTCGGCCGCTTCTTCAAGGCGTCGGGAACGGGCCAAAGTGCTGCCATTAGACACCACTACTGCTTTGAATCATATTCAGATGCTTTAAAACTTTGTTGTTGTATTCCCCACGAACACGCAGGTAAAATGTCTGTGTATGTGTGTGAGAGAGAGACAGACAGAGAGCTGAGTCGACATTTCTGGATGGTCGTACCTAGTTTGATGGAAGCCGATAAGTGTTACGAGCAAAGCAGCATATTCCCTACATCAGAGTGTTATGTGGTTTAAAATACCTCTGGATGAGTTAACAGTTGCCATGGCGTAATGTCCAAAGATATGATACCGAATTGATTTTATGTCCGTACTTGAAATTATACTCCATATAATTCGGAACGCGAAATGACAGGCAAATCATATACAGATAAATTTGGTGCTGCTCATGACCAAAACTACACGCTCTAAATATTAAAAATGCACATTTCGAAATACTTGACAAGGTACAGCGACCACGCTGAGTCAACATAACAGCTTCCAAACGTCAGTAAATATTGACTTGCACGTATAGGACGTCCAATTGAAACATAAAGCAAAAACCTACCTGGGGCTTTCCAAACATTCTCGAAATCTAACACCGGGTCTTCCCCACCAATTCCGCAGCATTTCCTATTTTTATGAATCCGTTCGATTTCACGTAAAAAAAAAATTATATATATATATATATATCTTGAAAAATCAATGCCTTGTCCTGTGAGTCTCCTCGCTTCTGTCTATATCCAGTATTAGAACTTCAACATTGATTCCAACGCCAAGAAAAGCAAAAATTTCCTGCTGAGTCGTCCGTCTATGCGGGGCCAGCGGTATAGCTTTCTGATCTTTAATGCTCAAGAGCCATCAGATGGCACAACTGCGACCCAGTCCTACTCACCTTAACGTTCCCTCCTAAGTAACTTCACCACTCCTGAGATACAGCGAAAAATACAGCAGTGCACTCTTGTACAAGGAGCCATGTCAGGTAGAAGGTTCCCCTAAATGAATATTTAGGCATTTCAAATGTATTGCAAGTACAAATGCTACATGCCTGAGTATAGCGTGCATAAAAATAGCCCATCCAGCACTATTTTTGTACTTGGTGGAGTGGCTGGATGAGTTGGCTGTGCTGCATTCTACACTGCCAGTCGCACACTCCGTCCGCAAATCTTTTCCCCCGTCGGGTTTACGATCTCACTCTTTGGTAGAGTAATTCTCCTCGGTTAAAACAATGCATTTTTCTCAGCCGTAACTCACCTCATCGGAATCGCAATTATTGTTTTATATCCTCAAGGACCGCAAGAAAAAGCAAGCGTCCCACTCCTCCAACTTCACCAGCACAAAAACAAACTGATGCACGGTAAAGGGTGTAATACGATCTATTCCGAGTCGATCCATCAGGAGAGGCGCTCTTCTGCCTACCAATAAGCGGTGCCCTGCTCTACATCCCTCCTCCTCCTCCAACCATTCCTTCATCGTCTTCTCCTGAGAGGTGGGTTTGGGCTCAGGGCTCCGTGTTCTCCTTATCCCTTGTCAGTTTTAAAGGCAATTGAAAACGATAATCAATCTTTCCATTTTCCCCTGAGTTACACCTAAGAACAACTCTCTTTCACAATGGAGTACGAATTATCTGCGCTGGTTACACGCACGCTATTCGCTTTTGGAGACCATGAGGTGTCACCTACGCTTCCACTAGCGCAACCAAAATAAGCTGGGACCTCAAGCATTTCCACAGTTATCCAGTCACACCCTAGAAATATGAATCACGCTTTTTTTTTTTCCAGACCCGATATTCGTTCTTTAAATCTTTTGACATAATTAACGTGGGAATATACCTTATTTGTTTTCTACTTAAGTAGCATTCAATATAGGCAATTATTTAGCATAAATAGAAGGAATCCTATAACCATCTGCTATGAAGCGAACAATCTGTATACATAATGTGGACGCCAGCGTGGTAGAAATGTTTGAAACTAATCTTATTAAACGTAATTGACTGCGACGTGGAAGCTGGCCGCCAGCTGGCACCTGCGCACGTTCATCCTATTGTTTGCGCAAGATTAAGTATTTATCTCGTCGTTAACTCCACAACAGACTACTCTTGAAGTGCGTGTGTTTTCGTTCCACACGAGATTATGATACTGATAGAAAATCAGAAATAGTACATTTACGAGTATTCGCAAAGAACTCGTTTGGCATGCAAAAGCTAACAATGCCTGTCAAGTTTCATGTCTACCTTTGTATCCATATGCGCACACACGTAAGATTTTTTTACTAAGTACTTTTTCCTAAGATAATAATATTGGCCTGAGTACTGGCTTTGTGAGAAGGAACGTGAATAGGGGAAGGACAGAGACCCTGTGGAAGCCTTTGTCAGCACTGTCCAACATCCCTTCTTTTCTGCTCATCATTATGACTCCTTGTTACAATTTGAAACATGGCCCAGTGTGTGATTATCCTCTGGTTAACTGGCACATTTGCCTGGATGTGTCTGATTACTCTAAAGGCCAGTTGTCAGTGGCAGCTTGCATTGAGACGAGAAAGTTAAAAAAAATGGTAATTTCCTGAGAGTGCCCTAGATTCTTTCATTATTGTACTTTGCATGAAGGTGAGGTGTCAATAGCGATTTTTTCTTTGCAAACTGCTAGCCATGCACCTTCCCCTTTGCTTCGCGTATTTTCTTGACTCTAGCGTTGACTTGGGCATTGAGCTGTTCTCACCCAGTACTGGGCTCTAGCCCCTGGAATACCCATGAACTTAAAACCCTTAAAACTCTGAGTCTGACCATTTGCACCTCAGTAGTTAAACCAGTTTGCCAGATGTATGAACTCTATACTCTCAGACCCATAATGACCACAGGAAACCTAATTAGCTTTAAGGGAAAGGAATCACTGCAATGGCTTTAATTGCTGTGCTACAGTTTATACAAGTGGGATCTACTCTGCTAGCATGCATGTACATTTCAGCAAGACAGATGACTGTTGGGAGGTCCTTGTGTTTTGACAAAATAAGAGAGGGGCACTGATGATCCTAGGTTCTCACCTGCCTCCAGAGGCAGAAAGGTAAAGATTTTTGCCCAGCTACAGGCGGGATTGGCATGCCTCAGCCTGATTTGTGGACAGGAATTTCACTGCAGATGGTCTGGCCATGAAGTCTTGGCTGCCTTGTACATTTGTGTGACAAATGGGGGAGCAAGACTGTTACAGTGCAGAATCGGCTGCTTAATGTGTTGGTCGAGCCTTGTGGGTGGGTGGGTGGTCAGGGTCCTAGTCCGAAGTCACCAAAGAAAAGGGGTGTTGATGCTGAAAAATGTCACTCTGAACCTAGGCTTATGTTCAATGTACCATATTTTTCATTAAATTCAATGTATTTGAAAAAATGACAGTAACCATTGATCAAAATTAAAAGCCATCTTGTCTATTGCAGAGATTGATTTAAACTAATTATTGGAAATTTCTATGTATTAACCCACCATCCTGTCTAAAGAATGAAATAAAACCTGACTGTTACATAAACCTGAGTACTTCTAATATTACCAAAGGGCCTTGGTCACAGATGTTATTACATCTGTCCCCGCGGATGGGAAAACAGGCACATCTGAAGGGGCTGCCATGTCACGGCGCTCTGCTTCGCTATTGTTTTGGGTCAGCATCAGGAGCAGTTGTGGTCCTGAGGCCTCAAGGAATAATGTAATTTCAGCAGGCCCATGATCCACTGTGATACTGGCTGTGCATTATATGCAAATAATTGTTTAGGTTTGAAATTAGGGGATTTAATGTATATATTTTCATCAATGTGTAATGAAGGTGTGTGTGTGGATACTGACCAGACAAGTCATCTGTTACAGAAATCTAATTAATTGTCATTTGCCTTGTCAATATTTTACACGGCACTACTATACAGTATGTTTGTTTATTTGCTTAATTGATGGGGTACACTTTTGGGGGTTTTTATGACAATTACTTTCTTATTCAGTCACAGAAATTAATTGAGAAATCATTCTTTTTCCAAGTAATTGCCTAACCAAAAGGATTATAATTTGTGGGGGGAAGAAAGGTTAGAATATTTTTATTTTCTTGTTTTTTTAGTTTTCATTGTTTACACACATTATGAGATGAACATGCAGAATAATTACCATGCAAAAAACAATTCTAGTGAATGAGCGGAAATGTTATTTAAAAATGCATGTAGCATTTTTGAGTTATTAGTAAGTAATCAGTTCCATCACGATGCATTTGTGCGTGTGTAAGTATATACATGTTGAAGATGGATAATATGGTAGATTGCAATGTTGTGTTCTCCTTGGTTAACTCTTCTTGCTAACTTACTCTCAAAACTTCAGTGGAATTTGTCTTTGGTTAATGTGGTTTAAACAAATTATAGACATCATTCTTCTTAATCACTGAGGTCTTACATTGAATATTGTTTTGGAAAGGACTATGCTCTGGAACTTTGGAATAAATTATACCGAGGATAAGACTGTATGTTGTGAGTTGAAATTCCATGAATGTTTTCTGTAAGTGTTTAGTGCAGACGTAAGCAGCATGTGTGTAAATTTGGCTGTTGGTCTCAGTGTTAGTACCACCCAGCCTTCCCAGCTCTTTGGGCGCAGACGAAAGGACAGGTGCTGGTTAGACTTGTGCTGATCAAGCCCCGAGGCAGCAGTGGCCAGAGGGCAGGTGCGACAATGTTAGACACCCCCTGCCGGACGTGCCTCCAGACAGGCCCCCCAGGACAGCTGTGCTTGGGTCGTCGTACATGAATGTACCCATGCTGCCCCTCCTGGCTTTGGGCCAGAGCTGCTCCACCCTGCCTCTCTTAACACTCCCTGTTCATACTGCATGCTGGACACAGTGTGCTCTCAGATAAGCCACTCATGGAGATGGGCCTTGGCACCATCAAGGTCTTTCAAGCCCCTTTATCCAAGTGCTTTCTGTCTGCCTTTTCAGCAAATAGAGAAGCCCCAAATGTGTAGTGTGTATGGTTTTCACTCTGGCAGAAGCTTATAATAATAGAGGCTGTCAACAAAACCACATTTTTACTGTTTTGGCTTCCTAATTATTTTGAGAAGGGATTCCACAAATTTACTGTTTCCATGATGGTACTTTTGGCGAAGAACTTTACCTTTGATTTGGAGCACTTACTAATATATTTGTAGGTTTGGATTTGTAAGTCACTGATTAATCAGCAACCGAACAAATGAACATTAATGGAGTTACTCGAAAATAAATTTTTATCAGTTGTCACTGGTGGAGTTAGTTGCCTGAGACAGGCACATTTACTGATGGGGAAAACAGGCTGATGCTCTATAGTGATTAACATTCAGACTACCCAAATACATATCTAGGAAAATAATTGCAAGCCCTAGAATTTGCATGCATCTTTTTGTCCATTAGGACTCCTCCCCAGGACAGATATGCGTGCCAGCAATGACACATTAAACCAGGTGCTGGGTCCCATGCACTCTGGGTTCTTACCCGTGTTTTTGACCCCTCCTCATGGGCTCAGAGTTTCTCAGGATAATATTAAATGTCAGCACACTTCAGTGTTCCCATTATGTAGTGTGGTGAGGAGAACGCAGGGCGTTCTTTTGGCTTTGCAGATGGGTAGATGTACTTTTTTATTGCACAGATACTCTGGGAGCCAAGAGCAGCTGGAGATTGTAATCCTGTTTCAACAGGTCACACCATTAGACAAGCTGGAGCAGGTTTTTATTGTAAGATTCCTAATTAACCAAAACCAATTGGGAAATATATTAATCTGGTGTCAGGGTTAAAAATATATTAATGTTTTCCTCTGCAACAGTCAAAGTCTTTTAGTAGCAGTAAAATGCTTAAACTAGCCTCAAGCTTTAACCATATAAATTTATATGTAATACATACAGAGAGCCAAACACAATATGAAGGGACTTTTAAACAGAAACAGCAGTCAGTACTTGGGTTTCTGGCTCATTCTCCAATCCGTGTTGAGACACTGAACAGAATATATCCTTCATTAGTGCGTCACAAGTTATTAAACTGCCACCTTCCTAACTAGACAGGGAGAAAATCCCTAAGAGTTGAAAAAACATTTTTTAAAAGGTGGCCTGTTGAAAACCTGATACTGTGGGTAACCATAATGCAGCAGTACATGAAGTGAAAACTTTAACAAAGCTTCTTTATTTCTGTTATCCACAGAATGTATATTATACAGAGTTGTGACCACATTTTCATTATTTTGGACCCCCCTAGCGAATGAGGTGCCACCTTTAAGCAGTGTTGTGGCTGTGAAATTGGGGCCGTGTTGGGCAATACGATGGCCTGGGAGGTGGTGGGACATCATTTTGTTTGGAATGATCACAAAAGGCCCTCTTGAAACAAAACTCTTTGGTAAACAAATTGGAGGCAGCGAGGGGGGTGAAAAGATGGGCATGATGGGTTACCATTTGACTTTTTACAGGGTTGTCCCTATCCTATTGCTATATTATCATGTAAATTTACAGCTTATTGTGCTCTCAGAAGTGCATATTGTGGATAAATATGGTTTACACATGGCATGATCACATAGCTATTTTTATGAAGTGCTAAGATGCACAGCATGTCTGTCATTCAGACACACTTTTTTGGCTATTTCTAGCATTTAGAATAATACCAGACAAACTTGTATGGAAATCGTATTAAAGAAGACGAAGAAATCCATTGCTCAGAAGTCTCTGTACTAGTTCATTGCCAGTCCCTGTTCAGTTATTGTAATAATATCGTTGTTTTTATTGCCTGCACGGATCAGCCTGGAAACCGAGTCATGGAATGGGTCAAAAGTTGTTCTGCTGCTCAGATTAGACTCAGAGTTTCTGGTAGGTCACTGTTCATGGAAGGAGAGTGATGTCATTAGAATTAGGGGGAAGGCTGATAGTTACTGTTCAAATTAAAGCACTGATATGCCTTAGCAGCAGACCCATGACATGCTGAGATCCAAAGAGTGGGGAGACGAGGGACTAAATTAGATGATGCGGTACTACCTTGCACAGATCAGTTTCCACATTCAATTGATCTAGGAGGTTGGCTGAATATTACCATGAACGATGACTGAGAAACAAGTGAGCTCTGCATTAGATACATCTTCAGTGAGTGAAGTTTTTTAAATCAATGTACGTGTGGAGTCATCTGTTCAAGTCCATCTCTAGCCATCTATCTCGGTGTGAATTAACAGCATCCCCAATCAGCAGGATCACAGCCTCGGCCTTTCTATCTTTCGAAATGAATTACCATGCTGTACTTGCACTTCAATTAATAAAAGTTCTTTAGTATTTTAATGGCCATCATAGTGGCTATCCTGTCTTATTTTTTCCATGTCACCCAGGTACGTAAATATACAGGTTCCAGAAAGGTTGCTTGTATGTAAGAGAAGTGTCTGCTATGTCATTATTCCATTTTCCAGTAGAAGGCAATAATTCTTTTCTTGGTAGTCTATATTTCTGAACAATTTTGACAACATCGAGGGGTTGGATGAGTGGGATGCACAGTGCACACCATTAAGCTCATATCCTGCAAGTCACTTAGGTTGAGCTGTATCAAATGTCAATAGAATGGCATTTCACCAGCTGTTGCAAAGGCAGGGTGATTTTACTGGGCCTTAAGAGAGCACTGGTTCACCATCACAATTCTTGAGTTCTCCTTAGATGTTATTCCTGAATCATCACATTCTTTTTTCAGCAGCAATATAAGTTGCTTTAATTAAGTTGAGTACTATTAGGATCTGGGCTTCCACTGCGTTGATTTTTTTTCTACTCTTTGTGTATATATTTATAGATTTTTGGAATTTTTTTGAAAATTAAAATAGCAGGCGAAGTTAAAGCAGAATCCATAAAAACACAGAGATTCAGGCCAGTTGAGAAGAAGAAAGCAAATTTAGTCAAAGGACTAAGGGTACAAGGGGTGGGGGCATTATTATGGGGGGTGGGCTGCAACGCAGCATGAGCCCCCACAGCTTTAGAAGGGCTGATGAAGGGGGGGGACCTCAAGTTTCATGGCTTCTAACAAAGGCCACCTGGACAATTCACATTCACCACCTATTCTGTTTTAACCCATTCACATGTTAATCAATGTCAGATCGATTTAATGATGAGCCAATGTCCTGGAATGGAATGACTGCACACACATGTCCTCAAATGCCCTCTCTGATTGATAAGTCATAGATGGTCTTCCGGATGTGGAATGTTCTTTGAGTTTCTGTGTCTGTTTGCCACAGAAGTTAAAAAAAAAAACCAGTTAATATTCTGTTGGCGTATCTTTATTGGTGGATGTATAGTTACAGAACATTGTCGAGTGTTATGGCACTAGAGCTTGCTGTTTTCCCAACAGTTCCTACAGCATCTTAGCACAGTGGCTCACCTGTTTCAGCAGGCTACAGGCAAGCACAAGCGTGCATGCTTGAACCCTAACACATTTTTTTTTTTTTTTTTGACTAAGCTATCCAAGTGAGTGGCATTCTGAGCTGCTTGGAATTGCCAAAGAACGAAAATTTGAGCATGGCATATATTTGGCTGTGTCATCATGGTGTTAGCACAGTCTTTTACTAGGCTGTGTGCCATCCTCCCCTTCCAAAGCCAGACTGTTTGAGAGCTTGCAGCGCGATGCATACAGCTACCATCCGTTTGTCGGTAACACAGGGGGCAAGGCTTCAATTTCCCACTTTGAAGCTAAGATTCTCACAAAGCACTGTAAACCTATTGAAAAATATATTTGAAAAAAAACTTTGATAGTTGAAATACATTTTGTCTCTAAAAGGCATCTTTCATATAAAATGGTGGCCTATTATTCAAACATTTCTGTCATAAAATGTGAATTTTCTCTAGCAGGTTTCATTACAGGCATCTGCTCCAATCATCTAGGAGATTTCACCTAATTTAATTTGTAATATTTTTCTGCCATTTCATAAAATTTCTAGCAGTAAAACGAATGGAGCTGGGCAGCAAAGTGGCTCAGAAGCCAGGCTTAAAAGTTCATGCCATTCTATCAAAGGCTTTTTTTAATGTGTAGGTTTATTAGTGTAAGATTGCAAAGGTGTAAGCTAAGTACAACACTTAGTATGAGGAAAAGATTTTGTTATATAGGCAACTCGGTTAGTCTGTGAATGAATTACTGTAAACCCCTGTAATATGAAGGATCCTTTGAGGAAACTGAAAATCTTTGGACCATAATTTCTGGCTTTTATGTAATTGTTAGTGTAATATCTTTTAGTAAGAAAGTTAATAAAATTTACAACTTATCCCTTGTAAATATCTACTAGGAAAGAAGGCAGAGACACACTGTCAGGAGTTGTATTTCCTACAGAGGGCTGTTTTTGCGCCTTTGTGTGCAGGGGCCTTGCGTTGAATGGACCCCTTTATTCCTTCCGTGCCAAAGTAAAGCATAACACCCTTTGTCAGGGGCAGTTTGTTACAGAGTGGAACTGAGAGGAGAGCTTGTCTTTTTTTTTTGGGGGGGTGAGAATGCCTCCGCCGACCCACTTCTCTCCAATTCGACCTTTTACGTAGTTACACGACATATCCGAGGGCAGAGTGTCGACTTCCACGTGGTGATGGGGTGATGGTGGCGCATGAAGTACATTATCTGCTGGCAGCCAGTTACTGGCCATGTCGCTCTGAAAACCTGCTGTTTCTTTTTGTTTCAGCATGATGACTGCAGGAAATTCAGCTGTGTTCGTGCTCTATTTGGGAAACATGTCTCAGCTGCACAGCCATTCGTGATAAAGATCACTTGCATTGTTATTTAAAGACACTTTAGCTCATTTCTTTAAGCTGTTGCGTAAGAGTAAATTACGGCTAAAATGGCAACCCACAAGATGCGTTTTGCGATCGTGATGGTCAACGGTGTGTCACAGAGACGAGAAACTAACCAGAAGAAGACAGCAGAATGACACATTCAGATTTCCAGACAGACATTAAAAATATTATGTTTTTGCAAAAAGCGAAGCCAGTCTTGTGTGTGTGATTCACAGTACACGTCTACGTCGGGGAGAATCGCCTCTGGCAGGTAGTGCTGGGAGGGGCCAAACCGAAAAGTTGGTTTGAAGTCGTGAGGTTCCATTTGATGTGGTCTCCAGTTCTCCCCAAATTAGGGACCTGGTCTGATTGTTCCTGAGCTACAGCTGCACGCCTCTGACAATGTCTCAGCTGGAAGAAAGGTCTGAGGGGAAAAATAGAACTCTGAAAGGCATTGAAAGGGAAGGCAGTAAACCCACAGGGTGTGGAGAGGGACCATTCAGAGGCCTGATGACTCAGCCTACACACCTGTGTGTGAGCGTGTGCGTATGTGCACGCACGTCACAGTTCTTAAGGTGGGGCTTCCTGGTTTGGCCAACTGTCATTGGTGCTGGTGAAAAGAAAGGTTCTCTTTCATTTTTCACTCAGCTGATGTATTGCAGGACCCTGTCTTTCTGGTAACATTGCCTTTTAAGGGGTCTTACCCTCTGCTCAGACTGTCTATTTATCTGTTCATGCACTTCAAATAAAGGCGTGAACTTGGTGAACTTACAAATCAAGTCAAAGCAAACATATCAATAGGCGGTGACTGGTGTCATAAATTGAGAAGTGAAAAAACAATTACAGTAACTGTAATTAACTTCATGTATGATAAGATTTTACTTATATCTGTGAGTAAAGGAAAGAAATTGCATTTGAAGTAGTGATAAAAAGTTTTTTGCTTTAATGCGTTGTATGGGGATACCCCAAGAACAGGCTCTATTCGCAGGGGGTTCTCCCAGTTTTATGTGAGCTGACACCCTAATCTGCTGAGTTCTTTATCTCAGACTTGTTGTTTCCATAGAACAAAATTATGGTGGACTGCAGCCACCTCCACTGCTCCCCCCCCAAGAAAAGCCCTGTATCCCCAAGACCCTTTAACCTCAAACAAAGTAACTTTGATTTCCATGTGAAAAAGAGAGAGGCAGTTTGTCTTTTTCAGCTGTTTGCTCACGCTATACCAAGTCCTCCCATGGAAGCTGAACTTCCCCCTGCAGATGGCTCTGTATGGGAATTTCTCCACTGCCACTGTTCACACAATCACTGCAGTCCCCTGTGATTTGTATTCGGGGGGATGTTTTAAATATGTCCTTTTTTGTCAAAGGTCAGAGTGCAGCACAAAAGGGACTCCCACTGGCGAACCCATCTGGTTGCTAGCCATGCATTTCTTGGAGAACCTATCAGATGCAGCGGTGTTTGTGCCGCCCTAATGGCTCTGTGCAATTGGCCCTCAGACTTGAAATCGATGCTTCCTGTGCAGCGTTTTTATTTTTTCCCCGTTAGCTGTGCATATGCAGTATGGAAAGGCCCACGTGGAATAAGATTAATTGGCTAGGGGGGTTCAAAATGGGACATGAGAAATCGCCATCCAGTTCATTTTACACTGTTTGGATGAGTGAGTGTTGTTGACATGGAGTTATGATTTAACACTGAGTAGTGAACACAGGCAATACGTAAATTTGGAAGGACGTTCTTAAATGCAAACTGAGAATGTTTCATCAGGCTGCTTGGGAGACATAACTCCGCATCCAGACCCACCCAGTACCTTGTGGGCTTCGTGTTTCTTTGCTCATCCCCCACACATCAGGAGTCAAAGGAAGCTTTTCAGAGGATAAAAGCAGAATTCACCTGCTGGAAAAAGTCAAGTGCAAACCAGGAACTGCTGTGGAATGTGTCCGACCTGAGTCAGTTCGGTGTGCTTGCCAGGCCTCACCGTGCCTGGATCCAAGCTGGCCAGCCTATCAGTGTCTCAGTGACACTGAGGTAACACTTTTGAGGGACAAAAAAAAAAAAAACTCATGCAATAGACCCAGCAAGTTGTAGTGCATATAGACATTCATCTTCAGTACAGAAAAAACATTATTTGGTAGTGGCCATGTTGAAATCAGTTCACAATATATATGAAGTGTCCTGAAACTCTTCATACTGATTTAGGAGTTAGTGTTAACTTTTCAGGGAGAGAGTCACACACACAGATCAGATCAAGCAAGGATGCAAAGCATAGGATGCATAGAACTTCCATGCCACACCCATCCATAAAGCAGTTGGCAGTATTCACTGATGTCACAACATGCATGCTAGTTGTCATTTCCATGTTCCCATTATCAGGGCCAGCGCTCAGTAAACGAGTCACCTGATCAAGGCCACAAGGAAGCATCATATCACTTGGAGGTGTTCTTTGCCCCATTCCTGTTTATGACCCAAATTACGCCATGTTGACATGTAACTCAATTTAACCGTTTATGTTATGCATTAATCTCATATTCATGGTGATCCCCTGGCTCTAGCCCTGGGCTTTCTGGGACAGGCTCCAAGCTTACTGCGATCTTCTACTGAAAGAGGGTTTATGGACGAAGGATAGATGGATGGTGTGTCTTTCGTTTTGCTAGCAAAATTGAATGCATCAACCTGAAAGTGAGACTTCCACGTAACTTTGTGCTAGAAAAACATCACAACTCAGTTTGCTTGGCTGACAGCTTCTCTACGGCCTGCAGCAATGCAGGTGACATGCAGCAGTATATCCAGCCTCCGAGATTTCTGCCTTTCTGTCATATAGATCTTCAGTATGGACCTAAATCGTGCCCTTTAACTCCCAGATTTAACAAAGAATTGTGCCATTGTCCAAAGCAGAAGGCTCACAATACTCTGGACTGTGGAGACCTTCTCCGTCACCCCCAAAGAAAAAAGCTGGAGTGCATTTCTCTAGGCAGAGCCCCCTATGCGAAGCAACCCCATCCAGCCGATACAGGGTGCATCACGCTCTGCCGTCCAGGCTTGCCCGGATATAGGAGGGGCATTAAGTAGTTAATGAGAATGGATGGAGGCATTGGAGGGATGGACTTTGTGATGCACTTTCCTCTCAAAACTTTTCCACCATTTAACGATAAAGGCATCGTCTCAGTATCAGCACGGAAGCATTGAATTACCTCCGGCAGACAGGAACGCGACACCAAAACAGGTGTGCATTAAGCTAGTACACCACACAGCGAGTCACAATCCACAGTCAGTCTCTTTGGATCCAACAACAAACCAGAGGCTAATCCTACATCCCCAAAGTGATTGCATGAATCAGTTTTTTTTTTTAATAAAATTTATATGAATGTATATAAAATATAAAAATATATAGATTAATATAAAATTAATATAAAATTTGTATGAATCAGTTTTTTTTAAAATAAAATTTACAGTACAGCAAGTGAGGCTTGCATTGATGATGTTTCATTTTTAGCTCATGTATGTTTGTGTCTTTACAGGAATTGCTTGAAGTAATCGTCAGATTTAGTGACATCTAATTGAGCTTCGTGTCTGTTAGAGAGGGAGGAGTTAATGGAGATGACAGTCTTGTGATGGCCATCTTGGTGACAGGCTGGTGAAGACAAACCATGACGCTTTGGTGCCTGATGATCTTCAAACAGAGCCAAGGCATATGACTTTATATAGATTTCTTTGCACATTCCCTTGGGGACACGTTGACAGATATTCCTCAACAGCACATGAATCCCTCAGATTTCACTTGGGACATGGTGACTAGGTGTTCCTTCTTTGCTTTGGGACTAGAAATCGGTTCTACATGCACTCTGTAACCTTGTATGCACATGAAAACAAGAACCCCACTACAACTAGACGTGCCAGGGAGTCTGTGGGGAAACAAGCCCATTTGCCTATTGGAAACAGCTGAGCGAGTGTGGCATTCCGAAAAGTCACTTTGAAGGCCACGTCAGAAAACCATTTAAGCATAGAAGGATGTCAGATCCCACTGCTGTCAGCATGGTGACACGTTCATGAAACAGCGATGCACTGCCTGCCTCTCATTAATTCCGTTTAACAGGCAGGGACACGCTGCTGTCTGTGTGACTAAACCAATCACGGGACCAGCAGGAAAAGTGATACATCTCCCTAAAATCGACTTTTACACTCCAACTTTGGCCTCTTACTTCTTTGCAGCATCGTACCTTTTTCAATCCTTTCAAAACACATGACGTTTTGCTTCGTGTGAAGAATAACTCTACATCAATGAGCAAGTCTTAATGATGACTGATCCTTCACTCAGGTTTGTTTTAACCAAAGTGCTGTGTGAGGAGGGTTCGGTCCTGCCATTTTAGTGTTTCGCTCTAATACTCATGATAGCTGTAGAACATTTTATCAGTGAAGTAGCCATTGCCTTACTTTTGAATGGCCTGTTGAGTTGCAGGTGTGACAGGTATTTAGTGACTGCATCTGTTTGTTGAGCTATTCCTGGCTAAAAGTAGGTGTGTGAGAGTGAGGCTTGTTTGTATTACCTGCTGTGTTGTCATTCTTGTGTGTATTCTTCATTAAAAGCAACGATTTTGATTAATGTGTTGAATTTTATATCTGAGCCTTTGATTAGTTAAAGGTCAGCTTTCTGCACACAGCACTGTATCTATAGAGTAATCCCTGGTCTTAATTCTATATGATACCTGAAGAGTAACTCTGAATTTTGCATGGTGAATTACTCACCTCAGTGGCCTAGTGGAGTTACTCGTCTCGGTTAATGGGATCGTTGGTAACAACTGCAATTACCAAAAATGAGGCCGTCTGTACTGTAATTATACTGAAAATGTGAAAGAGGGTTAACCTGTAAAACCAGCAACAAGGATTCTGCTGAGAATGGGTCTGTCTCTGAATAGTGCGCAGTGTTTTATCACTAACGATGTCTATCACTTGAATGTGTTTAATGCTCAGTGGGGGGTCTTCCACTTTAATGACATCTCTGATTGTGGTAATTAATTTGGTGTGTGGTTCTGTGAGCATGCCTGAGCTCCAGTGGTCCTGAATGCTGACTGACCCTGTTCTCTGTCCCCCAAATCCTGCTTTCACCTGTATATGGAGAGCAAGGTGGGATATGCAATAACTACACTTTTTTTTTTTTTTTATTTCCCCACGGGATGAATAAAGTATGACTCATCTTTCCTATTCTAACCGATTGATCATGAGAACTGACTGTTAAAAGTTGTGCCATGTCATGCAAATGCTTTTACATGTGCCAGTACTGGCAGATCAGTTTTCAGATTTTCTTTCTCCAGATTTAACAGATTTCTAAAGGTCGCTCACCTTAGAATTACAGGGAATGATAAAAAGAACTTGAGTACCTGTCAATACTGCATCGGCTGTTTTCCATTGCTTGTCCCTAACCATTTCAATCTCACCTGTCTTGAAAACTCAGCACTAATTAACAACTTGATGGCAGTTGTAATGAGCCTTAACTGTTATATAAACCTTATCATATGTTGTGTTAATTTGATTCATATTGAGTGACTTTTGCATCCATTTCCATTAATTAAGAAAAGTTCATCTTTTCACAGACTGCGTGTGTGGAATGTCGCTGTTTATGCCTGAACTGAGGGGAGACCCTGCCAGACAAACGTGCTGTAAATGTGGTTTCATGTTGATCACAAATACGTCATTATTCCTTTGCAGCTACATGGTAATTGAAATGCTGAAATTATGCTAAAAGTACAGAAAAATCTCTTTTAAAAGATAAACATTTTTGGGGGCAGGTTTGGCCCTTAACCATATTTGACCAGAATATGCATATAACATCACTAATTCACTTTTATCATGCACCTTCATCGAATCAGAAATGTGAACTTAAATGATAATCTCTTCGCAAAAAAAGCAGCATCTTTTCTCAGACCATTCCAAGAAGTGCCTGTAGTGAGACGAGCTTGCTGCTTTGTTTGATATATTTTCTACTCATTTTCAGAATTCTATGTTCCCAGCTAGCCACAATAAAAAAACAGCACACATCTCAAGCGACAGTGCATCCTGAGCCTTATTGCAGAGGGTGATAAAGCCACCAGGTAGATGGGACTCTGCAGAGGGAAGCCAGGATGGTCCGTTTCCACGGACACCCGAGAACTATTCCTGCTATTTTAATTGAAGGAGTGGGAGCATTTATCACAAACAGAAGATGAGCTACGATTTAAGGTATACTGCTGAGGGGCTGGAGTGGGACAGGACACACAGCCTGCGTCACGTGACTTGTGTTCACAGGGGAACCGTTTCAGGCCAATAAAAGGATTAATCTGACTTTCAATCCAAAGACAAAAACGCGGATTTCTAAAAGATCCAAAACACAAGGAAGTGTGGACAATTTTCAATGGACAGCTCTTGGCTGGTGAAACTAGGTTAGGTCCACAGAGCGGGTTTGTGTGGTCCTCAGCCATTCAGCAAACATCGCAGTACATTTCTGATCGAACAAGAACACCGTCACTGTTACAATGGCACAGGCAGCCGTTCAGGATCCGTTTTCTCTTCTCCATGAATTAAATGAATGAAACAATTTTTTTTTAACCAACTCCTTTTGTTTGCAATCATAAGATACCTCTGTTTCCAAGTCAGTTGAATGGCTTACTTGCTATATTTTGATTTCATGTAAAGGTAACATTGTCCCCAGATCTGCAATTTTAGCTTTAAATTTGTAGAAATCCAACATTTTAGATTTATTTTGTTGGCTTGCATCAAGGTTGCATTAGGCTGTTAAAGAAGGAAACGGGCAATGATTAACAGTAACAGTGATTAATCATGGTCACAGTATTCTTGAACCTGCATTTCAGCCTGCCAGGAAAATGGTTCATCTAACCATAATAAGCTAATCATATCAACTCCCTTATAACTGAAAACATAGCAATGCAAAATATTCCATAACTTTAGTAGAAGTTAATAAGAAAGATAAGTTCTTTTGAGAGCCTCATGCTGTATCTCTTTTCAATGCATCAAGCAAATCCTTTCATCTTTTACTTCCAAGAGTGTTTTAAACGTGGAAACAGGAGATGGAGAGCCCCCCCTCACCCATTCTTGTTGGGGCTCTCTGAAGTCAGGTCTCAGCCATAGGTCAACCAAAAGGCACAAAGCTGTGTTTAAGATTTTAGCCAGGACAAATGGTTTGTTTGGTGAGGGGTTTAAAGCCAGAGAGTAACATCTAAATGCTGGCTTAATGCTGTCACAAGATGCCAGAATCTTAAATCCAGCACAGAGGACTTTAGTTCTAGTGACACAGTGCCATTTTAGGTCTAAACTCCCTGGATACTAGTAAAGTAGGAACCAAGGAAACATCCCATCTACGCAATTTGTAAAATAGGGCTGAGAGCTGTAAAAAGAACGTAAACATTGTGGAAGTTACAAAAGGTGAGACACACTGAAAGGTGCTGCTCTTGTGCTGTGTAGTGGGAGTAAACCCTGATCAAGGTACTTTGAGTTGCTCTCATTTAGCCCTTTTTCATGACGGTGAAGGTACCACTTTGCAGCTTTCACTGAAAGGAAGGCTGACAAGCAACTGTTATTCAACTTATAGCCTTTTCTTTTGACCTAAATGGTAACTTAGTGTGATTCAGCTCCCATTGAGATGTAAATCCTGGTGGAAAAGCTGCCTGAAATCGACACAGCGCCATAATTACTTTGTGCCTCAGCCGCTTAGTTTCATTTTCTTTTTTTCTTCCTTTTTTTTTTTTTAATAAAAAAACACCAACATTATCGGCT
This sequence comes from Gymnarchus niloticus, assembly GCA_009936485.2. Classification (NCBI taxonomy): domain Eukaryota; kingdom Metazoa; phylum Chordata; class Actinopteri; order Osteoglossiformes; family Gymnarchidae; genus Gymnarchus; species Gymnarchus niloticus. Next base: position 5,523,871 of record JAACJT020000007.1, read on the forward strand.
GGAAAGGTTTTCATTTTGTGTGCCATATCCTTCACAGAAACATTTCTGCTGCTCTGTCCCTTCGGTCCTCTGAAGCAAGCCAATAACTCATTTAGGGTGTCGCAGTGCCATTCTTTATTCCTGGCTTTGAATTAAGAGGTGCACTGCTGTATAATGTGACTGCTGTCTACTGAGCAATAGAGACTGGGGGGCAAGTCCTGGTGCCAAAGCATGTTCCCAGGTGATGGAAAGGACACCTCAACCTTTGTGTGCATTGTAGGGTGCCAAACTGCCTTGCTAATTATTTGTCGGGGGGGTGCCTTCGTAATGAACACTGCACTGTTGTTACGTATTGCTATCTGCAATGACTGGAAAGCTTCTCCAGGAAAGTATAATCCAGCTCGCCATTAGCTTGTGGTGGGGGCTCTATCCTCTGCACTTTGTGCCAAAACAGCCGATTTTAAGCATTTTACTGAAACTGTAATCGGTTTGTGTCCCCTACCCCCACCTAGCAATTGTAATGGCTGCAATTTGTTTCCCAGCTTACAGGAGCATCTTCTTCAGATGCTTTCCAGACATTACCATTGAACATAAGGGGTTGTCCAGCCTTTCTCTTAGTAGTTCTGTTGCATGCAGAATCAGAACTTGGCAGTCGAGATACCTGAGTTAAAACCCAGAGAAACCAGAGAATGTGAAAATGCGATGAGCCAGTGAGAGCCAGTCATCTTATCAAGCCTGGGTCTGTATGCAAAGTAAGTGCTTAACAAATGAACATGATGTATCGATTAGTTAATCCATTTGCAGAGATAACGAACAATCTTTTCCTTTATCTCCTGATTTTTAAACAGAAGAGCTCTGCTGGACATCAAAGGTAAGTGGGTGACAGTTTTTTGAATTATAAATTTTGTAGCTGGCATGGCTACTGTTCCCTGAGTGTCAGTGTCTTTTAAGGCCTGGCTATGGATGTTCATTAAGACTATGTTTTTTGAGGTGGAAAGGAACCTCCATTTTTTTCCCCCACTTCTTTATACAGCTAAGCTATTGCCGCTCAAGGTTAGTGCAATACTGTCCCTTCTGCAGTTTGAACCAGCGGCTTTAGAATTTATTGGCTGCAGTGCTGTACAATGCTTTGCTGTGGACGTACAGTGTAAGTAGCATGTAGCCATAAACTAGACAGACAGTCACAGCTAACCGAGAGGTTTCTCCTTGGAGTGACCTTTCAATCATCCACATGGTGCTTTTGGTCTGCAGAACTTGGAATATCCCCCCTGGTACCAGCCTTCTAATTATTTGTCTTCTGATTCAAGTTCAATTTTAATGAATTTACATCGTTATTTATCTGCATGATATGTTTGTTCATTTGTTTCTGTCCCAGTGCCAATAATTTTTATTCAAATACTAGAATCTGATTACATGTAAGCACTCTCGTTAATTTATGCCATGTAAATAAAAGTTCACCTGTGTATAGATTTAGCATTTTTACTTACACTCCGTTAATTAAAATATGCTAATTGGTACTCCAATTTCAATAATGGGAGTGCAAATTATATTTATTGCATAACCAAAGCATTTGTTGTAATAGTGATATGATTTTTCAGCTTGAGTTTTTAAATTTGGTTACTTTTGGTCCTTACTTTTACCTGCCAGTGACTTAAATGGGTTAATTTCAGCACTCAGCACTTTACTGATAAGATGCTTTAGGTGCTGATAAGGTTGCATTGTAAAATGAATTGTTTTGTTGTATTCAGTGTCAATAAAACGTGTTGTATGTTAAAGCATGTTGTCATAGTTCCAGGAATAGTGTACGTGTCAAAAAAGAACAAACATAACCCCCTCATGTTTCACTATCCTACCCGATTGCCGCTTATCTCTGTTTATGATGCAAAGGCATGGGTGTGTGTGTGTGTGTGTGTGTGTGTGTGTGTTATATTTAACAGCTTTTTGTATGCATACGCATGCTCTTTTCACATGTGTGACATTTGCAATCTGTTCTCTTTTGAATTTCATGTTCAGCGAGCACAAATAAGTAACTTCTGTTTGAGGCCAGGGCATAGTCCTGTGGTATATAGCGGGTCCCAAGAAGGGCCGTGCTGTAGAACCGTTAAGCAAGATACTCCAGCAGAACTGCACCATTATTTTTAGACCAGCTGGATATTTTAAATATTTCTGTACCAAACCTAGATAAAAATACAACCTATTTTACTTTATAAAAGGTGCTAAGAATTTGCAGTGTAACCTCAAAAAACATTCTGAAAATGCTATTGATGAGGTGTCAGCGGCAGGCCTTATAAGAGCGGCTTTTCAGGGACCTTTCTGTGGTTTCCATGACTGTGCAACTGAGCTAATGCAAACAAGGGCAAGCAGCACAATCAGAATGAAACAATATATCACAAGGATTGTACGGTGTATTTATTTTATGGAAGAGTGGAGTGTACACTTATGATAGCTATTACTATAGTCAGATGCCAATAAATCACAGGGAAAATCTTTTAGATGAGCTGCACAAAATATGAAATTACGCAATTAGAGATGACTGCATAGGTTTTTTTTCCTTCTTTGAGGACCAAATCCATCTTGATTTCCTGAGACTTCCTATAATGAGCCTAACTAAGATGTTTACTAAATCACTGCTTTATCTTCTCTACAGGCCTGAGAAGTTACGAGGTTTGTTTTTTTAAAACCAAATGCAGTTGCAAAATATCTTTTGCTAATCATGATAAAATGACTGTTCAGTTGTATAAAATTATAGCATGAATTCAACAAACAATTAATAAGTCAGTCTAGTACAGCATGTGTATTCAATTTAAATGTGCTCTGCGATATTAGTGGAATTGCTTTCAAAATATTAAGCATACTCTGCAAAAGTTTTAGGTGCTTGTGAAGTAATGCTTTACGGTAGAGATTGTTTCAAAAATAAAGCCATGAATTGTTTTCATTTATCAATTTACAACATATGAAGTGCATAAACTGAAAAACCATGCAGGTAGGTCGTTCCAAACATCTAGAAGAGCTAACCACAGTTCTTCTCTGTGGATTTAGGTTATCTCAGTTGCTTCTGCCTCTTCATTTAATCCCCAACTGTCTCGATGTTGAGATTAGGGCTATGAAGGGACCGTACCATCTCTTCCGGGAGCTGTTCTTTCTTTTGCTGATGATAGTCTTTTGCGATTGTGGCTGAATATTTGGGATTGTTGTCATGTTGCAGAATGAATTTTGGACCGATCAGACACCTCTCCAATGATACTGCATGATGGCTAAGTATTTGCCTGTACTTCGTAGCATTGAAGAGACCATTGATCCCTGACCAAATCCCCAAATCCATGTGCAGAAATGCAGTCCCAAGCCTTCAAGGAACTTCTACTATGCTTCACTGTTGCCTGCAAACACTTATCCTTGTACCACTCTCCGGCCCTTCTTCAAACAAGCTGCCGTCTGTTACAGCCATGTATTTGTAAATTTTCACGTATCAGTTGAGAGCACCTGCTGCCATTGTTGTACACTCAAATTGTTGTGTTTTCATCCATATGTGAGTCTTTTGGCCTTGTTTCCATATTGGAGGTATGACTTTTTGGCCGCGAGTCTTCTATGAAGCCTGCTTCTGACCAGACTTCCCCAAATTGTGGAAATCGTGAACTAGGGTCCCACTGGTTTCTGCCTGGTCTGAGCTGATGGTGCTGCCGGACATCATCCGATTGTGAGGGGAAGTCAGCATGATGTGTCTTTCATCTACTGAAGTTTCCTTGGCCAGCCGCTGCATGTTCGGTCCTAAATGTTGCCTGTTTTTTTGTGCTTCTGCAGAGCAGAGCTTAAACGGCACATCTGGAAACACCTGTCTACCTAAATTTCTGTCTGTGAGAGACCTTGATGATCCAGTAAGACCTCCGTGTGTCTTGTTGCTGTGCTCAGTCTTGCCATGGTGTTTTTTTTGCATTATATTGTCTTCAGCAACCTCACCTTGTTAGTAGAGCATGACTGTTCCTCACCCAGTTTCATTCCCCTTATGCAGTTGTTTCTGTTTCAATTAATGATTGTGTATTGTTGATCATTAGCACCTGTTTGGTATAATTGTTCAGTCATGCAGTAGGCTTTATGCCTACAAAATCTTTAACTCTGCACATGTGTACCCAGCAGAATTGCTGTTTTAAAGACAAATAATGGTCACCACTAATATCGAATTACTTCAGATTTGTTTTCCTATTCATGCACTTTGTACGTTGTTAATTGATAAATGAAAACTATTGGTGGCATTTTTGAAAGCATCCTTATATGCTTCATTTTTTTCACAAGTGCTTAACCCTTTTGCACAGTACTATACATATTTTCACATGAGGTGCACCTACAGAAGTGCTGATTTATCTGAAATTGTAGTGTATTGCCTGATAAGTAAAAACTCACATTATGAGGTGGACATTCACTTTGTTCATCATCATCATTTAAAAAGGACATTGAGCTGATGTTGTGTTTTCTAAGCTAGCTCTACCAAACAAAATTAGTATGTTGAAGTATTTCTCCAGCAAACAGAAACCTCATTAGTGTCTTGATGCGTTTTTTCCCTAGATAAATAGGCATTTGCACGTGCACTGTGATTTTTTTCGGTCCATAATGTGATTTAAAGACACTGACTTTTGAAGGCAGCACCAATGTCTGAGGACCGAAATAATAAACGGCATACAGTGCAACGGCTTACTTCCGTCTGAGGAAATGAGGCTCGCTGTGCTTACGCCATAGTTTTCACAAAGCCACCCAACGCTACGAGGCGTGCGCAAATTTCTGCGAAGATCCCGTTTGCTTTCTCGGTCAGCAGCGTCGCATTGATTAAGGGCACAGTCGTTTTTTCTTTGTTTGAATTCATATTAAAGCGACATATAAACAGATTACCACGCTATATCCTACAAAATCCTTTGTGGGGGAAGGGGGGGGGGGATGTATTTTAAAGCCTCGAGGGTGTTTGAAATGAAATGAAATGAAATGAAGTGGAGTAAGTAACGAAGGAAACCTCCGAACCGGCAAAGACGTCATTAGGTCTGAGCAGCTTTCATAGCATCGGTAGCTGATGGGGACATGGATAAGGGTAATTCAGGCAAGATGGCGAGCAACCTCGCACATCTGTCTTTGAATTTGGGGGAAAAGAATTGAATAATCCTTTCACGTTCTGATTGTAAATCCTTTTGGGCTCGTTAACGAAAACAAAACAGTCTTCGTTTTGCGCGATGCCTTGCAGGCAGACTAAACAATACCATACTTTGGGGGTGAGGGGCACCTACTGCGCGACGGGAGCAATCCTAAGGGTGGACATTTCCCTCTTCTCATTAGTGAACGCATCCTTGGGTATCAGGTTTGGGAATACATCCCGCCAGTCTGGCCCAGTGCGCCTTCTGTCTCACAAGACGCTGTTACAGATGTATTGTAACACAATGCCAATTTGACACGGATGGCTGCTTCCCTGCCACACGCAGGCAGGACAAATGGATAGTCTGCCTCCACCGCCTTTTAAGCCCGAGGTCTTCTACTCTGGCACCACATCAGAGTAGTGAGACAGCCCGGCTTTGCCTGCCACGCAAAACAGTATTGCATTATCTCGATATGTTCTCCATTACGGACACATTCCTTTACGCGCTTTGGAAGGACTGACCTGAATTTCAGCAATGTTGTGACGCAAGCCGTGCATTTGCGTTTATTAATAAATATTTAATAAAGTTTAACAGTTTGCTGATACGTCTATTAACGCCTCGTTCTGATTTGCCCTTCAGTGTGAATTATAATGGCACATTTCTTTTGAACGGCCAGTGATTTAACGTGGCCGGCGTAGGCCCTCCTTGCGGGGTTATTCTTTCACCTGTGGATCGCTTTTCTGTGCGGCCGTGTACAAGTGTGTATTTGTTTTTGGTTCTCGGTTCAAAGTGTAAAGGGCAGCCGATTCCCCTTTTCACATGATCTTTCTTCAGGCCCCGTTGGCAGGGTGCGGCTGATTGCTTTAGATAGCCGGAGACGCAACAGGCTGTGTTTTATCGGATGAAATAACCTCGGCAGTACGTGTTCCTTTCACATTCAGCCTTACGAGACATTCGGCTTGACGCAAAGCAGAATTGGCGTAGAATGCGGGGCTCCTTCGCTTCAGTCTGGTAAATCACGCCGGCTCTCAGTATGACAGTCCCCCACCAATGCTTGATGAACATAATTATTGTCAGATTGGTAGATCTGGCTTGAAAGTTGGTCGGGACATAGCCCTTACGTCCCTACCTAAATCCCTGCGCCCGATTCTTCTCCCCCCAGTAAGGAGCCTTGCCTGTCCTGGTAGACGACTGAATTCCTTCATGTCTCGCTTACAGATCATTACAATTACTTAACACTCCGTCCCCCAGCCGCGGATAGCCAGTAATGTGTTATTTCTCTATCATCTGCAATCTCCTTCTCTCTGCTGCATTCCCAGCCCTATCAGGCGACTTTCAATAAGTGCACTTTGATGGCTGAAGACGAGACACAGCACATGATGATACTCACATTTTTGCTTTCTAAAATGTGCTACCCGTCTATTTTGAACCGAAAGCCTTTTAGTGACATCTCACACAAAATTGAACTTAGTTTTTCTTCCACAGTTAAATAAATGCAGTTGACCCCAAGTGCTCTAATTGCTGGAATACACAAGACGTTTAAGGTTATTTAAATATAAAGGAATACTCCAAAACTCTAATTAATAGACTACAGTAAGCGTGAGACTTCGAAAGAAACCTTTTTTTTTGTTGTTCCAGGAGAGAAAATAAGGAATATGAACATAACTGTATAGAAAGTAAAATATCATATTAACAAAGGCACAACACGGATATTAATTTACTAAATCAGATGTGTGCATGGCAAATGCAGTCGGAAGTCCTTGATTCATGGTGAATTCGGTTATTTTTTCAACTATTATCTTCTTTACGATTAACTTGATAATGATGAATTTGTGTGGGTTTTACTTCCCTAAACAGGTGGCTGAAGCTTAACCACTCGACCGCTCGGTCTGCCTTCTCAAGGTCAGCTACAGATAGTCGCTTTGGGAGAAACAGAACGCTGACTAATGAGTGCTATGCCGATGTGCTTTTCACCTTGGTTCTTATTTACGAGAAATGAAATCGGGTATAATTAATAAAACACTCCTCTAACCAAGCTGGTCCAAAACAAACTGCATAATCAGTTCCGCCATTTAATGCTGTCGTGTAATTAGAGAGAATTCAGTTGTCTGCATTCATGGATTTTTCACATGGCGAAAGCGGAAGATTCAGAAACTTTCATTACATTTCTGGGGAGGGACTGGAGATACCTGATGATGCGCTCCGTTAAGGCACACGCACGTTTTCCTCCCTTGTTTCGTGAAATTGGATTTTAATATCAAAATTTGCTTTCAATGAGTTTGTTTCCCCCCCCAGAAGGACTGCAACATAATAAAATGAAATTGGATCACAGAGTAACATTTTTAAAAAATTTGCAGATGTATAAATCAGAGCAGCCAATGTGATGAAAGCACTTTAATTCAGATTATGGAATTCTGCAATTACCTTTAAAGATTAGTAACAGAGTGGGCTGTCCTTGAATGCAGTAACACCCTCTGTCTCAGACACCAGATTGACTATTGTTACAATAATACACCCAAAACTGAAAGTAATTCTCTACCAAAAAGAATATTGTAACCAAGTACTAAAAATACAGAATGTTCATTTCTGGTGCTTAACTATGGGGGTTTTTGTTTGTCTCTGTGTGCGGGTGCTCAGTAGGCATGTTGTGGCTGATTGAGATAGCTGTCACACAAAAGGCTGGTTGAGTTTGGCTTAATTTGCTGTGACCTCTGGCCCCAGGAAGTGAAATTAAAAATACAGAAAAAATCTGCAGTTGTATGTCCTGCAGCTCCTGCTCCAACTTAACAGTAGCCACAAGTGCTACAGCCACTAGAGAAGAACAACACTTTAAAAATTCTATCAAAATGGCACAGTGGAACTGGGGCCCCTTCCTATGCCTTATAAAATGCTTCCTAATCATCAATGAGCTGGAAGGGAGCATAGACTCGTAAAGCCTTGTCCTGCAGTGTAGGGTCCCAGTGGACCAATAGTGGTGGTAGTTAGCAAATGGAGGCTTACTGGAGAAGAGATTCAGTCAGCATGTACTGTATATATGGCATGTGAGAGGCTGCTGTCCAGCCAGGTCCAAGGTTTGACTAATATGCCGCAGATTACTGCAAGATTACAAATATTAGCCTGCCGTAAGCCAGTCTGGTAGTTTGGTTTTACTTTCTAGATTTACAGGGTGTGCATAAAAAATAGCAAAACCATATCTGGAGTGAAAACAATCTCACCTCTCTCCTCCCTTCATATCCTACCTTTCCAGAGCTCCCCCACTGTTATAGCATGTTGCTTTTTCCCCTGTTTGGGGTTGAACAGATGGATCCATTTAAGAGGAACGGTGTACAAGCCATTGTGACACCGTGGCAAAAGTGGTAGTGGCTCAGCGAGAGCAGAGAACCCAGATGAATCCGTTGATGTGCGCTAATGAACACTGACAGGCCTTTTCCTGTGTGCTGCTTGTTTGGCCACGGCTGCTTTGTTTCTCTTCTTTGTCCCAGGAATAACAACACCTTAGGATGGCTGAGCCTTTGTCAACACGACAATGCTTTATTTCTGGGGGAAAACAAGGCTATCTAATGTAGCAGAAAAAGTTGAAAAGGAGTTGATGACAAAGGACGCTCACGTCTCGTTTCATGAAGTTCAGCTACGATTGCCTACCTATGAGGCTAGCTGAGATGTAGCTTTAATGGCAGGCCAGGATCCTGGGCTTGGTGCAAGACCCAGCTCACCACACATAATGTTTCACTTGTTGTTTCCTTGTCATGTGACACGTATTTTTCAGAAAATAGCAAGCACGTGCTGTGCGGACAGGAAAATCATTTTTTATATGCACAGGATGGCAACATGTTTATGTGTGGTAGCCCATAAAGAATCTGTCGCGTGTTCAGCATGACGTAAAACTGGTGCCAGGTCCCTGATCCCCCGCTAAACACTGCAAAGTCTGTATTACTGTTGAGTTAATCTTGAAAAAGCCATTTACCTTTTAAATGTCCTGCTTGACTGAAGAGCTATAAATTTTTCCTATATAAACCTGTGCCAGACAGGGAAAATTAGCATACCTTTTAACCTCTGTGAAGTGTTTTTTAAATCGATACTTTTCTTTATCATTGATGATTTATGTTTTTGCTCACAGAACAATAAATATCCATCTGGCACACTTAGTAGACCAATGAAAAAAATGATGGTGGGTGCAGACTGGTCCTGTAACTTTGTGATGTTCATCAGGAAAGAGAAGACTTCATTCTGGAAGTATATTCTTCTCACTTCAGAAATGGCTTGGAATGGCCTTTTAATCCATCTCTGTTTTCGTCTTTTGCCACAGTGATTGATGGGCCAATGGACTCTGACCCAAATAGCATCCGGATGATTAAAAGACAGTAAGTGGTACCGAGTCACTTTGGGCTGCTTAACAGAGCTGGGTGTCATTCAGGAAGGAATAACATATTTTCTGACCTTCTGTATGAAATGCCAGAATGCATGTTGATTTTCTAGGTAATCAACAACATGGTATCTGAAAGCATTAATGTGATGCAAATGACTGCAATCCTTCCAGTCTAGGGAGTAATTTAAAAAAATATATTAAACTAATTTGCCATTTGAATGGGTTTTCACACTTTCCTATTCAAAGATGTATAGTTATGTAATAAATTATCATTCCAGGCTGTTCTCCTGGCCTACGGTTTAAAATGCGTAATAATGAAATACTGAAAAAAAATACGTCTCACGTTTATTGTCAGTCTCACACAGTCATAATGTGCCATAGAACAACCACAAAATTGGCGCAATGTCACTGCAAATTCCTATATTTCAGTATATACAACCGATATTCATGTCTGAGCAGTTCTTTCACAGTCCCTTGTAATCATGCAAAACTTCATCCACACTGACCCACCAAGGTCAAAATACCACTTATTTGAACAAAGAAACATCAGTTATAGTCTGAGCTGCGATGGATAAAACATGAATGCCCCTACAATATATACACATACGTACACACATTAGCATTATCCATTACCTCTTAAAGCTGTTTATCTTCAATAGAACAATTAAATATTAATCAACCCAGTTGTCGTACCTAGCTATGATAAAATTAGTTTTATTGCTTTCCTTTTTGTGATCATGTGGTAAACAGTAGCGTGCCTTTGTCAGCGGGTCTGTGTCAAATAAACGCATAAAACATGGGCAGTATTTCTCCTGATGGTTTATGGGGCTGTCTTTCTGCTTTCCAGCTAATGCCGAAGTAACATTAGCTATCATGACATCAGTTTAATGACAGTTTTCCTCTGCATGCACTCACATTTTTCATTTTAAGTGTTTTAAATCTTTGTTTTGGACATTATTCAGATTTGGAAGGTTATCTGAAACTCGGGACAGATGTATGGAGTTTGTTTATTTTGTATTTAGCATTTGTGTGGATGGGAGGAGAATGGGGTAGGGGTCATCTTGAAGGAACAGTATGCCAAGAGGTGAAAAGAGTGTCGGACAGAGTGAAGAGTATGAAGCTGGAAAGTGAAGGTGTGATGATGAATCTTGTTAGTGCATATGCCTCACAAGTTGAGTGTGAGATGGATGAGAAAGGAAAATTCTGGAGCGAGCTGGATGAAGTGGTGGAGACTGTACCCAAGGGAGAGAGATTGGTGATTGGAGATTGGAGATCCCAGTGGGCATGTTGGTGAAGGGAACAGAGGGGATGAGGAAGTGATGGGTAGGTATGGTGTCAAGGAGGGGAATGCAGAAAGTCAGATGGTAGTGGATTTTGCGAAAAGCATGGACATGGCTGTACTGAATACGCATTTTAAGAAAAAGGATGAACATGGCTGTAGTGAATATGTATTTTAAGAAGAGGGAGGAACAAAGGGTGGCGTACAAGAGTGGAGGAAGATGCACACAGGTGGATTATGTCCTATGTAGGAGGGTCAGTAGGAAGGAGATTGGAGACTGTAAAGTGGTGGCAGGGCAAAGCGTAGTTAGGCAGCATAGGAAGGTGGTCTGTAGGATGACTTTGGAGATCAAGAAGAGAAGAGTGTGGGCACAGCCAAGGATCAAATGGTGGAAGCTGAAAAAGGAAGACTGTAAGTTGGAGTTCAGGGCGGAGTTAAGACAGGCCCTGGGTAGCAGTGAAGATTTACCAGATAGCTGGGCAACTACAGCAGAAGTGGTAAGGGAGACAGCTAGAAAGGTGCTTGGTGTGACACCTGGTCAGAGGAAGGAGGACAAGGAAACCTGCTGGTGGAATGAGGAAGTACAGGAGAGTATACAGAGGAAGAGGTTGGTGAAGAAGAAGTGGGATAGTCTGAGAGATGAAGAAAGTAGACAGGAGTACAAAGAGATGAGGCATAAGGTGAAGAGAGAGGTGGCGAAGGCTAAAGATAAGGCGTGTGACGAGTTGTATGAGTGGCTGGACATTAAGGAGGGAGAAAAGGACCTGTACCGATTTGGCTAGGCAGAGGGACCGAGTTGGAAAAAATGTGCAGAAGGTTAGGGTGATAAAGGATAACGATGGAAACATATTCCCAAGCGAGGAGAGTGTGCTGAGCAGATGGAAAGAGTACTTTGAGGGGCTGATGAATGAAGAGAACGAGAGAGAGAGAAGGTTGGATGATGTAGAGATAGTGAATCAGGAAGTGCAACGGAATAGCAAGGAGGAAGTAAGGACAGCTATGAAGAGGATGAAGAATGGAAAGGCTATTGGTCCAGATGACATACCTGTGGAAGTATGGAGGTGTTTAGGAGAGATGGCAGTGGAGTTTCTAACCAGATTGTTTAATGCAATCTTGGAAAGTGAGAGGATGCCTGAGGAGTGGAGAAGAAGTGTACTGGTACCAATTTTTAAGAATAAGGGTGATGTACAGAACTGTAGTAACTACAGAGGGATCAAATTGATTAGCCACAGCATGAAGTTATGGAAAGAGTAGTGGAAGCTAGGCTAAGAAGGGAGGTGATGATTAGTGAGCAGCAATATGGTTTCATGCTGAGAAGGAGCACTATAGATGCGATGTTTGCTCTTAGGGTGTTGATGCAGAAGTATAGGGAAGGTCAGAAGGAGTTGCATTGTTTCTTTGTGGACTTTGTGGACAAAGCATATGACAAAGTACCTAGAGAGGAGTTGTGGTATTGTTTGATGAAGTCAGGAGTGACAGAGAAGTATGTAATAATGGTACAGGATATGTACGAGGGCAGTGTGAAAGTGGTGAGGTCTGTGGTAGGAGTGAAAAATGCGTTCAAGGTAGAGGTGGGATTACATCAAGGATCAGCTCTGGGCCCTTTCGTATTTGCAATGGTGATGGATAGGTTGACAGATGAGATCAGATATGAGCCCCCGTGGACTATAATATTTGTGCATGACATTGTGATCTGTAGTGAAAGTAGGGAGCAGGTTGAGGAGACCCTGGAGAGGAGGAGGTATGCTGTAGAAAGGAGAGGAATGAAGGTCAGTAGGACTAAAGCAGAATACATGTGTGTGAATGAGAGGGAGGACAGCAGAATGGTGAGGATGCAGGGAGTAGAGTTGGTGAAGGTGGATGAGTTCAAATACTTGGGGTCAACAGTTTAGATTAACGGGAAATGCGGAAAAGAGGTGAAGAAGAGAGTACAGGAAGGGTGGAGGGGGTGGAGAAGAGTGTCAGGAGTGATTTGTGACAGACAGGTACTAGGAAGAGTGAAAGGGAAGGTCTACAAGTTGGTAGTGAGACCAGCTACGTTATATGGGTTGGAGACGGTGGTACTGACTAAAAGACAGGAGGCAGAGCTGGAGGTGGCAGAGTTGAAGATGTTAAGATTTGCATTGGGTGTGACGAGGATGGATAGAATTATGAATGAGTATATTAGAGGGTCAGCTCAGGTTGGACGGTTTGGAGACAAAGCCAAAGAGGCGAGATTGCATTGGTTTGGACATATGCAGAGGAGAGATGCTCTGTATATTGGGAGAAGGATGCTGAGGATGGAGCTGCCAGGCAAGAGGAAAAGAGGAAGGCCAAGGAGGAGGTTTATGGATGTGGTGAGAGAGGACATGCAGGTGGTTGGTGTGACAGAGTGGGATGCGGAGGACAGGAGGAGATGGAGATGGTTGATCTGCTGTGGCGACCCCTGACAAGAGCAGCTGAAAGAAAATGATGATGTTGTGATGTTCTTAAACATTTCTCTTTTTTCAGCTTGTCTGATTTATTTTGCTACTACTAGCATTTTGAAGCTTACTGTCAGGGACTGAGCGCCGTTGCCACTGTATGATGTATCAGTTAAAGCTTTGCCACATGCTAGGCTGATCACGGGGTGCCTCTGATCATATTCCCAAGTCACCCCCATTGGATGCAGCTGGTAATGATTCTCAACACTAACTTTAGGGCTTTTGCTCTGTCCTCTTTATGCACAACCGGGAGAGGCATTACAATGAAGGAGCTTAACAGCAAAACCACTTGTTTGCTTAATTATGGGAAAAACTGAATGGTTTTATAAAACACGCATCATTGCAGTGAGTAGCATCTGTGTGATGAGATGGCATTCCTGAACAATTTGTTTTATATACATTGCAGGCCACAGGAATCTTAACATGTTTTATATAAGCTGTTACTGTGTAGGACGCCATTTAAACCATAGTGTAATAAGAATAACATTATGGTCACATTGAAAATCACCAGTTTTCTAGATATTTTGGTACCATTTAAAACTCTACTTGTGTTTTTTCATTGAATGATGATATGGTCATTATGGTAATGTAGGTTTTTAGTTAAAACATTTCTTCTTATGGTGTATTACCATTCATTCTGTATATTTTATTGTAAATTTGGTTGCGAGGTCTTTTTACATCCATAGATTGAATGTATATCCCAGTTAGAAGTCAGCCAAGTTGTTACATTAAAAAGGTTTGACAGTACTAGTAGATCAAAAGTAAACTACACTCTACAAATGTTCAAATCAGTGTTTCTCTCAGATGTCTGTTTGATCGTTGCCTTCAGTTAGAGTTGACATGTTAATCCGTAGAAATGGCTCGACATGAACTAAAACTGAAACTCTCCATTCTCAGGTCTCAGATCTGATTTTTTGCAAATGCACTAAGTTTTAACCTCGTGTTTGTGTTACATGCTGTGCCTCCATACAGTAATCTCAGCAGGTGAGGCTGCTGAAATAAGCCCAGGAGTGTGACTGGAATGTCACACTTCCCATTCCCGCCATACTCCTTTTCCCAAAAGTAAGCCACTTTCCACATAAGACAGGTTTTCCTTTCTTATGTGTTGTTTCTTTAAAAACCCTTGACAAGCAATGTTCTCATCTATTTATCACTTATGATAATTACAGTGTGTTTATTTGTAGAATATTTCTGCTGTTTCTGTGTATGTATATCCATCCATCTTCCATAACTGCTTATGGAGCCTGGAGCTTATCCCAGAAGCACAGGCCATAAAGAAGGTGACACCTCATTTGAGATGCTGGTCCATCGCAGGGAATGCACTCATCTTCTGGGCAAATGATCAGTTACCAGTTCACCTAGCCACATATTTTGGACTGCCGGAGGAAACTGGAGTACTGGAGGAAACCCATGAAAGCATCTGTATGCATAACTAGGGGCTGCAATTGAACCTTCAGCCCTGGAGGTATGATGTACATACTGTACATATTCCTCAACAGCTTTTGGATTTTTAATCTTTTTGTTCTGTTGTAGCTGCAGTTGCTGGAAATTCTGAAAATATCTTGGGTTTGTTTTTGCTTTCCAGAAAATAATTATGTAGGAAGTGTGCTACTTTTGTAGTTATTTAAATGAATTCAACCTGGTTTGCATGCATTGCTTTGATTTAATTTTAGGAGCGTACAATCAGTGAATTCTTTATTTGTGTTCTTTCATTGCTACTTACTCATCAGTTAAATTAGCTAACAAAGCACTGGTCCATTAAAAATTCATTGCTTTGCTGATGAAAATTAATTTTGAACTGAGAACACGTTTGATTTTGTCCTCGTGAAAGTGTATGTTGTGGCAGACATACATATTACAGAAATGCAAAGTATAACTTTCTAGAACATGGAATTATTTTTGAATCCTGCTTAATTTAACTTCACAGCCTGCAGTCTTTTTTGTATTCATGGCATATTAATCTTGTCTCACTGATGACTGACTCAAGCCCTGTAAATTTTAGCTGAATATATAGTAACCTGTCTATACTACAGTGCATTCTAAATCAATAACTTATTTCCATCACTGAACTATAAATATCGGTCCCAAGTGGCACACTTAGTAGACTAATACAGAAGATGACAGTGGAAACAAATTGCTGATGTGTCTTTATGTGATATC
Source organism: Gymnarchus niloticus (assembly GCA_009936485.2). Taxonomy (NCBI): domain Eukaryota; kingdom Metazoa; phylum Chordata; class Actinopteri; order Osteoglossiformes; family Gymnarchidae; genus Gymnarchus; species Gymnarchus niloticus. The sequence continues at coordinate 5,539,228 of JAACJT020000007.1, forward strand.
TATCACTGAACAGAAGATTCCCTCTTGGAAGTCTTCTTCCATCAGCAAAGATGGCTGATTCATTATGCCATTTGCAGGGTATAAAGCATACAAGAACAACGTCAATCACTGAAACACTTGTGAACGCATGCCCAAAATCACTCGCTCATGGAGAAGTACCCTGTCACATACAGCTGGATGTCCCATCACTCTTTTAGTGTTCTGTCACCATGATTCATGGAGTAGTGAACTCTAGTCCTAATAACCTTGATGATAAAAAGACATTGGCATAGCTGGTAGTACCTGAGTCCAAACATGCAATTTAGCTTGTGGAAATTTCTCTTAAACTTTAAAACAGCATGAGCTTTGACAACAAGATTCCACTGTTGGCTTCTGTGCTGTTTTAGTTATTCACTTCTCCTGTGATGCAACACAAAATAGCTTGTTGTTAAAAGAGCAACAATGAATGTTTACAATGACGTTTAAATTGGAAACATATGGGGAAAGTCAAAGTTCATGTCAGTAAGTGGCATTTGACAGCTGTGTAAGTTGTACTACTGTAAAAGCAAAGCGATGATAGAAGACCTGACATCTGTGTGAAATTTAGATCACAAATGGAGAGATATTCTCAATAGGAACAACCAATCCCACCTAATTATTAACAAACTATTTAGCTGTTTCAGATGAGGTAGTAAGCTATTTTCTTGTGCTGTAAAGTGTCAATTGCTACACTTCCAAAATATTTTGGGGCTGGTTGGTAATTTTTTAAATTCATGTTACTTAATAAAAGCAGCCATTTTAAATTATAGACACAGGGTAATATTAATTTACGTATTCATAATATATACATAGTAAACAGAAACAATAGCGAGTGGTAAATATATATTTACAATGTTTTTATATTAATTGAAGAACTGCTTGTACTTGGATTGTCTCCAATATTTTTTTCAGTGTCACCTTTAACTCTTGTTAAAACTTTGATTAAATCTGACTTTTTATCCTATTTTATGATTGTAGATCATTCATGATCTCTTCCACTAGGTTTGACATTTTCTCAGGAGTCCTGTAAATCTCAGACGGTCAGTCTCTGTTATAGCTGCTATGACAACAGGTAGGCCAGGGAAGAACAGATAGTTTGTCTAGTGAACCAATCCGGACATCTACAGTAGCTATTGTTGACCAGCCAGAACCTTTTCTACATATCTGAATTGTGCCGGCTCTTTTAAAGCTCACCTGAGCAATGCTGTGGCCTTCACCTGACTTCATGTATTTCTCTTGGGTGTTTATTTGTTCATAATTTCCTCCAGGCACCAATCTCACTGACTTGTTATCATCTTTATCTATCCTTTGACAGCCTGCTCCTTGGCTGAGAGAGAAACCTTTCAGTCTTGTCCTGTGATCTATTTGACCACCCACATGGAAAAAATGGCCCAACATAAAAGCTTGCTGAGAATCATGCAGACGGGAATTAGACTAATAAGCCTGACTCTCAACTTCGATCGTTACTTCGCCGCCCAGCCATGTAGGGAAGCATGATAACACTGAAGGAAGTGCTGAGGAGACTTTTGTTCAGTGATTACGGTGCTGAAGAATGTGTGGACCACTTGGGATAATTAATTCTTTTCTTTTTTTTTACGCCAAGTTGGCAGTTGCTTTTTGTTTAAATACAAATTGCATCAATGACCCCTCTCCACTCTCAATGTATTTAGTTACTTGAATAGTGTGATGTAATCAAAGCCTTATAAAAAGATGCAAGTTGTAGTGGGACCAGCAGTGAAAGTGCCAGCAAAAACACCCCGGTAAGACTATCTGCCAGGGCCCCTTTGGTGCTGATGGTATCTTCCTGGTGTCTGGTCAGGACTTGTGCCTCATTTCACTGCTGAATGGGCTTACATCAAGTTTGCTCTAATTGCATCTTCAGATTTCGCCTGAGACCCAATAGCCTCACATTAGTAGAAGACAATTATGGAGTTTAATGATGCCATCATTACAAAAGGCCGGATAAAATATGGAATTAAAATGTTGGGGGCAGACGAAGATCTGAGGGAATCTCTATTTTATCGGTTTTACAGAGAGTTTCTGCAGATCCCCTGTTATTCTGTGCTTTGCGTGTTTGACTTGTATACTTCAATATTGTAATTAAATCAAAAAGATTACTTTAGCGGGTGGATCAAACTAAACTGTACGGATATCATTTTGCGCTGAGTTTACTCATTTTCTCAGCTTATTTAAATTGAGTCAACACTGCTGGACTTTGAAATCTACAGAAATTGTATTATATTAATTGTATGGCTGTGCAGACCATTGTCAGTGTAAAATGCCCACTCAGCTGAAAAAGACAATTACTGGTAGGCTTACATTACATTAAACCACTTTGACATTTCACTGGGCAAATCAGATATGACAACATGTTATAGTTTCTCTGCTTTTCTCTTTGATACCCTGTCTCCACTCATATCATTTAAACCAAAACTTTGACTGATTCTGTCATTTATGTATTTTTTTCCAGGTAGACATGCTCCATCGAGTTACATGATATGATAAACTAACGCTCACTAACGGCCTGTTACACATGCGATATATGATCCCTACATAACAACTTCAGTAGACGCACCGCTAGGGTAGTGATTGGCAAGTCACAGCAGTGCCTACGTGTGTCTGCACAGTCCTCAGACACACCTTCATTCCAATGACAGATGATAACGATGGCTATCATGAGCCTTAAATAAACAGAAATTTCCTTAGACCAGTGCACGGAAGTTCACAGCCATCGAAATAAAACTAATTGTATTTTTGCTAGCTCCATTAGAATCACAAGATCTAATCTATGTGGCAACTCATCAGGTCTTTGCGTATTAATGCTCTGGCCTGGAGGTTAATAATCCTGAGAGAATGGTATGGGCGTGGAAAAGAGAGGGAGTTGTCACCCTGAGAGGCCTCCCTCGCCTTTGGAACCGTAATGGATCTGGAAGCTGCATATAGAATTCACATCTCTCTACTGTTCTTTAACTTTGAGCTTCGGCTCTGCCAAAAGGCACACCGTTCCAGGCACGCCTGATGCTGTTCATCCTATAGGCAGTTTGCCGTCTCTGTACCTCATCATTTTCGAAGGGTCTGCTTCAGGTGATCTCTCCAAAGCAAGGTCCTGGTGCATAGCAACTCTGGTTGTGCTTTGTCTGCTTGTAGGTGTGTCTGCTGACTCTTACATCTTTGTCCTTACCTTCACCAATAAGAGTAGCAGCCTCTGCTCACCGAATATATGGCTGGTTGACACGGTCCGGAAACATTTTGGCAAGATCTGTAGTACCTCCTGCCCTAGAAGAGAAGAAATGAACCTCTGTTATGTAGTTGCCCCCTGGCTTTTTTTTTTTTTCCCTATGTGCGTGTTGAGATGCATAAAATGAATCCCTGCATCTGCAGTCATTCAGACCAACTGTTATAGAAAAAGCTCAGATGTATTTGCTGTCGACTCGCAGTCTTTTACTCTTCAGTCCTTATCAGTTCCATAATAACTTCTCTGCAAACTAATCTTTGACCATGTGATGTGCTGTTATCTGGTATTTGTATGTGCAGGGCGTCCTCAGAGGAGTTGGGATATACTTGAAGATGAACGAACCCAATTTGTTCCAATGACCTTTTTCCATTACAAAACTGTTCAGATGCTAAGCCCCTTAATTCTTCTATTATAACTGCTGTTAAAGCACAATAATGTAGATAAGTAGAGGGGAAATAACTTAAAGTTAAAACTGTTAAAATTCAAGTTTTCATAAGCAACTGGCATGTTAGAAAGACATGTAAGGATCAAACGAACACGGAGAGGGAAGGATGTGGAGTACCATGCTGGCTTGATTAAAGACTGCTACTCAAGATGGTCTGTTTCTTCAGCTAATGATTTCATATCTCCTGAAAAGATACCGCCACTGCCAAGGAAGGAACAGTGGGGAAGCTATGCATTTCCGACGTGAATCTGCAGGAATCGGCTCAGTGAATGGATCTTACGCAGGCGCATTGATTTAATCTGGAGCAGTTTTTGGCGTTAAGCTGTTCTATGGGAGGGACAGACAAGGGTCACGTGACTATGCACGCCTATGACATTTGCACTGAACAGTGTGATTCCTCCATCCCGTAAGGCAGCAGTTACCTTATTGCATGCTGGGGTGCAAAAGCAGCTCTAAGCTTCCCCCCAGATGTGACTTTTGTCTGTTCTGCAGTAATGTAAGCACGAGGGAAATGGAGAATATCATTTACACCCAAGCATTTCCATTTTTCAGTCGTTTAGGTTCCTTTCTAGTTGCTTAATAGTGCCAAGATGAATATATTATCACAATGACAACCCTAAATGGAGAAGTTGAGTGGAAACCTTGCTGCGAGCTGAATACCCTATTGAGTTAGAGGGCTGATTTAGCGTTCCAATTGATGTACAATAACAGACTGGGAAAATAGGCAGGCACATGTTATTGTTCTTGATGCCGGCAGTAGGCGGAAGATTGATTGTAGCGCTACTGGCAAGAAACAAAAAAACATATGCTTTTCAAGCATGTAACAATGACACCGTCTTCCTCATCGGGGTGCCGAGGATGCTGCTGTCTGGAGAGTCTGCGTATTCTGACCCTGGGAGCACGCTGCCAATTGCAGTCTTTGTACCTGCTGTTTGTCTGTCTGCATGTAGGATGTAGCTGAGGGTGTAGGATGCTGTGTTACATCACATTGACCCGAGGACGATTTTCGACACGCTGCTCCCTGTCTTCAGCATGTCAAGAGATACTGACACGTCCTCTATGTAGTGCATGTTTCTCTCCACAAATCATGCGAGCCATGTTATTCAAGGTTATGACATGAAGTCAGCTGATGAAGCAGAAGCGGCTAAGCAGTCTATACGGTAAAATAAATCAGGAGTAGGGTTAATAGGTCATACTGTTACTCATTTATGTAAATGTCTTTCTGTGGTCTGCCGGAAGAGGAAATAAGATGGTCCAGCTGACACTGTTTAGTGTAAGGAGTGCATCATTGTAAGCAGGGTTATTGTGATTCCTCTTGTGGTTTTGCTCTCTGACATCCCACTGAATGGCCTGTTTGTGCAAAGCCCTGTGGGAATTACATCATCTAAATCTCACTGCAAACAGTCTTTCAATGGAGCAGGCTCAATTTAAAAGGTGACCCGGCCGCAGGCCTGCAGCCCTGCAGCCCCGCTGCCCCACGGCCAGCCCCACCCCCCACCCCCCCCGGATGTCAGTGCTGACTGCTGACGTATCATGGGCAATTCCTCTATTTCTCACTGATCACGCAGTGTCCAGATTCCACGATTAGATCGATTACAGAGGGGAGCGCTACTGGTCGTCTGTTTGTTCTAATAAAAGACACAAATGCTCTGTGTTTCCTGTCGGTGCAGATTTCCTTGGCAGCAGCTTACACCAAAAGTGAATATGTATCAATTTAAATCTTTAACTTTTTAACCTATGGTTATGAACGAAATGTGATTGCTCAGCATTCAAGTATAACTATTTTTTTTCTGTCAGTTTAGTTTCACTATGTAGCAGAAAGAACACAAAGCAGCTGACAGTAATGAGAGAGTATGGAATAGAGAGAAAAAAAAAAACCCTAATTGCTCAAATGGTAAAATTAGGTAAAGCTGAAAATATATATAAAGTTGTATGCATCCTTTAATTTGGCATGTAGTGCTAACATTGAATGTGCATTTAAGCAAAGATATATTCCTTGACTCTAATTCCTTATGAAATGCTTGGAAAGTTCATTATTTTTAAAAGATAGTATAATCTCTCCTCGGTTTTGCAGCAACTTTGAAGTAACAAAAACTGTTGCATAGCAACCTGTGGTCTGAATTAAATACTCAGACTTATTTATGTGTGTGGTCAGTCATGCTGCTGACTTGCTGTGTCTCCTAAGAAATATTTTCTGCACTGGTACTGAGGGAAAATTAAGAGTAATTGCTTCGTGTGGCAGGTGACTTACTGTAAAATACGGTGTTAAACATTCAAATTCAACCTTCATATTTAAGCACCTGAACAACTGAAACTCAAGAACAAAAACCTCTTCTTGTTGTGGATTGCTGTTTAAAAAAACAGAAGTGTTTGCCTTTTCTCTGCCTGAGAAAATAAATCAATGCATTCCAGAGAGCCGATGAAGAGACGTGGTTTATTGAGGAGGGGTTGGGGCAAGCCCCAGTTAGACCCATTCAGCTCTGTGCGTAATCTCCATAACCTGTTTGCACACAGTTAAATTTCAGTGACAATTTTGCAGGGCTCCTTTCAGCAGCTAATGAAAGGGGCCTGCCTTCTTCCTGGTTACCGGACCTACGCACCGGGTTAGCCAATCATGGGAAAATCCGAACCTTTGGCATCTTTGCCCCGGTACCTCTCGGTGCTGGGCATTAGCTCCCCCGTAAACGGCGCGCCTCAGTAATGCGTGTGAAATCCATGGGCTGGGGAGGGGGTCACGGCTCATCTCAGAGATTAGAAAAGCGAATCGCATTCACAGCGCGTCGATGGGGTGAGACATGTCGCCCTTCTCAGTGTCCGCTTTTCTCCACACAATGTATACACGTATTGTTCCGGCTGCCGCGAACCAGGAGCCAGATGCGGTGCCCATAACCCCCCGCCCAATCAGACAAGTGGCCTCATAGGCCTATGATGGCACCCTGCCACCCCCTGGTCAGTGATAGTGCTGCGAGTCTCACTGCAGAGCGCCAAGACACCCCAGCACCCGAGCCAAGACGAACCACGCCAGTTACCGGCAGCATAATGCTGCACTATGCAATAAACTGAGCATGCTTTTATGGGGTTTTTAAAATCCCACAAAATGCATTTCAGGCTCGAGTTCACTGGAAGGGGAAAAAAAACCATTTCATTTGTGTTTTTTTTTGGGCCCAGGTGTTTAATTGCACCGGTTTTAATGTACCTCTTACAGGCTATATTAAATTATATCGCATAATGTTGGTTTGAGTTCAAGGCTTTAATAACATTAGGCTGACGCATCATGGACACCGCAGTAATTCAGAGGAGCCCTACTCTCACTAAAAGGGCATTTAAAGTGATTTCCTTCTTGGATTCTCAAGAAATTGAATTTGAAAAGGAGGCTGTTTTAGCTAGCATTTTCCCAGAGATGCTCCGGTTTGTTCACGTTGCATAATTCTCTTAAGGATTGTCTGTGTTTACTGCAATAATTCATATGGCCACATGTCTCCCTTTTGCAGTCTCTGAATTCAATTAAATCAGTGCTTATTAAAATCAGATGGATGATTTTGTTCTGATGAATAATTTTAATTGAATTGAGCTGTGCTTTGGCAAGAACAATAGACCAAAATAAACAGGGCAAGCCCGTAATTTGATTCCAGTTGTTTGCGGCCAGGCGACCACATCGCGTGCCTCCCTCCGTTTAGGGCAGCGATGTATTCTTGCTAGATTGTTCTTATTACCTTTGTGGCCAAAAGAGAAATATTCCTATCCATAACATCAAACGGTCAGAGCAGCTGGGATACTGTGGGCGTGTTCACTCCTGTAGCAAAAGTCTTTGTACTTCTTTTCATTTCGCCTTGGTCGACCTCAACTGTTTGATTTTAATCCAGGCTTGGTATTAACTGCCTGAAAGCTGAGCGCGACGGCAGAAACGGAAAGTCCAGTGAATTTCCAGCATTGAGGGGCACCAACTGTGGAGCAGAAAAAAAAATAAAGGAAAAGGGCCTCTGTCTGTGGGATCTAATAAGTAGCTCGTTTGGCAAGCTGCTTCTTTCCTGTGGATGAAAGGAGTGGAAGTGTAAGGCTGGCCACTGGGGGAGGAACCCCAGTCCCAACGAGCGCGTCTCAACTACTGTACGAGTTGAAAGCAGTCTATTATCCCAGTGTGCACTCTGCATGTCAATGGAGAATTACCTAGGAAGACCATGGCACACAGCACACACTCTTTATGGGAACCTAAACTGCACGCAAAAAAAAGGCACCGCTTGCATTTTACCAGTATTTAAAATGCACAGAAATTACCATGCATTATCTAGCCTTATTAGCATATTGATTGCAACAATGCAGCCTGTTTGGCAAGTGCAGCTTCAGATTTCTGCGTATATTTCTCCAGGCATTTTCACAGTTCTGAAAATGCCTTGTCCAAAGTGAATTGCCATAGATGTGACCCACTAAACCAGAATCGTCGTTCATAAGAAAAAGGACATCTATACGCAACTGATGTTTTTGCCAACTTTGTTTGCCTTGCTTTTCTGTTCATTGACAGCTGGAATTACATGTAAGCATTTTCCTGATGAAGGGGTGGCATGGTGGCTGAGTGGTTAGCATGTCTGCCTCACAGCTAGGAGGTTCCAAGTTTAATCCTCACGGCTGGCTGGGGTCTTTCTGTGTGGAGTTTGCAGGTTTCCTCTCGCAGTCCTAAGACGTGTTCTTGGCTGCATTGCAAAATTGCCCATTGTGTGTGAGTGTGAGCATTGGGCTAGCAACCTGTCCTCATAACTGCAATCACTATAGAAATGATATGCATGAACGCTTGTTGACCGATATGCTATGTAGCATGGGAGGATCCCCACATTACAACAACAACACATTTTCCAGATGAACACTGACGACCACAGGGTAACACCATGACTCTGCGGGTAGCCCCTCCAGGCTGAGATCCCCCCCTATTAGTGTGGGTTTCTTCCCTACAATCTGAAAACTGCAGTCCCATTGTGTGTGTGCCCTGTGATGGACTGCCATTTGACTACCACTGTGCTTCCTGGGATCAACTGCAGACTCCACTGAACCGTGTACTGAGTAGGTGGTTTGGGAGCTGGATGAGTTAAAAATCTAGCTATTTCTCAGATCAAACCTGTATAGCTAAGTTTGCCATGTCTGTCATGATTCAAAGGACCGAAATTGTTGAGGCCATCAGGTAACGTTGACAGAGCAATGTGACTTATAACAACAAAGTTCTTTGGAGTGAATAATTGCTCTTTGCATAGTTTGATGCAGAACCTGAAATACATCCTTAAATCCTTTTAACATAGATTGTCATAGAATCAGCTGGCTTTAAGTTGAGCTGGTGTTGAATGATGAGTTTTCAACAGACGTTTTGCAATCTGAGATCCACCCCTACCCCCCTTGTTGTGCGTTGGATGTTGGAGCCATGCTAACCACTCACTGTGTCCACGGTGCTGTGCATTGAAGTGGGGGAGCGGAAGCCTCCATTAACATTTACCGCAGTGGGCAATTTGTTCAATGGGGGCATGATTAAAGTGGCTGTAGCTCAAAGATCCAACACAACTTCAAGTGCATTGAATAAATGTCTGCCACAGGAATTACCCTAGTGGGTGGGCACTTCACATTTTATGCATGCACACCTCTCTATACCTCCGTATACATTGACATATATAATCGCAATGTCCTCTATAATGAGTGAAGCTATATGAAATCAGACAGTAGAATGTTGCATAACTCAGCTGATTTTGTGTTACTGCTTCAGGGCTTCACTTGCATATTAACCATCAATGGACCATGAAGTAAATATTTTCTTGCCGTTTAAATTTAATTCAGACATTTTACTGGCTTGCCGTGTATATGAAGACTCTGCCTGCAGTTAAAGTTCAGGCATGTTAAACATTTGGAAAGGTCATTCGTGTAAATTGTCTTTAACATACTTGCATTACTATAAGTGGTGGTTTTTGCGTTTCTTCAGCCACTTGCTAACAGTAGCTCTTAAGTGAGACCTCTTTTACTGCTGTACTTTGAGCAGATTCTTTTCGTAGAAAACACTTTAAGTCATAGATGCCCAAAACATTCAGATCATTTTATTTCAAACTCTGGAAGTAATGTGTTGGATAGCCAAAAAGGGTTCTTTTTCCCTTGTGTGTTGACTAAGGTTTTGGTCACTTAAAAACACTCAAAAAAAAATATTGAATGCCCCAGTAAGCCACTGCAGAAATGCATGGCGGTTCATTTTTTGTTTGCAATAAAAACCCATTTCATAAAAGTTTTATGAACTGCAGAAACTATAAATACCTTTCCTTTGAAAAAATAGTCCCCAAACTCCAGGTAAGCAGGTACAATTTTATGTGATACATGTGGTACTGAAAACAGTTACCGTCTTGGGTGTGCTTTGTAATGGTATCGTGTCCTTTCTTATAGGTAAATGTAGAGAGACCACATCATTAAATTTGTATGGTATGACCCTGCTAACAAATTCAATTTGCATACCGTTAACATAACGTGATGTAATGTTAAGGTAACCCAGTTTGGTTCCCTATGAGGTGGATCTCCATGAGTAGCCCCTTTGGTGGTTTTATTGGGTTTTTTTTGTATATCTGCTGGTGTTTCCTTTGAAATAGTGCACTTATTTAATCAACAGAGATGGCACTCGGGTTTATGAACATGAACATCGATGCTCGACTCGGAGGCCACACTGTGGACTGATGGACAGCTGGAGACCGGTAGAAGGCCTAAGACATCGTAATGCCAGAGGAGGAATCAGACAGCATCCAACAGACCAAAAATCCGTCACATACAGGGAAATAAATGAGGAGCTGTGCTGTTTATCACATTGCATATAAAGTCCTATCACTCATGCTGATCTTAAAAGGGAGCAATTTTCATAACACAAAAATGCAGGCTACTATTTTGTAGGGCTTGGGAGGGGTGGTAGAGGGAATGGTGTTTTAAATGGTTCTGATGGAGTGTCAAAAGGGGGGGAGCGAGAATGGGATGGCCCTGATATTATTAGTGGTTATAAAATTGACTTGCCTTCAGCTGTTTTTTTGAGATTGAGTTTCCAATTCCATTCAAACTGGCAGAGTGTCTTTTTGTCCTCAGGCAGTTTCACAAACCTGTAGCCCCTGATGAAAATATCCAACTCCAGGATAAGTACAAAGCAATAGCCTCAACACAGTGCTGGAGGATCTGTTATGATTCTCTACCAAAAGTTTGACATAATAAGCTGCTGGTGGAACTATTTTGTTCCCTTTAAGGCAACTTAATCTATACACCTATGAATAAAAATAAATGATAGAAATATGTGTCGGTATTTTCCCAATCTCAAAAAATAGGGCTAAGTCAGAAAGTTTTGGCCTAACATTTCTTTTTCAGCGAGTGCAATTAATCAGCCACTTGTACTTGTAATGCTGAATATGCCTGCAGACCTATGAAGCATAAACACAATTTGACAGAATTTATTATAAACTGGAGATACAATCTTACTATTATGATGGAGAAGAGCCGTGTAGCTTGAGTCTATACTATTAAGACCAACAAGAGTTAATGGTGGAAATAAAAGTGCAATTTTGCCCCATTTTAGAAGCACCCAGCCACGTGCCTCCTCTCCTTGAGCCCTGAATGGTAGAGCAGAGGCTGAAGGCCAGGAGACCTAAGAACAGCTCTCCAAGTCTGTAGGCACATCGCGAATATCGATTAGCCTTGTGGGAGGGGTGTTGGGGGGGACACTTAATATTCCACCCACTGTTTGTCATGGATACAGCCCTGTTCTGGCACACTCTGCTGTTTTCTCCTTTTCCCTGTCTTAAATAAGAACCGGTCAGTGGTTTAAAAATAGAAGAGACAAATCGTCAGTCACGGGAAGAGCATCATCGTCTTTGAGAAGGGGAGCCTACTAGGAGCTATAGAGATGTGTTGATAAGCTGGATCATTCTGCTTGGATTTGTCAACACTTCTATCTAAGCCCAGGTCCAGTTTCAGTCAGTGTGAAACAACTTTGAGTAAAATTTGCAGAGCAGATTATCGAAACACAACTCTCATAGCTAATGGGCATTAATTATTTATTACAGTATTAACCTCAATATATATCCTCCGAGGAACTGCAGAGTCTGTAGAAAAAAAACAACAAAAAAAATGGATACGGCATCTTGTCCCTGAGATGAAAAATAACATTTTATCTTTTATTTACTGCCTACCACTGTTACCTCCAGGAGTAAAGTTAAAGAGGCAATGTCAACAGACGAATAATCGTGTGCTGAACCACCTACAAAGCTGTATGTCCTCTTCCAGGCAGTAGGCCGCAGAAGTTTATTCCATGTCAACAGATGAAGGAAGAGAAAGAAATAAGATATGTGGGAAACAAGAAGCAGACAAACATAGCTGAGAAAGACCCGGTGGCCAAACATCACCACCATGCTTCTTTAATGTTGACTAGCTTATTTCATACAGTAAATGTTCACACCCGATGTCTTAAATATATTGCTAAGGGTAGCTTAATTCAAAATCTTGTTTCACATTTTCAAGTTAATGACAGCATAACATAATCTATATATAATACAGACAGGCAATTGTGCTCCACATTGTGGAGGGAGGGTCAGCCAATTGACCTTGGGCCCCTGTCAGTTGGTTCTTCTATGTCAGCTAATATTTAGTTTCACTATTCATTTACATTATGATTATACTAAAAAGATGTGCTATATGGAGAAAAAAAAAACTTTGTGTATTTGAGGTTACTCTGTGTCTCTAAATTGCCTGTTCTGTGTGTGAGCGTGTGCCCTGCAAAGAGGTCGTATCCCTGGCTTGTGGCCTGTGCATCTTGGGATCGGCTCTATGTTCTTGGTAACCATGTACTGGTTGCAATGTTACAGTCAGTATCGTAATATGTTTACATTGGTTGCAGCTAAAACTAAATGCGATTATTCTGTCTCTCCCGTCCTCTTGCTTATATTTCATGAACCTGCTGAGCATTCCAGGCCGGTTACTTACAAAGATGAAATGCTTTCCAAATAAAAGGTCATTAGTAGCTGTGTTGTAGGAAACCAAACAATGGCAGCTTGCATTTGTTAGGTTTATTTCAGTGTAATTTATAGCAGGCGGTGGACTTTTTCCAGGCGTCACTCTCATCTACGATTCTAAACATATTGAAATTCCAGAATAATGTTTTATTGGTGATTCCTCTCCCTGCAGGTATGCCCCCACCTGATAATTTATTTTTATTTGTTAGGAATTAGCTTAAATGGCCATACTCTACCTTTAAGTGGCACCATTCTGTGCCCTGCTGAATTGCTTCCTCCTTTCTCGAGAGCTCCTTCTAAACATTTCCATGTGTACATGCTGATTGGGTGACGCTGAATCGGGTAATTGGTGAGGCTTGGACCCGTGACCGATACAGCTACCGGGCTAGAACATCAGCTGGTTGACCTCAGGATGCAAATACCCCATTTAGGCAATCAGTTGCACTGGTGTCGGCTTCGATGGGTCAAAGCACGGCCGGTGGCGGTTTCTGTCGATCCCACGCACTTTGCCTCCCTAAAAAGCCAACCGCAGCCTCGCCAGACATAAGCCGGTAGGCATCGGTGGTTTAATAGGTGGAGCGGCGACCGTATCCAGCCTCATCAGTGAGACTCACTGACCTGGCTGGAGAAAGATTAGTCTGAACACGAGGTCCTAGCACAGGGCACCACCCTGGAGAATGACATCAGCTCTGTGGCTGGCTTACAGGTACCATGATGATGCTTCACTTTCAATGAACCATGTGACAATGCCGGACTGCCCTGGAGACTACTTAAAACGCAGACCTCCTGCCACAGTACATCAACAAGGAAAAAATTAAAACAATTATGGAATGATTTGATTTTAGTATAGATCCGATCCTCATATCCGCTTTACATTTCAGTCTGTTTTGATTCAGTTAGTTCCTAGGTTTTGTTATTTAAAACGGTCCCAGTCGTCTTCACGATCATCAATAAGCTTCACTGATGATTTCCTACAGAGGGACAGCAACTCAAACTGACAGTGAGAGATGAACTCTTAATGCTGTTTTTTTCTATTTAACTTTATTTAATTTATTTGTTGCCTTGGTATTTAAACGGGATAAGGAAACATATTCCAGCTGCACTAACATACATACCAAATATTGCAAGATATTTAAATTTCCTCAAAATAAGCACTCATTAAAATGTCCCTGCTGTGTTGAAAGAAGGTCAGCTGCTTAGAGGTTCAGAATTATGGTTTCTAAAATGCTTTTCATGCAGCATTTATTTGTAAATGTATTTTAGAGACAGAAACAGAGCGTATTGTGCCTTTGACACCAGTGTTGAGCACCTGATAGGCTGAAATTAAGATGCTGTTTTCTGTATCTGGAGCTGAATGAATTGATTTAAGACTGGTGACCTGCAGGAACCTCCACTGTCAAAACGTAATAGCGACAAAATGGCAAACTTCTGCCTGTCCCTAAGTTCTGGTTATTTATTACACGACTCTCTGCAGCTGATTAAAAACCACCAAAATGTTATTAAACATCAGAAAAATCCAAATTGATTGATTAGGCTTTTTTTGATTTAAATGCTTATTATAATATCTACGCACTCTGGGATATTTGTTTCAATTTAGATGTTAATAATATATGTGAATATGGACCCTACTGGTATAAAAACCTAGCTTTTGCACTGGTAACATGGTCTTGTCTTAGTACTAGGGTAAAACCTAAAGTGATTCATTAAATTACGCTACTGTTCATGTAAATACTGCTCTGAAAATGTGCAGACCATGGGACATACTGCTAAAATTGAAAATGCGCAAAATGCAGGAAATAATGATAGTCGGCATCATGTTGGTTTTTTTCTACATGTTGAACATTTTAAAAATCCCTGCTGCAGCTTTTGTTTTATTACCATATGTGCCTATTTAATACTCACAGCACTATCATTAAAGCTGAAAAAGGCTAGGCTACAATTTAAAGATGTGTTAAGTGATTTAATAAAAGGGGTCAAAGAGACAAAAAGAGGTGTAATAAAAACTGTAAGTGGCAAGTGCAAGATCTGTGTTTAGGTGGTTTTAAATTTTTATACCTCCCATAATCTGTGCCTTTGCTGCTAAATACCTGGGAATCAAAAGCCTGATTCTCTGAACTGACACTTGACTTGCAAAGTGGTCTGGAATCTCAAGTGGAGAACTAGTTTCCAGGGTCCAAGATTTGACTGGAGGCTTAGCCTTGCTTAATTGAACATTGATGAATGTCTGGGTCAATCAACTTCATTATAGCATTGCAGGACTTGTTGTGGTCATAAGCAACCATTAGTCTATTTATGTCAGTCCTCCAGTGCTTCAGTTAAATTAAATTAGATCAAACTGTGAGCTCAAATAGAACAGGACACCACTGCATTTTATTACCCATTGCTGATTTACTGAATACCCAGAAGGCCACTGAAATGGCGAGAGTGAGAACTATCTCTGTCTCTTCTGAGTGTGACAGTTAAATTCATTTTGAGTTTGATGTTTCATGTTCTAGTAACTCCAGTACTTTGGAGTTTTCTTTTCAACCATGATAAGCATGTTTTTAACATGTTCTCTTGCCTTGTCGCCATGCTGAGATTGACCAGACCTTTTGGGGTTTTCTTTTTGACCATAGCATGTTTTTAACATGTTCTCTTGCCTTGTTGCCATGCTGAGATTGACCAGACCTTTTGGGGTTTTCTTTTTGACCAAAGCATGTTTTTAACATGTTCTCTTGCCTTGTTGCCATGCTGAGATTGACCAGACCTTTTGGGGTTTTCTTTTTGACC
>JAACJT020000007.1:5554913-5598559 GCA_009936485.2 Gymnarchus niloticus
GCCATGCTGAGATTGACCAGACCTTTTGGGGTTTTCTTTTTGACCATAGCATTATCTTAACATGTTCTCATGCCTTGTTGCCATGCTGAGATTGACCAGACCTTTTGGGGTTTTCTTTTTGACCATAGCATTATCTTAACATGTTCTCATGCCTTGTTGCCATGCTGAGATTGACCAGACCTTTTGGGGTTTTCTTTTTGACCATAGCATTATCTTAACATGTTCTCATGCCTTGTTGCCATGCTGAGATTGACCAGACCTTTTGGGGTTTTCTTTTTGACCATAGCATGTTCTTAAAATGTTCTCATGCCTTGTCGCCATGCTGAGATTGACCAGATCTTTTCCAGTCTCTGTGTCACATGATCACTAGTCTCTGGGTGAGTGACACAGCTTTGCACGTAATATTTCCGTAAAAGCAGTGAATCAGGACAGACATGTTGGCTGAAATAATCAAAAGGCCAGTGAATGAGAGACCCACTAATAATACCTGTATGACAAATAAATCCACAAAAAGTACAGAAACAAAAAATACTGATGAAATGTTACGTTTGTACGTTTGTTCTCTATTCTAATCTAAACTTGCTTCACAGTGGTCGTGGCGTCATTTAAGCTTGAGTACACACTGAATAAACGACTCTTCATGACAAGTCAGGCCACCAGTGGAATGCTGTGTTGGTTTGTGTCTTCGCGTCATGCTAAGGGGTAGACTGCTTTTTGCAAAGATGGCTGCATTTTTTTTAATGCATGGCTGTTTTCAATTAATGAGCCATGACAGGGGGCCTGTAAACATGGCAGGAAATGGGGGGAACTTTATTGGCCAATAGCTAGCAAGGATTTTGTGTGCAAATCTAGGTCTCACTGGCACTGGCTGCTTGCTAAGTGATTTAATTTACTTGGTGAACTAATACAATTACTATTGCTGTAATTTACATTGGCCAACAGGACTCTCTGTGTGCTTAATGTTTCGTGTGATTAGGTCCATACTGCTCTTCTGCCCTAGAACCCTGGAGAACAGAGCATTTGTCAAGATGTTTTCTTTTCTTTTGGTCTATTTCTTTATAAGTATTTCAGATGCAATCTGTTTGATTCTGAGAAACAGGAATACCAAATCACTCTTTTATCCCCATTTCAAAAGCAGGTGATCAGTTGTTTGGCAACTATGCTGCACAGTAGATTAAAGCCATATTCTTGGCCTCCTTGTTTTATAATGGAGGAACCATAAACGTAGTGCCAATTTTCTGATGATCTAATGGTTGTTGTTGATTGTCAGCACCCATAACGACAGTGAATCATTGCTTTAGCAGTTAACCTATGGCATTTGCTGTTAGCACCTTGTGATGGGGGAAGGGAGGGCTTCAGTATGTGGCTGGACACCTGTGCAGCCATCAAGCCCTCAGACAGCATGTCTTGTGAGGACAGGCTCACCCCAGGAGCGTTTTGGGAAGCACCCCCTGGAGTCTTCGGTGATTAAAACCTGAGGTACTACCTGAGACAGATGTAACAAGCCATTCAGCTCATCACTGGCTTGGAGACGGCTGGACAACAAACTGGTGTGAGGGCTTGAGGGCCGCTGTACGAAAGTAGTGATGCGGCCCCGCTAAGTCAGACAGAGCTTCTGCCCACAACAGCACTGTGTAGCCATTAGTGCACGGTGCTACTGCATATTCTACTGTAGTAATTTAAGTACTTTTCTCAAGGGTCCAACAGTAAATCCCATCAGGAGCTTGAACCAGTGACCTTCAGATTATCAGTCTAGGGCCATGCCTAGTTATGCCACCTGTAGCCCAATACTCTGACTGGAGCAATATTGCTGTTTTAATAGACAAATCTCCTATGCTTTAGCTAAAACAGTTTAAGTTTCAGAACTAAACAGTGGGGGTGGGAGGGGACTAAAACAGAATTATTTCCTCCACCTACGCCTCTTTAGACAACCAGGAGCAATATACCACCCCGAAGACTGCATCGCAGATAACAATCTGTTGCTTTCTGGGATGTGGTTACCTTGGAGAGGAGCAGGAATCCATGATAAATCTGATCACAGAAAGCACTATAAGACAGACCACCTATTGATTCTGGCAAAACTCTCAACTTAACCAAAAGTAAAAAGTTTCCAAGGCCTGTCTTCCTGTATAATAGACACCTGGAGCAAAGCATCTGACTTCTTGGGGTGTTTTAAAGTAGCATTCTGAATAGCAAACTAGTCTTAGGATATGAACCAGGGTGCCACTTCTGGCCAAAGAATGTTATTACAGTGTTCAGATGTGAAGCGTTCCCAGATCTGGGAAGGTAATGAGGGTGACGTGTCAGTACCTGTGACTGAAAGGTGACAGGTTTAAATCCTGCAGCCAGCGGACGTGTCCATCTCACTGTTGGGTCCTTGAGCTGAGCAAGGCCCTTAACCCAAATTGCTCCAGGGCTGTTGGATACTGGCTGACCCTGAGCACCATCCTTCAGCTCTCAAGTTGGAGAGCAAGATGGGAAAATGCAAAAACTATGAATTTCCCCACGGGGATGAATAAATTAATGACTATTATTATTATTATTATTATCTTTATCCACAGATTTATTTAGTATTAAATTGCTTAGCAGATACTTTATTCCAGGGTGACTTATATCTGGCAATCTCACACTTTAAGTAATTTAGGTGGAAGATAAAAATTAAAGTAGGTCAGTTTAAGCATCTGTTTGGCTGTGGGGCCAACTCCTTAACAATTACATCACCAGGTGCCCCTCTGCATTATTGTCTGCTATCATAAACGCGTTTCCCTGTACATTCTTGCCGTCCGTCCAAGGCTGATAAACGGCCATTATGTTGATTTGATGTTCTAGTTATGACCCCGTTTTAGAACATTTAATTTTTGTCAGTGTCCGTTAGTTGTGGGCTTTTTTGTGTGATGGTCCCGTCACCTAGGATGCGTGGCTGTGGACAGCGTCCACAGTGGGGAAAGGCTGCTCTGACCTCCCCCAGCCAAGAATCATGTGACTCTACACTCCTTTATGGTTCGATTTTAACTCTGCCCTGACTGAGGAAAACAGGCCAGACAAATTCACGTAAAAAAGCAGTTCAGGTTTAGCAGGTTAAAAATGAGAAGGTGCAAAGCGAGGTTTCCAGCAGCATTGCTGTGCATAAGAGATGCTATGTTCATTATTTTATATTCATAGACTCTTATGCACATACGGTTATAAGTCCACTGTCCCTAGGCATCTTGCATTGGTCTGTATTTTGGTACCGCAAATTATTGTGCAAAACTTGTCACTCTGTACTTGTATATGGATGATATGACAATAAAACCCACTTAACCTTGTACTTGATAAGAAATGCAGACAGCTCCCTGGCTGCCACATTCCACAGCACAGAGCTGAGCCGTTCCCTTTACGCAGGGGTCAAGATGTTTGGCCACTCCTGTTTCCCAAGTTGCCTCTGCTCTTTGTGGTGCCTTTTTGGGCTCCACTTGGCTGTGCTCAAGGCCAAGGCGACCAGCGCTGACTGTGACGCGGACCAGAAGCCTCCACAGACACAAAGGCGAACCGTACGCCAGTGTTCAGCTTCCGAAAAACTCTTTCAACAAATCTTGAATTTTCTTTGTCCTTTGTGACTATGCATGGCGGATGAAAATATTTGGGAATTCCTTGTGTTACCACTGGATGCCATAACATGAGTGGGTAGCCACACCAAATTACTGTAACTATATTTTTTACTAAAATGCCATTTTTTTGTATCTAATAAGGACAAATTTAAAAATTGATGTGCAAACAAACAACAGCAAAAATCAGTCGGGAGGCAGGGGAAGCCCCACACAATGGCCAGGAATCCCTTTTACACGTTAGAGCAACTTCATCCAATCCTGTCATAATACTTTTCAGCTGCATCCAACTCCAGTCTGCACACAAACCACAAGGGCAACAGATAAGGTCATGGGAAAATAAAGCAAAAAAAAGTTTAGGCATTATTAAAAAAATTATAGATATTTCTATGTTAACTACTTCTTTATTATAGATATTTATGTATTACTACTTTGTTATAGATATTTGTGTTACAACTTCTTTATTTAGCCATAAACAATAATTATGATTTTTGACTGAATTGTCATTATCCTTGCCCTTTTTTTAGTGTAGGTCTACTTACAATTCTTCTCTGAAACCTAGAGCAAATCTGGAAAAAAAAACACCTTTCAGATAGAAGTGAGCAGTACCCTTTGCGAGAATGAAAAGGATTCGACAGGGATTTACTGTTATTACGTGATCCCTGAGCTGGCTTTGGTGAAGTGCTTCAGCGGGCCTGCCATTTGTCGGGCACGTCGGTGTCCACAGCTTGATCATGGCCGCTTTGCCTGCAAGCCCTCCAAAATTGCACAAGAAGGGAAGGGAAATGTGTTTTCAGGCCTGGTGAGCGTGCACTGGACTCTCAGATTAATGAGTATGCACGCACTGAAACAAGTAGACTGGTATTACCCACAATTACTGCATGGAACAGGTCATGCCAGCTCTAAATTTCCATAGCACCACCTTCAGGCCTGGAGCTGTGCTACAAGCAAACACATTGAGCCTCACAACTAATGGGGAATGTTTGGTAAAGACAAACGTGGCAGCGACAGTGCCTGGCTCCACGGTGGCACGGTGGGAGGTTCTGCTGTCAGTTCCTGTTCAGTAATCCCATTCCATTTCTGATGAAAATTCAGCCCCCGCTCGGGAGTAACCTTGAGCTGTGACGACTCCTTTGTCTCAAGGCATTCCCCACCAGGGTGAAATTTGCCATCTCTCAGCCTCTGCTGAAATATAGCAATACTTCTGCTTACGGTCCACCTGGTAATGGCAGATTATTTTATTATGAATTCATGTATTTTTGTTGTGAAGATTATAACATATAACAGCAAGCTATCAGTAAGATTTTCAGTTTACAGAGAGATTCTGTATGAAATCCCCCTTTGCTGCTGCATGCTGTGTCCTGGTTAGCCTCGTGAAATGTTTGTAGGTGAAGCGCGCTGAGAAGAAGGAGGACTGAGGTGTAGGGTCCTAAAGGGGTCACATGTTGACAGGCCGCTTAGCACAGTGGCTGAAAGGTGAGGTTAGCCTTGGGAGCACAGCAGTGTGTATATGAGCGTGTGTGGGTGTGTGCATATGAGTAAGTATGGGTACAGCAGGAGATGATAGAGGTGTGTGTGTGTGTGTGTGTGTGTGTGTGTGTGTGTGTGTGTGTGTGTGTGTGTGAGAGAGAGAGAACCTGGTTGGAGGTGATTTTGTGTTTTAGGAAAGTTGTAGTTAAGATTATGTGCTTGTGGGTGTAAATGTGTATGTCTGTATCAGTATATTGGGGTTGGTGTAAGTGACAATGTCTGTGGGTGTGTGTGTTTCTTCAGAGGGGCTGTAGATGTGTATGTGTGTCTGCATGCATTTCGGGGTTGGTGTGGGTTGCTTTATTTGTGTGTGTGCGCACGCGCAAGCATTTCTGTTTGCGTATGGGAGTAGGGGTGGGTGCTCTAGTGGGTGTCACTTTGTGCAGATGGATGGCAATCCTGCAGGTGGGATGTGCAGCATTAGACTTTTGGCAGTGGCAGCGTGTGATAACACCAGCCAAACTCTGAAAGTGCTCTTTGTGAGAAGGGCTCTGCCGTCATTTGAACAGGGTTGCACGGTTCTGTTAGCAAAGCATCATGATGCAGAACAATATCCTGTTCCGTTCAGACCCCTCTGTTACAGGACTGTGCCTTTAAAAAATATGTGATTGTCCTGTGTTCCAAACCCTTTGCTCTTCCACACAAATATTTTAGTACTTAAGTCCTCCCTTTAAAATCCATCTATTCCTCGTATGAGTTTTCACACAACATCCCTTTTTCCTGCCAGCCTTTTGTCCTTACTCGGGTAACCAAACTGTAGTAGTATCTTTAAATCAGTCCAGTGTATGTTGAATTTAATCTGATCACTTGTCTTCCATCTTGCTGTGATGTGGAAAATTGAAATGTGCAAATGAGCATTCTGTGGCTGTAAAAATGGCATGTCCGTTTCTCAGTGAGTATATGGAATGGCTAATCCGAGACATACATTTGCTGTGCAAGCTTGGGAATATATTGACACGATTTTTCTAATTCTAGCTTGATAATGTAATTTCGGGAAGGTGCCTGAATAATGTGATTTCACTCTCACGGTGTTTCATTATTTAGATGAAAATAGCACGAGTTACCCTTCTTCATGTAGAGAACATTTTCTGCTGCATAACTAGATTATGTAACACTCCCTTTAGAGCTGAAGGAGGCAGGCTGTCTGTGAAAAGGAGCTTTTAACCTTGGGGGTTGAGGGCCGGTGTGTGGCCCCTGAGGCCTTCAATCTGCCCTGCACTGCGTGCTATGGCTCGTTATCTGGCCCATTTAATGGCCAATGGTCTTAAGCCACCACGGCGGGCATGTGATCCACTCGAAAACAGGGATAGGGTGGCTTGAGGTTCCTCCTGGACACGCCTCCATCGCTGGGGTAAACGGAGAGGTCGGTGTGCCCTAAGGAGGCTGGCTGGGCAGGGCTGGCTGTCACATGGTCATTTTCTCGCGCAGTTCCAGTCTGTATTTGGCTCAGGGGATTAATTAGGAGATAATCAGAAGGAACATGTGTACTTCTCCAGTGCTGCTAATTAACGTGGTATTATTTTTGTGTATTTTTGCAGATTTTTTCTTCTTTACCATTGTGTTAATTCATTAATTTGTTTGATTTTTTTTCAGTGCTTGCTGCTTCCTCTGTCTGCCCCCAGTAGGCTCGTGGGTAGTGTTTTTCTCCATTCCGCTAAAAGCTTTCTCTCTCTCTAGTTTCAGCCATTGAGCTCCATGCCCTTTAATGACTGATGATGTCATCATTCCAGGCCATCCAGAGGAATGGCTGCTCCATGTTGAATAACACAAAGGTACTTACATTAGTGGTGAGCTGTTTCAGTCCTTAACCCTTCCCTGTCGCCACTCTGAGCCGTGAACCAAATGTAGATGTTTAACAAAACTTTAGAACCTGCATCATGGGTTTCCAGAATAGGTTTCACTTTCCCTGACTGGATAATAAGTGGTTATCTAGTACTGAGCTGGGGTGGCTAGAGCCTGTCCTAGGCAGAGCAGGACACGAGGCAGGGGAACATCCTGGACGGAGTGCTAGATGCCATCACAGCGCTATGTCGAGATGCAAGCCCCAATGGAACACCCAGCGGTGGAGGTGTGCACCCCAGTATGACATCTTTTACAGAATTTGACAATATAACGAGTCCTGTTCTGGTAGCGTTTTCTCAGCCTAGTGGTCTCATTTCCTCCCAAACCATCATTTGGCTTTTATCAATAGTCTTCTATGGATGTCAAAACACTAAGCTGCAAAAAAGACGCTTATTGTAATGCTTAGAAAGGCAGGTTTTTTACTAGCGTTCTTCTTCAATGCGTATATTTTTGTGTCATGTAATTCTTGCCCATCGAACAAACTGAATATCAGCTGAGACTTTAGACAGTTTAACACTGATACACTTTGGCCTTGGATTTTCCGGTGACAACAGCACTTGCTTTGTAGTG
The DNA here is from genome assembly GCA_009936485.2 of Gymnarchus niloticus. NCBI lineage: Eukaryota > Metazoa > Chordata > Actinopteri > Osteoglossiformes > Gymnarchidae > Gymnarchus > Gymnarchus niloticus. The sequence goes on from JAACJT020000007.1 coordinate 5,562,440, forward strand.
TATTCTCTTTCTTCTCTGGTTTGAAGCCCATCTCCTATTTTGTAGTGCACCAAAGAATTGAAATTCCCTATTTTTTTTTTGTTTGTCTGGAGGACAATAGACTTTCTGCTCATCTCTGGGCACATATGTAGGAGGAACACAGGCTGAGCAGAAAGCACAGCTGGTCCTCAAATTCCCTTGTGGAGATTTGCCTCAAAAGGCCAGCGGTTGTGGGATAATTTCATCCTGGATTATTTATGCATTACAACTGCATGCAACAATGACATTCACCTGATCGCATGGCTACATCTTCGTTAACGCCAGTGAAACAGGACCTGTGATTCCTCCAGGCTCCGCCCCTTAGACCGTCACATGCCTCCTTTTTAAAGGAGCCCATAAGCTGTGGCAGCCTGGCTTTTGGTGGGGTATTCATGCACCCCGCAAAGAAGGAAGATGCTCTAAAAGTCTCTGGTAGTCTCTTTCACCAAACGTTTTGCACGGAGGTGGTTCTGTGTTAAAGCAAAGACATAGGTGTAGCACCTCTCCATCTCAGTTTGTTTAGATGGTACTGTAACACCAGTAAATGGGTATTTGACAAATGCAACGTGTCGTGCTAGAGTTAACAACTGATACGTTTTTTTCGCAAGCAGTCTTTTATTGTTTTCATTTTGATTCTTTACACACACCAGCTATGCATCGCACTTTTGTCAGCAGGAAGGATGGTCTGCTTGGATCTGTAGAGGCAGTTATTTGCACAGATGCCCAGAGGTCACCAGGAGGCCAGTAAGACATGTAAATGGCTTTGGCCCTGCAGTTTTCCTTTGCTTAAGCTGTCCCTTCAGGGTGAGAACATTGTGGAAATATCACAAGCCTGCCTAGACTGGAAAAATGTACGGTTTTATAACACAGCAGGTCAACTGCCTGGGTCGGTTTTATTGCTTAAGCAGTCGAGAAGGATTTTAAAGAATGTTCCTGTGAGATTGTTGCACTCAGTACTTCTTTACTCCTTCGTGGCATCACCCCTGACGTTGTTGTTCCGGAACAAAAACCCCAGCCAGATAACTTTATTGATATGGTGTTGTGTTTCATAACAAGCACTGTTAAACAGTCTCACGTCGCTCTGAAAATGCTGTTATGAAGAAGCTCAGGCTTTTTAAAGGCCACGATGTGTCATGAAATGCTATGCTGATGATGGTGGAATCCTGCTGCTGAATGCATTATGAGGAGTGGTCGGAAACACCTTTAGTAATACAGACAGAGACGGCAAAGGAGGGGTCCTCAGCGCGCTTTGAACACACGTGTGCTTTCTGTCCCCATGTTTCATCGTGAAATTAAGCCTCAATTAAGAAGGCATTTTTATGAGGCAGCTCACAGGGGAACTGAGCAAATGATATAAGTATGGCATAATAAGATTATAACACACAGCTGATTGGTGGTGTCTCTTAAGAATGGATGCCGATCATTGTAGCGTCTCATGAGGAGCTTCCTGTGGCGAAGTAATACTTCAACCTCAGCTTCTGCTTGGGCTCAGACGTCCTCCTTGAAATAGGACTAGTGAGAGGCCCAGTCGAAATGTAGCTGGTGGTGGTTCTGCAGGAAAGAGTAAGGCCCTAAGACGGGTCGCCTTTGGTTGACAGACCGAAAGGTGGACAAAAAGCACGAGCTGAAATCGATCCGGAGATTGATGGGGAGTTCTTTTCTGGATAGTACGCAGTGATGAAGCGTCTGAAAGTGAAAACTTCTGGAAGGATGCGTGTAGGTAGTGAGCAAGCTCGCACCTTGTGAGTCTCTTCTTTAGAAAAGTAAATGAGAAGAAATGAGATTTTTATCTGTTTTTCTCCTAGTAGAAGCTTACGAGAAGCTGTAACCCTAATTATGATTTTACAGGGCATCCTATTGTGTTTCAAATATTGTGCCTTTATCTGAGGAACAGATATGGCGGGAATACGCTGAATACCTCTGCTTTAGAGCATGCAGAGAATAGCAACAAGTCACTACCTTTGTTTTGATTTTTCTTGAAGAACCGACTCTCTGTGCTTGTTTTAATTCCCCTCTTTAAGGTAAATGCCTGTGTCTGCATAAATGACTCCTCAGCTACGAGCGTTCGCCTCTGCTACAGATAATATGCTTGTTTAACAGTGCATAAATATGCAGACATAGTGGCACTGGGTTCCAAAGGGAATAAACACACTTCTTTTTTTTTTTTTTTTTGAAAAGAGTCCTCCTGCATATCCCCAGAAGAGCGCGGCATGCCAGGAGACGGAGCCCCTTTGCTTCTCAGACAGGAGACTGTGGGGTCATCGGCACAATGGCCACTGATGAATTCTCCGAAGGGACACTAAACGCTTCGAGTTTCTGACTCCAAAAATCGGCCCAGCCCTCATTAGCCTCCCTCTCTGCCGAGTCACAAGCATAACACTTAGGAGCTCATTTGCATGTATTATTAATGAGACCCGGCAATGTAGGCGGAGCCTCAGGAATACCAAGCCCTGGCAAGGAGAACAAAGGAGTGCGAGGCGAGGGTCTACCATGGGGGGGTGGCGAGAATTGAAAGGCAGTCTCTTAAAACCTTTTTTGGCAGAGTGTGGGACGGAATCCAGTACACAGGGCAGGCACATCCATCTCCCTGGACAGCAATTTGCGAGAGCTGTTGTTGCAGTAAAAAGAAAACCACCATCATTCACTGCCAAACATAAGACGTGTCTACGACCTGCGATGCGTAAGGAAACCGTACCTCAAACCAAAGGCATCTGCTGTAACTGAACTCTTACAACCTCTCTGCAGCTGCTACAGTAGACCTGCTGAAGTCACCTCAGCAATTCTTTCTACTTTACAGTCAACGTGAAGCATTATTGAGCTACCAATCACTGGCAGCCTGCTCGTCAGCGGCTCCATTCCTTATGATGAAATATCGCCCGAGTATTCAGGAGATTGGGCTTTTTCAGCTTCAGGAGGGCTTTAAATTATTCAGCTGCTCTGTGGTCTTTGTAATTAGACTCCACTGGTGCCCTGCCAGGACCTGAGCTCCGAGGCCAAAAGAACAAGGAACAAGGAGCGAGCGCAGCCGCCTTCGGTCAGAACTTAATAACTTTTCTCTCCCGGAGCGAGCATGCAGAAACAAAGGCTGGCGTGAGACGCACGCCAACCTGACAACTGAGAGTGAGTGCAGGTGTGGTCTGAGCAGGCACACCCACAAGGTACCCGTCTTGTAAATGTCACTGGCAGTTTAATCTAAAACAAGGTGAAACGACATCCACCATCCTCTTCCTCATCTCATCTTTACCTCATCCAACCCCTCCTTATCCCACCAGTTCGAACCTCAGGCAGACCCCCATAGATGTAGACATCAGATTGCCATGGAGACCCCCCCACCCCCCACCTGGCATCAGTGAGAGCCAAGAGCATCGCATGCGCCTCCGGAGCAAGGAAATGGAGCGAGGACAAGAAAAGCGAGACTTACTTCTTGAGCAGTCGCCGCCGGAAACCGGGGGAGTGCAGCTGGGTGAACGTGTCTGTGCCGTGATGTGGGGGGAGGACGTTCGAGGACGCGGTCTCCCCAGCACTCCTCAGCACACCGGGAGATATGGACTGAGCCTTTTGTCTCCGTCGTGTGTTGTCGTAGGTTCCTGCCGGGCTGTGTGGATTTGTGTCCGGTTTGTATGATGCGTGGTGGTGGCTGTTCTGAGTGGATAGAGACAGACTCTACCCATTTCTTAAACTCCAGGGAGTTGAGCATGCCCCCCCCATCCTTCACTGTCACCCCCCACCCCGGCAGAGGCTAGCTCCCAAATTACACAGCGCCCGTGTTTAGCCATCACCGGATAATGTCATATTCTGTCTCCCTCTCCGTGATGAAAAAGGCATTTTCTCTGGGAGGCTTTATGTGCTCAGCACAAATAAGCATTTCCACTTTCACCCAGCCTGTTTCCATGGTGTGAAACGAACTCATCTCTCCCATCATCTCTACTTTGTAAAAAGGGACGCTGATAAAAAGGCACGGAGAATATAGACACTTCTCCTTATATTGCGGGATGCTGAGGCTATTTGCATTCATTTGTATAAAATATATAATTTCCTTTGTATTTTTCTTTTCATTTGTTCCTCGGCAACTGGAGCAAAATCACAATAGCTTGCTATGAAAAGGTTACTTCAGTGTGTGCGTTTGTAAAATCTGACTAATCTAAACTCTTAACTCTGTTAAATATTGCAGCTGTGACATGAGCAGGTGGTGATGGGTCAGGTTCTACGAACATCCGCGGCTGCAGGTGCAGCAGATCACAGGTGGTGATGGGTCAGGTTCTATGAACGTCTGCGGCTGCAGGTGCTTGCAGGTCTTTGCCTTTACATTTCAAACACTATGACACAGGTTATTCTCCGTTCTTTTGTAGACTACTGAAAGTAACACCTCAGAGTGGGTGTTTTTCTGTTCATTGAGCTGCCTACAGAGGATGCAGGTACTTCACAAATTCTCCAACCTGCCAGCTGCTCATCTCCTCTTCTCTCTGTTGCTTTAGTATTTTCAGGGGGCTGGCTGATGGGGCTCCAAGCTGAAGAATATACTAGTGATGTCACAAATGAGGCTTCAAAACCTGTGGCAAGTGAGAGTATCCCAAACTACCAGTCAATGCTGAGGCTAAATGAGGCTTCAGAATCAGCACTGATTGGTAGTTTGTAATAATCCCACCAACCATGGCTTTTGAAGTCTCACTTGTCCCATCATTTGAATACACCACCCTACGCACAGGAATTCATCCACATACACCTTTTGAAAGCTTATGACCATAGAAAGAACAGTAACATTACAATCCTTTGTATCCTCACCATAACCTCAAGGTAGCAAACCTGATTTAATTTGACTGGGTTGCTGTCAGTTGCTTTATTATTTTTATTTATTTTTTTTGCTTTGTATGCCGTAGATTCACCCCTGTTGTCAAATGGTGGCTGTTGATGGTGGTGTATGAAGTGAGGTCCTACTTCATCCTATCGCCCCACCTCAGCTTAGCTCCTGGGGTATCAGCTGAGGTGGAGTAATGAAGACAGAGGACCTATCTGGGTGGCGCAGCACTAGTGGTCAACCAGGCGCCCGTGTTCATTCTTCGTTTGCCCGTGAGGATTTTGCAGCTGGTGGCATTTGAAGGAGGTGTGGCATGGGGACACTGGGCTATGGTATTAGGTATGCTAATTTCAGTCGGGGGAAAGAGGTGCAAATCGAAGCCCTCTTTGAGGATTCACCACATTTGCTGTGTTTCCAGCTGGAGAACCCAGGTCTCAGCCATACTGTCATTAGGCCCAGAGGCAGGCTTAGCCAGCACATGCTGGGACCTCCTGTCGGACCCGTAAAGTTCATTAGCGGTTCAGGGGTTCGGCTGTTTGCTCGCACATGAAAGGACCCAGCAGGCTGTGGTCTGTCATCACAATGGCTGTCTGCTCTGAAGGGTTATTAATAGCTGGAGCTCAGCGTATCGTCCTACAGGGCATGGGGCGGAAGAGGGAAACTCACCCGTTTAAATAAATCCTCTCATTTGCATGTGGTAAAACGCATTAGTGATTTTAGGACAGCGGTGATCTGTGCTCCACTCACCTTGACGACTGGCCTCGTCTCCAGAGGCAGCGTATCACCGCAGCTGTGACATGCAACCTCCCCCCACGGGTTCTGACCTCTGAGATTCGAATCCCCCCAAATCCCAGCACGTCGCACTGTGTCGATGCCCCCTTCGCTTTGTTCCCGCAGGCGGTCTCTCCTTCCTGTCTCGTTCCTCCTGCCATGTGCTCTTTTTCCAGACACTGTGGATGAAAAAAAAAAAATCAGCGGCGCTAACTAGCGCACCGTTTGGCGATCTGTCTTCCGGCCAGGCGAGTTAAGCGTGGCTATTCATTAGCTGGCTGACACCACCGTGTCTCAGTGACTCATGGCCTACCTGCCTTTGCATCGCAAGCATATATTATGTCAGCTGGGATTTATGGAAACCATTTGTGTTCGTTTACTTTGCTCTGCTTCCGTTGTTTATCTTGCGATGAGTTTAATTTTCTCTGCTCCTTAATATAGTGTTACAGCAAATATGAATCTGTTTTTAAAATAAATTAAATTATACATTGTGGGTTTTGGAATAATAATGTGATGCTTATAATGAAATCATGCATGATAAATCTGAGCAGAACACTCATGTTTATGACGGTTTTGCAATATAACTAATGACCCGTCAACATGTTCTGTGATGAACTTTTAACGATGTAGTTGGTGTCACTTGACAGTGACAGTTTTTTTTTGTTGGTGACCCATGCAGATATCCATTAAAATGGTGGTTTCACTGTCTTTTTTAAACCCACTTTGAAGAAACGTACTGAATCATTTCACTAGGGTTCAAATGATACGTAGTAATGTGAAGTAGGATGGATGTTGTGGGTGGAGCTGCAGGACCATTGTGAATTAAAGAAGAATCAGAAAAGAGAGAAAAGGAAGTGGAAAAGGTGGCACCCAGTGAAGACTGTAAGAGCACAGAGTAAGTGTGGTCTATCCTGAGAGTGAGTGAGGGGGTCCAGAGGTCCGGTCCTCTCCTGCTGGGCACTGCTGTATTCCTGATTCTCCTCCCAGCTGCATATGAATATTTAAACAGGGAGAGTTAAAATCTGTGAGGTATGGCCCCTGTTGAGTAGGATTGGAGTGGGTCTAGGAGAATGGGGGGGGCTTCTGACAAATCCATTAGACACCTGCCAAATACATTACACACCTGTGACATATCTGTGTCTGCAGGTTCTATACACATCTGTTTGATGACCTTCTATCTTAGCCCGTTTCTGTCTGGCAATGCCAGTGCCAGTAACCTGTTTTTCTATAGCATGTTTGGGCTCACAATATAGTGGACTGGCTGACATCTGGGTCGAGCATTACAATTACCCTTGGATTGGCTAACCCTGGAAGGAGACAGCATGGTGAGTCCCAGCCTATCTCTGCTCTGGAAGCCTGTGTCCTCTGAAACTTCGTAATGCTTAAAATATCAGAAACATCAGTAAACCTATCTGTCCTAACTCAGTTTGGGATCTACAGGAACACAGCACAAATTTAATGTGAAATCTTGACCTATTTACTTGCACAGTCTGACCTATTTTGTCAGTAGCAGATTTTTTGCGGTGTCTTAAAATAGTATTTTGCAGTTTTATTTTTATTTAACAAACTTTAACAAATGATTGAGATCAATATTTCATTACATATACACCTTATTGATGACATTAAATACAGTTTGTTATGCTGACAGTGTGCTGGTCTGCAGTGAATTTGTAATCACACAGTTCTGGGTTGGCCATATAAAGACATAAGGCTGTGGCCTACATGTGTCACAGGCAACTGTAGAACTGTCATTTACATTTCATTAATTAATCTGGAGCAACTCTGAGTGCACGCCCAACTCGATACAATATGTAGCATTGAAAGTCCTGCAAGTAGCCTAGTGATTAAAGACATGTAAGGTCGTAATAATAGACTTCTTAGTTTAAGTCCTGGGAGTGCCCCTGATGTAGTATCCTTGAGCAGTGACCTCTATCTGGACTGCATCTGGAGAACATTCACCTGTGCCAATGGTTAAATGAAGCAGCTGAGCAATTAACCATAAACGTAGACAAATCATCTCTTCTACTGACATTAGCCACAGGTAAGTTAAGTTGTCATGCCTCTGTGATTGTAGACGTTGGCTATGGAGGGTGAGCACCTTTCTTTTGTAAGAACCAGGCAGGATAAACATGGATGTCGTACAACAGTTTATAAACGAGAGCCACATATAGTGAAGACCTTCTAGAAGACGATTTGAGTGTGTTGTACAAACGAGGTCACAGCCTGGGAATGAAAACGAGAGAAACTTTCGACACAGCTGAAAAGAAACAACTGATAGAAGTTGGTTGTCACCAAATGATTGATACAATAATACAGAGCACTTAGAAAGATGGGAACAGGGAGAATAATAGAAGGAGAGACAATTAAAAATATCTACATTAAAGAAACGTAAATTACATCGCGGTAAACAAACAGACAGACAATTAGCTGTGCCCACTACTCTGTGACGTGGTAAATCTTCGTGGCATTTAGCTACGGTCAAAAACGTGGCGATTCTTCAGCGCTTCCTTGTCAGTGGATGACGAGCGCCTTTTCAGTGTCATTACCAAGGCGAATGATTAAGCGCGTAATTCGAATTCTGAGCAGCTCGCGGGACGGTAAGATATGCGGCGTCGTTCGTTTAACGGCTTTCCCGCGAGCGCGTCACGCATGGACTGCAGAACGATCTTAGCCTCATCATTCGGCCATGCCTTATTATGTGGGGAGTGCTCTGTTTTACGTGTAGTCAAACCTTCAGTATGCTCGCACGAAAAACAGTGATTATCAGAAAGAAGCTGATTTTATTCGCATTTTTAGGACATTATAGCAAGTAAAAAAAAAAAAAAACAACTGGTCTGTCGAGTACGATTTCTGATGTATTTCTTTTGGTTTTAATGTCACGTTTATTTTGTATTTCAGCAGTTTGGTTTTCCACAATTCCCATAATTCCCTTACTTCAAATTTTTGTCAGATTTATGGGGAAATTCTGTAAAGGGTTTTCAATGTGCTACAGCCCAGATGTCAGGATAAACCAATTGCTGTTTAAAAAAGTCAAATATATAGCTGTATATGAGTGAAATTAAATTTAATCTTTGGATCTCCTATGTTTTCCTTTAGTGCACATGCTGACTATTGATTCGGACCATATTCTGTTCCCTTCTGAAGTGCAAAAAATATTTAATAGGCACTGCATGGCATTGCAAGTTCAACAGTAATTTTGGTGTTTTGCAGAAACTAATAACATCTTTATCTAACATTGCACTTTTTGACAGGTGCATGTCAGTGTGCCCGTGTTTGCTTAATGTATATATGTAATCATATATTTTTAAAATATCTTTTCCAGAGAGACCCCCTTGTGTTTGTTTTGCTTGTGGGTTGTAGGAGCTGAGTTGGGTTTGGCAGTGAAGTTTGAGCATCACTGCTAAAACAAAGGAACAATGATGTTGTCACCACTGGTTCTGATCTTAACCTCGAGTTTCAAAACATGTTAACTGATACGGGCAAATACTTTCTTAAAGCTTCATTTTCCGCTGCCCAGTCGCAACTTTGCAATTTTGAAAGTCATCCAGCTTTCCCTCCAGTGGGGCCAGCACTGCGGCCAGCTTGTTTATTGGTGGTCACGATGACTGTACATCTGCAATGAAGAAAACTGCGTTATGCTGGTAGAAGTTTGGTACTGACTTGTACAGAGATGCACAACTTGCAGGAAGTGTGTTTTGGAATGTCCACCATGCTAATCCAGCTGTCCAAATATGGTTGACATCTGCAAGCCAAAACAAGTCTTTTTTTTTTTTTTATCCCCCTTCTATGTTTACCTTTCTTACTGACATGTGATGACATGCTGAATTGCAAACTAAATTGAAAACAACTAAAAAAAAAACAATAAAACCACATCAACGATCCCCTCTTTTATATTTTTGTTTCAGAAAAAAATTTGGCAAACCAAACCGCAACACAAAGCAATGAATCCAAACAGTAGAATTCAATGTACAGTGAAGGACTATCAAAGAACTCCTTTATACAAAATGGCCGAAAGGCATTAGCAGCTGTGTACAACACAAACATCATCCCAAAGCCTTTGTGGATCGTTTTTCGGCAATCACCCAGACCAAGCCTGAAACATTGGCCTTAGATTAATCGCTCCCACGGTATTGGGTGAAACGCGTGTTGATATAGTGTGGTGAAGTGAGGATCATGTAAAGAAGCGTGCCGTGTTCCTGTGGCTGCTCTAGGAGCCGCTGTAACTGCGGTGTGGTCTGCGGTGATCGCTGGAAGAAGTAACAGCACTTAACCCCGGCGTTTTTCCTCCTGCTGCAGTCCTCCTGCTTTGGTATATGGAGAGTTGGAAAATTGTTCCTTTCAGCAAGTCACGACAATTTCAAAAACACCATATACTAGTCTCAGCGGGATATATGCGGTTTTGTTGATGGCCCATGCCAACACCATCCGCTGATGATAGCCGTATCCATCATATCTGTCAAGCTCTGCAATATGTTATAGAGGTCCCTATGCCGGGATCTGGGTGAGCAGTGTCTCTTATTGTCTGTTTTAATCGTGTAGTGTTCCCCTTGTCCTTCCATCATGAAACATGCATGTAACTGGCAATTTCAAGAGGAAATTTAAATTTTAAGAATTGAATGTGAAAATAAACAAAGAAAGCTATGTCCTAATGTGATGCCCGAATTCCCCGGCTCCCCCTGTGCTTGGCCGGAGCTGCATGTGATCGCTCCGCTTTCGCTGGAGAGCCTGGCACCAGGCCCTCCCTGTCATTTGCAGTTTTCCGTCCCACGCCACATTCTTCCCGGAAGCGCCGCACCCCCCTTTCCTTAACCAGGTGCTCCATGTGGGGGTGGCTCTTTCATGAAGCACCTGGGGACGATGGAAAGGTGCATTGCCCACGCAGCCTAAACTTACTAAACTTATGTTGACCCTGCAAAGTAATCGTATTACAAAGGGGCAATGAGTGAGGTGAGTGATGGGGGCAACTGCTGCCGAAGGACGATAAAATCCCAACAATGGGCCAAACCTCAGATGGCCCCTGCTGCCCGCAGTGGCAATAAGGCCAGCCGCGGTCATGCCGATTTCGGTCACCTGTGTGATGGCAAATTGTAAAATTAGCACATGGGAGTACCGCAGAAAGATAGAAACCCTCCGTGGAATCACCCGGAATGTACTGAATTAATCTTTCAGGATTCATTTGGTTTAGTAAACAGCTTCCTTGTACTGTGTAGTTATCACTGCCAAAATGAATCACACCAAGCTGAGGATGTTGGCAGCGCTCTCTTCAGTCATTCATATTATAATTTTGTTTGCCTCCTAGCCATAAATGGCTTTTAGAATGAGCACACCCCCCACAGCCCCCATTCCCCCATTTGAAGTTATTTCAGTTGGCATCATCATTGTCCCATCGGGAGTTTGCACAGTCACTGCTGGGTGTCAGAAAATCGGCAGATATGCACAGATCGATTCTCTTTCGGTGAATCCCCAAAATCTATGCTGCGTCATTCTGCCACGACACCCCCGCGCCTTGGCCATTTTCCCTTTCCCCCTTCGCTCACATGAAGTATTGTTTGTGTTTTTGTTCCCACCTAATCATATCCTTGTGAATCATTGCCGAGCAGCAGTTTTATAATTAGTTGCTAATTGGCCTCAGTCTTTGTTTAGATGCCAGTATCTCTGTATCACAGTTGTGAGAAAGACATTTCTCTCTGTCTCTTAATGTATTTCACCGTTCAACGTTTCAGTGAGGGATGATTTATCTTTACATACTTTCCTGGATCCAATCTTGAAGGTACCAGGCAGCAACACCATGCAAATTCAAAGTGACTTTTTACACCAAAGCTTGGCTAGAGACAACGAGATGGACGTGCTCCACCATATGTCAGCAGCCATTTAACATGGTCATTCTTGTATACTGTATTAAGATTTTAATATGTGGTTAAAGTCATTTAGGCCTTCTCTTGTGATTGGGATTACTGTAATATTCTTAGAATGATGGCTTTGGTTATTGTGACAAACACATTATTATTATTATTATTATTATTATTAATAACAATAATACTTTTCTTTACTAGGCAGGCAAACATTCCTATTCCTCTTTATGTCCTGGCATCCATTCCAGAAAGAAGGATTTCAGAATTAGCCAAATTTTATAACTCAACTCAAGATTTTGGGAATCGAAAAATTCTGAACTCGGGCTTTCAGTTTTCTCCAAAAAAAATTCAGGTTTTACTATAGGATTTGTTAAACCCACTTTCTAGAACGGACCCCTGATCCAGGTTACCCTGTGATAAACAGTTAGAAGATGGATGAAGAAAATGAAGATGATGATTATTATTATTAAAACTGTTTTCTATTCAAAGAAACATTTTCTCTTTAATTCTGTAATTAATTGTTGCAATAAGATGCCAATGAAAATTCAGTATTCTGTTCGGCTTTATAACGTCAGCTGTCTTGTTAGGTCCTGCATTCACATGTAAATTGTGAACAGTGAGTTAGCCATGTGCATGCAGGCTGACTGAGAGGTGGACGCCTGTGTTTCTGGCTACTGCTCTGACACACAAACCCAAATCCATTGGCCAGTGCAAAGTTCCCATGTGCTCCTACTAACATATTTATGACTTTGGTATTAAGCAAAATTAGGGATTTGATTTTTGTAAATTATTCAGTGTGGTCAAACAGTGGTTCAGACTGATCTTGCTTGGTTGGTATCAGGATCAGTTCGGATCGGTATTTGTAAGGATTTGACAGAGTTTTTAATTAGTAAATTATCCCTTTTGACATATCCTTAATGGTGTGTTCATTTAATGGCAATCCAATCAGGGCTGGGCCTGAGGAGGGTTTACTGGTGACAGCAGATTCCATCCTGGCTCTGAGCTTCAGCGCTGCCGTGCAGCTTTCCCTCCGTGTCGGGCTGTCTCAGGCCCGTTTTGAATGCACACATGCAGGATCCTCAAAACAGACTTACACACCTGAAATTGCTAAACGCAGCCATACCCAGAGACGACTCCGCAGTCAAGGGACAGCAAGTGGCTGCACTCTCCACCTCTGTGCGTGGGCAGTTTTATCAAAGGCCATGTATGCTGATTTTTAAACAAGATGGCCCTGAAGATCTCATGCTTGCCTTTGTGCTCCAGGGATCTCCTACACTCATTGTAAAGCTCAGCCTGCTGAGTGCTTTCTGAACTTCCAGGAATGGGATTAAGTTTCCTGCCATGCTGAAGCTTGGAAATGAAAAGTCGTTTGGATAGAGGAGGGGGAAAAAAATTATACGTGGTTTCAAAGCCTGGAAAAGAGCTGGTACTTCTATTTCAAAAGGTCTTGAAAATTTGAGGGTTTAATTTTTGCCTGCTTTTTTGCTTTGCCTTTGCTGTTAACTGGTGGGGGGGGTCGTCACAGAGCAACATGACGTAATGGGGTACAATATCGCCCTGTGAAACGGAGTGGGGTGGCTGAGGAGCACGTAGCATAATAAGCATGGCAGCTTAGCCTAAAGGGCTGTCCTTTTTAATTCCACTTGGACGTGGGCCAGCAGGTAGTGAAGTTAAATGGTGGAGGGTGTCAACTCATGTTTAATCTCCAGCCAGCATTCATTGATAATTCTGGATGCTCCACACAAACTGCAGGTTTTGAAGCCTTGTTTGGCACCAGTATTGATTGGTTTGATCAGAATACTCCTACCCACCACGGGTTTTGAAGCCTCATTTGTCCTATCTCAGTAGTCTTACCTTGAACCGAAATAGTATGCTAATCACTTGAGATATTAGCAACAGCTAAGCAAGCAACTTCCTGAAAATTACAAGCCCAGTTCTAATGTACATTTAAGGATTGGGCATTCCAATTTACTTGGGTATTGTTATACAATTAGACAGTATGCTAATAAGGTGGCTAATTGTTATACATTAGCAATAAATTAATTGTGATTTCCAAAACAGAAGGATGGATTAATTAAAGTTATGAAATGCCACCAGCAGTGCAGTTTATGAAAATTACACAATAATACCATTACAGAACGTGAATCAAGGCTGGAATGAAGCAGGAATAGACTTCTACTGTGACTTACTTTAATATGTTTCTGCAGAGAATGTGGGTGTTAATTACAGTATTTTTCATTCATTGATCCAGCTGGCCAGTTTTGACTCCCATACATACATTACCGGTATGAGTCATACAGAGTAGTGCTTTATGCTGATCTGCTGTGATTATCTCATTATAGCAAAGGGTACCCTTCCAACAAGACAGAATCATGTCTAGATTAAAGGCAAATCAAATTTGCCTAAAGAAATGTGTTCTTTAAATCGAACTGCCAACGCAGCCAATGTAAAACAGGCCACGTTTTTTTTTTTCCCTAGCTGCGGTTTTTAGCGTCCCTTTTGGAATTCGAGTCACGTCCGCATTTAAATTAGGAATTGCCCTTTTCACGCCCACACTTTGGTAATCAAGTGATGGGCGTCGGTTGGCAAAATTAAAAATCGTGAATACCTGTGGATATGTGATTTATTAGTGACCTCTGGTAGAGGCGTCTGTCTGCATTTTAAGCAAGGATTAAGAAATGGGCAAATGGTATGTGTTAAAGTGTTCAAATGGATGTGAGGAGCAGCCGTCCATCCCTCACAAAGCCCCATGCCCTTTAAAATAGACGAGGTGGAACTCGGACCTGTGGGAGTGGTGATGAACCATTATTAACCCCACCAGTCTCTGCTTTCCACCTTCATTAGAGCGCAGGTAACGTGAGGATCTGTGCCCTTTGCTTCTCAGGGAGTAACCTGAGGTTTTTATTGAATCCAGAAGAACAGGCTGGTTTTCTTGCCTCCCACATGGTTGGAAATGTACTCTCTCACACAGGTTGTTGACAGAAGTTAGCTGCTTAACGCAGACCAAAGTCTTGCAACTGCATGCTGTTTGTCGGGCCACACTAAAAGCATAATGGCATGACAACATTAACATTCCGAGGCAGAAACATTCCAGCCCCCCCTCCCCAAAGCCTCCTCTGCATACAGAGTGCTGAATGTACGGTCATTCTCCCGGCAGATTAATGTTGGTGTGATGCTTTGGGGTGTCCTGCTTGGGCATCAGTCTGGGGAGGCAGCACAGCTGACTTCACAGTTTTAATCTGACGCTAGCAGCAATCTGTTGATGGTCCCGCCGAGGTACTGCAGTCCAGCCGGCATGCATCTGCCTGGGAATGGCGACCCTGTGCTTTTGAAACACAAACCGGTGACCGCGACACTCCGTGTTTTCCAGCAGCTCGTTAATTTTTTTTTTCTTGTTTTTGCTGCAGTTTCAAATGGGTTTCTTTGTCTGGTAGTTGTTTCATACGCAAGAAGGACGTAAACAGTTTACTGTACAGTTTATGCAAAATATATTTTGTAATTAAACTAGAGCAGCTACTATTCACACCAAGCTCTGTGTGTTCAATTGTTTATATATTTATTGCTAGTACAGCAACCATGTACTTTTGTCATTAAAGTTACAAAACGTGCATTTGTAGGGTGAAGCCTGAAGTTAGGTAGATCCGCATTAATGGATGAGGACTTCAAAGTGTCAATCAATCTTCACGTAGGTGATGGCACATCAGAGTTTTCGTTGGGTTCATGCCTTTTTTGGAGGCACTATATTAGAGTGTTAGTTAATGTAGCAAGTCTCATTTATTAAGGTCTCCATCATTTGTACAGTAGGTGCAAATAAATATTCATATTCATGGTTTGCATAGCAATGGACATATGATGAATGCTAACAGAATGTTCGAGAAAGTCTGGGACTGGAACTAACTTCAAGCACTGTTTTCTGTCCGACTCACAGCCCATTAGCACAAGGTCAAAGAAAGGAGAAATCCAGGGCCTGTAATTCCTAAAAGAAATGCTAATGTATGTTTACCTGCTATCATGTTGTAGACACAGTGATAATTGCTGTTTTGACCTGTTTATTCCCTTTATGAACTCTACGCTAAACCCAGTCATACGTAAATCCAGCACATCAACATTATGTTCCCTTCTGACAAAGTGTGGTGCCCAGCTCCTGATGCCAGTGGCTCCTCATCTGCCATCATTTCAGTGAGAAAATGGCCCCGCCTCATCAGATGTTGTCCTTCCCTTAAGGCAGGAAGATGGAAACTGAACAGAGCCATTTGGTGCTTGAAAAATAAACTGTAAAAGGCTTGTTTTCTGCTGCTTTTTTTATTTCTCTTTGAACTATAGTTTGAAAAACAGCTGTGTATCTTCCAGAATAATCTGCACAAAACAAGTAATCAGAGGATGGAATCTAAATACAAACTTCAGAGGACTCCTGATGCTCTGTCGTCCTCTCCCTCAGTCGTCGGAGTTTGACAGCACGCGTTTCACTTGTGGGGTCGTGTTTGTCTTGTGTGCTCCTCTGCTTGCGTGTCGGAAAAGTCGGGGAAAATATCGCAAAGTCTGCTCCTGAGGCTGTGAATGCTCAAACAAAACAGACAGTCATCTTAACACTCGCCAGGAAGTATACCTCGATTGTGATGTTTAAAGAGAAGGCCTGCAAGACTCTCCCCTTGTAGCACTTTTGAAGGATACTAGCTTATCCCAACTTGCGAATGACTGATGGTATTCCCAGAGAAAGTGACGGGTAACTTAAAATTTCCCTTTTATGAGCGAGTGTCATTTAGGCAAAGGCTTTGAAACCAAACAGTCTCTTCATCTCTTTAATGGGTTTTCTTCTGTCTTTGCCATGTTTTTAAAGCTCTGTTTCGCTTCCACATAAGAAATGGGGAATTTCCTCTGCATGTGGCCACATCAGGGACAGTGGGTGGGGACTTGTGGACATACAGGATACGGGCCACCATCTGTCCCATGATATGCTGGCTGTGGGATTGTGGTGAGGGAGTGGGAGCTGGGGGCTAGAGGGTGATCCAAACATGTGGCAGTATCTGCATCAGCCCCCGGAAGCTTGCAGTAGCTGTGTTTGTGTGTTCAGTAACTGATCTTCACTAGACCTTCTCCTCTTTTAGCTCAGCAGAACTTTAAAAATATTACCATCCACCCATTCATCGTGTGTTCTGCATATCCATTTAAGGGTTGCGGTGCGTACTACTCATGTTTACAGAAAATGAAGAGAGCAAGACCTAGGGCAACTTTGTGAGTTTTCCTTATGAATTAACTAATTTTGTCCCTTGAAATCTCCCAAAGATGGGATTTTATAAAATGTGGTCACGGCCAAACTGAATGTATCATATGCAGCCATTTGAAATTGTCATGGTTTTATTCTGACAACGTGGTGCCAACAAACAAAACTTTTGCAAAGTTCATTTTGTAAATTTTCTATTTTTGGGTTTACAGGAATACCACTGAATGAGGTCTCCTGTGAGGTATTTTTTTATAGAAAACTTGTGATGTTTCCAGTTTGGTAAGATTTTTCTTGGAACATGGTACTTGTTTAAATGTTGCTAATTAATATTTTAAATATAAGTCTTGTTATTGCCCCAACATCACAACTGTCCCATTTTGTGACCTTTGTTAACACATACCCAGAATGTTTTGTTGCATCCTTAAACAGTTTGTTACATGTGTTAGTGTTTTTAGCTCCAGTGTTGCACTGCTGTTTCCAGTTTGCTTGTTTCCGCTTAGCTCAGATTGCGGTTAGTGGTTTGCTCTGTAGAGTATCCTGTGCCCTAAAACACACCACTAATTACATGTTAGCTGTGAGTCTAATTTATGTTCATAGTTTGCTTTGCTAAAGTCGGAAAATATCGACCGGGAAGTCTTTCTCAATGCTTGGTTAGCCAAACTTGTTTATGACGATGGTTTTTAAGGCATCAAGGAGCAGCAGTTTGAACCTTTTAAAGGCCTCTGCAAATGCTTTAGCTACCAAATTCTTATCCTTGGATTAAGGCACCAATCGTTCCTTGGTTAAGACATTTGGGTCTCCAGATCAGCTCCTGCTCGTTATCTCTGCCTCTGCGGCACAAATCGATGCTCTGCTGACAGGCAGTTCTTCCATCTTAGCAGATGCCGGATACATGCCGTGCAGGATAGATTTTGGCCAGGCGTGACACTGTGATTTGCAGCACACCCATCAGCGCCACATGACAACAACTCCGTCCATCCCTCAAACAGCTATCCAGAATAGAACCAGATACAGACTTGTCCCTGATGCCCACAGACATGTGGGTCAGAATATAGCAGCTGAGATCTCTTGTCCCACCGTGGTAGGGTTAGGGTTAGGCCGTGTATGAGGACAGAAGGTGTCCTGATGAACCCAAGGTCATCTCAGGATAAACCCGCTGTGGTAGGGTTAGGGTTAGGCTGTGTATGAGGACAGAAGGTGTCCTGATGAACCCAAGGTCATGTCAGGATAAACCCGCCGTGGTAGGGTTAGGGTTAGGCCGTGTATGAGGACAGAAGGTGTCCTGATGAACTCAAGGTCATGTCAGGATAAACCCGCTGTGGTAGGGTTAGGGTTGGGCCGTGTATGAGGACAGAAGGTGTCCTGATGAACCCAAGGTCATCTCAGGATAAACCCGCTGTGGTAGGGTTAGGGTTAGGGCGTGTATGAGGACAGAAGGTGTCCTGATGAACCCAAGGTCATCTCAGGATAAACCCGCCGTGGTAGGGTTAGGGTTGGGCCGTGTATGAGGACGGAAGGTGTCCTGATGAATCCAAGGTCGTCTCAGGATAAACCCGCCATGGTAGTGGTGCTGCACTGAGGTCACAGGCTGTGGCAGTCGCAAGATAAGCAGCTGCTTCACATCCTTGTGTTCTGACACCCTTGGATTTTTAAAAAAAATCCGCATAATTTCTGCGCGTTTTGTGCTTGGTGAGCTGTTCCTTCGTTCACCTCATTTTTTTTCTATTTATAAACCTGCTGGTAGAAATATAATGACTTTCAGTCTGCTGTCTGTCGGCGGTGGCGTGATCATGCCAGTTCCACAATCCACACTATTTGACTCAGCAGCTTTCCAAAGTGACATATAGCTGGTGTTGCTCCATGCGTCACTGGAGTTGTAGGAATGCTGCCGCCTTTATCAAGAGCCTTTTGGCAGAAGTATAATGTCTTCGGAAACCCAAAAGTGGCATATCTAAATTTGCAGTTTGCATATTCCATCATTATGCAGGCCCAGTGTGTGATGACAATCAGTCATGGTGCTGGAGTGCAGGTAATAAATATGGCTGTCCAGACTGACTCGACTGATGCATGTATCCATGTAGCATTCGACTGGCTGCAGGCCAGATTCTTTTGCAGGTGCGGGAAGCTGAACAGGCAGCATCAAATTCACGGCACCAGCAGTGTTGTTCCACTTTAATCTCCTTCAATGTGAAATCAAGCCGGACCCTGGCTTCACAGCCGAGGCTTTGGAGCTTCTCCCCCCACCCCTGCCCACAAGCCCCCTCTGTTTGGTATGACCTTGGAGCGAGCCCGTGTGAACAGCAGAGATAGCTGCCACAGATGGGAGAGATTGCCCCCACCCCTCCCAGACAGAAGGAGAACCGTTCGGCTTTGGAACGGGCACGAGGACCAAGATGGTCTGGAAAGCAACTCGTAAACAAGCGTCGGAACCTCCCACGCGCCACAGTAACTGATGTGGTTGGAGCTCCTTTTCAGATAGCACAATCATTTTAGAGGCACCTCCCAGCGCCCTTGTGCAGAGGTATCCAGAACGTCCTTGGACAAAGACGTGGCTGCTCCCTCCTGCTATTCAGTAAGAGAGCTAGCTTAATGCCAGTTTTAGACAGCATGGCATGTCATTAAGAGCCCAGGCAGCCTATAGATAGCTTCACAGCAGCTCAAGGTTCTCCTGGCTCCCTTTACCCTGCTAGCTTTCCTGCTCCCAGGCTGGCAGGCTTCCAACCCTGTGGGCTCTCTTCTACTTTAATATTTAATAAAAACCATTTAAAGTGACATGTTGCCTCTATTTCTGCGGAGACGGGAAACAGTCTACAAGAGGTGAAATAAAAACAAAGGCACGGCATGCAGAAAACTACCCCGGAAAACAGAAATGTGGATATGCATGACGCTGTTGTCCATTTGCTCTTTTCATAGACCTTAGGTTCTTCTCGGTTGGTCCCTCTTTGCTCATGTGGTATTTGTAATGATTTTACTCTGGGGTTTATGGCATATTTCTCGTGTATTTCTAGCATGTTTCAAATGAGTTGAATGAAGGTGTTGATGTATTAATGTATGGAATGGGGAGGGTATTCATGATCCCCGTGTGAAATAATATCTGCAGTATGACTAATGTACTGCACGCCAGAGTCATTATGCAGCTTGCTGTTTCACCTCCATAAATAACGTCACGTACTGCGTACCATGCCTATCGTAAAACGCAGCATTCAGTGAAAAGGACAAAGTTGTAATGGTCAGTATGCTTACACACTAACTGCGTGACTTTCACTTTGTGCACGTATTTTTTTTCCCAGTTAAGTGCCGTCCCGGTGATGTCGAGCTACCTGTGAAACCATCTGAGAGGTGAATTCAGTCAACTGGGTTTTTATCGCTGAGGATGGAGGAGGCGTGGCAATGCGGACGAGGCCTCACGAATGCCAGGAACGTTCTTATTAAGCAGTGATGTCTGCCTTGTCACTTGGCTGGGTGCATGTGTAGCAATGTGTTTATGTGGACCAGATGTCTATAGATGTTCGCTCCTGATTTTTTCCATGGGACATCTGTATGCTGGGATATTGTTGGGTAATAATGATGAGATTGTCGAGCTACAGTTGGTCACTTGTCACTGCCCAACAGTGTGCTGCTTTGTTACTGTGAAATGCTCATACTGTACCTATGCCCTCTCAACCTGCCGGCTGCTGTGAACAAAATTCTCTCTTAAATGAAAGCATGTAAATGTCCTTGCTTTCGTATAAGGCGTCATCTGGCAACCTTCGATAGTCTCCTTCTTGTGGACTTCAAAGCTGTGGGTCACTGTGGCAGGCTTCCAGTTGAGAGAGAAGAGTGAGGACGAGCCTTTATCAGCCGTGCTCAGAGCTCAGTCTTAGCTGGAGTGTGGAGGGCCTGTAGAAGGGCCCACCTGACTAGATCAGGGCTGCTTCCTAATAGACAAATGAAATCATCTCTGCAGCACATCAAGTGCAGGACCACCAAGGTTTATTTTCCCACAGTGCTCCAGTTATGGAAGAGACAGGTGTATACTAATCTCTGCCATTTGCAAGAGACCTCTGTTATTGCGTGTGCTCTGGTTGGCTCCAAAAAGTGGCGCTATAGCAGCCCACTTTGGGGGGCTGGGAGGTCCTGAGAGAACAAATGAAGAAAGAAAACAGTTCCTTACCTCAGAGGTACAGGTTTCCTGGAAATATTTATTAATCCTTGTACCCAGCCTCAGCAGACTGGAATTAACAGCTTATGCAGAAAAAGAAAAGGGTACTTTGACTTATGTCATTGTGACTTGTGGAGTCTGCCATGTGCTGTCAGCATTTCATAACGAAGGGAGAAAAAAGTCATAAATATAAATGAACATGCTGACCATTTCAGACCTGCTGTGTCTTAGGGATTTTGGCTTTGGCGGTCTGTATATAATTTATATGTCTCCAGACCCTTTTGCCGAATGTTGCATTAAACAAAAGTTGTTTCTATGGAAACCCACCCAAGCATCTCTTCACTGCCCTGCATGGCGGCAGGCCTTGTTTCTCCTCTTCCCAGATGACTGTGGGGAAGCAGGCCGCCAAGGGGACCCCGGAGACTCGAACGCCAGACATTTGCAGGTAAACAACCTCTCCAGATTCGTGCCTTTCCACCTGCGGGGAGGAAATGGGCCCTCCTTCCCCCTGAGATTTTGGACCAGTGGTGTTATCCCTGCCATCAGTGGTGGATCCTCTCATGTAATCGCTGTCAGAGGCAAGCATGTGCAAGGACAGCGTTGCGACAAGGAGCAAATGAGCATTCTGGATATGGGTGAAGCCGGCTGCACGGTTCTCGGTGGGTTCTCGAGACCACTGCTTTGTGCGCGGAAGGAACCGTGGTGGGTGGTGTGGCAGCACAGTGGGTAGCCTCACACCTCCAGGGTTTGGGGGTTTCAGTCCCGCCTCTGCTGTGTCTGGAGGTTGCATGTTCTCCTATGGTTTCCTATGGGTATTCCGCTATCCTCCCACAGTCCTAAGCTATGCAATTAGGCTAATTAGAATTGCCTGTAGTGTTTGAATGTATGCATGGGTCATACAGTAGCTTCCCATCCAGGGAGTCCCCTGCGTTCTTGCCCCCATGACCCTGTTCTGGGCGAGTGGTTAGATGATGGATTGACGGAGGAACTCCAATGAAGTCTTTCTCCGGTCGTTTATTTCACCAGCCGCGTCACATGGATTTTGAATAGATGTTAAGCTGTGTGATCTCAAATCGCTCCCGGCGGCTCGAACAATTACGTGTGCTACTGTGTTTCCTGTATAATGCTCTGGTCCCCACGAGTCACTTCCTCCTCGTGTAATCATGTCTGGAGGGCACCTTGTCTGCCTTCGGCTTGCTTTGGGGGGGGGGCATTCAAAGTTGAGCTCTTTTTGTCAGTGTAGCTGGTTTTGTCCTGACCTGTGCTTGAGGTGAGGATGCTGTAAGCCTCACACCATTCCTGACGCCGCAGGAAATGAGTTAAAATCTGCCCCATCTTCAGCTTCCTGCCCTCGTAAGGTCACTACCCCAAGATCTGTGGCAGCAAAAAGGTGCTCAGATTGAGCAGAGTTCATCCAGGGCAGGGATTAGGTCTCACCTACAGGTGCATTTATGGCAGCAACAAATCCGCCTGACCTTGTTCACCACTAGAGAAAGTTGATTTTGTCTTTTCTTTTTTTCTGGTGGTAGAGCAATAGATCTGCGACTCTTCTTCCCTGCATGATAAAAAAACACAACCGTTGTACACAATGTTCCAAGCGCCCATCCAGTAGCTAACATGACAGCAATCTCCTGTAGTCAATCAAGAGCCTTTCTCCCAGTATTAGTGGTTGTGAATGCACAGCCTTAAGTAGGATAAAGGAACGGACAAGATGTCACATTGCTTATGAAGAGCTGCAAGATGAGTTTATAAGCAGACGGGCTGCACACAACACCATTTGTTAAAGCTCTCCTGCTTACTCCTCTTCATTCTAAAGATTTTAATAAACACATTTGCACTTGCAAAGAGTCTTCGAGCATATCCAGTGCGCCATGTTTCCTGGGTAATAAAGTCCAGTAGCAGCAGGCTCAGCACTGGAGATGGCCGGCTATCTCTCCTTGCCTGAATGGCCGTTTGTGCTAAGGTGCAGCATTTGTAACGCACCCAGCGATAGGCTAGCGGACTTCATAAAGTGATGACAGCCTCTGAAGTGGCGGCAACAAGCTGAAGAGATAGCCGAGCTGGGAGCACCAGACTTTTCTTTCACTTGATTAATCCTCCTACCTAGTAAGTTCTGGGAGCATCCGAAATTTCATCAATACCACTTCCTTTACATAAGCAATCCTGATAATACAGGAAAACTGCAAGAGACCAGGGCCACGATACGAGCGAATCAACCAGCTCGGTCGCTGAAAACACACCAGCGTGTTCCAGAGGATGACCGCAGGCCCGCCGCCTCGCTTCCGGCCCCCTCCAGCCCACCTCGATGCGCGTTTAATTTTTGATGAATCCTGTAATAGCTTCCGAGGGATGCATTGTGTGGACAGCCTTCGCGTGATGGCAGTATGTGGGAATTGCCATATGTTACAGAATCAGAATTAAATCGGCCCTGTGTGAAACAGAGAAAATAATAGATTTTTGGACTCCCCCCGAGTAAAATGAAAACAGACAGTGGAAGAAAGAGAAAAAACAACTTCTCATTCTTCTTTTCTAACAAAAGGAGGTACTAAAGGTGCACCTGTGGTTTGAGCACCAAGATCTAGAGCTACCCCTCCTATGACCTAGCCTCCAAACCCTCCCTCCCTCTCCCAGGCTGTGGCGGCTGGCCTGGGGCATAATCTCCTCACTGCCACTACAAGAAGGATAAGGCTGACATTAAATAAAGTCTGGAAATCAGACTCTGCTATTGTGCTAGATATGCCAGCCCCCCTCTTCTGGGAATCCAAATTATTTTCTTATTTGAAATGAAAAATAGTGACAAGGCCGATAATGGATGTGCTGACAGCCCATCTGCGTGAGGCATGGGCACAAGGAATGGCACTGATTATCGGCAGCAAGACCGGCTGGGGAGGCCCCCTTTCCCGGTGCGCTGCTCCTTTGAGATACAGCTCCTCTTACTGTTTCTACGGCAACGTTTGATTGCTTTTGACATCCCCTCCTTGGCGGGTGGAGCCTGGGAGGGCGAGCCTTTCATCCGGTTTAACAGGCTAAGTAAACCTGAGTTTCTGAACCACTGATACCACTATGTGCGGCGTTCCTGAGAGACAGCCGCAGACATTTACGAGACAGGTCTGGCTGTTTTCTGCGCCGTTAAGGGACCCCACCGTACCTGCTCATTTGGGAGATGTCTTTTAGTTCTCATACAGCTTCAGTCCATTAACAGACATGTATTGTTAATGGTACGGGAAATGATCTTCTTATTACAGATGACTTTTTTCATGTAAGAGACCCTTGGCCAAGGAGACCCTACTCTGCCAGCCCCATTCTCTGCCTCGAACTTGTGCACAGCAGTTTCGGCTAATGACCAACCATACGTGACCCCCCCCCACTTGCAAGGATATCAGAAAACTGCTCAGACTGGCAGTTTGCATCACTGCTGTCCTGATGGGTATGGCCGTAGAGACGTGTAGGTTCACATAAATGGTGAAGTCCTCTGAGAATGGAGCTCTGAACCTCTGGAATTTCATCAACAGTGGTGTAAGTATGCTTGTCATTTTTTGTGTTGGTAAAAATATGACCCACACTGTTTTAGATGTACTTTGGCTTTTGATGGAAGGTTCTGGAATTCTTTTAGTAAAACCATTAATGTTGCCTACACATCTGGGCAGGTGAAGTGAATAGAGCACTCGTGTCTGAGAATCAAATCCGTTGTGGGGAACTTGACTGCACTTCTTACCTAGCGGGCAGCGACGCCTTCCGCGGCAGCCTCCCCTTGTAGAGAGGAGGCGGGTGTTAACAGCAGCATTTGTCTGCCGCTAATGTTCCTGTCAGAGTGTAATTTGTGGTTCTGTTGCAAGTCCCGAGGACTCGTCTGTTTCTGTTAATGACCTAGTGGGCACAGTGGGACGGTTACACAACAGCTATTGTTTATACGAGGAGTGAAAATAGAAAAGACAATAAAAAATGCCGACACGGCCCTGCCAGACCTGCAGTCATGATAATGGCAGCGTAAATGGCAGTGATTGTTGGAAAGACAGTTCTTCTGGCAGCAAGGTGGCTAACCTTAATGCTTCTACAAGCTCCTCCTCGTCTGGTTTGCTGAGCTCGAAATATTCGTTCTCGGGAGGCAATCGGAAATCTGCACATTGAAGATGCAAAAGGATGCCAGTCGTCTTGTCTTCTGACCAACACTTATTGAAGATCATTATAATCAGTGAGGCACAATATTTATATTACTGTAGTTTCTACCAACAATATGAATGGGGTGGGTGTTGGCCAGATTACTGAAAGAGGGAGGGGCTTTAAGTTTATTGTTCCGACTTGTAAATCCCTGCTGTAATGAAAAGGACCATCCTGCGGTGGGTCCCCTAGTTACCACTGATGACATCTTCACTGTGAGTATCGTCGCTGCCCTGACAATGGTCTGTTCAGCTGATTCTCCACCGACCCTCCATTTAAAGACAATGTCAGTGTGAATTTCCTGAATGCGTAAACCATAAAAGCGAATAAACCTCAGTTTTTCCAAAATGTAATCATTACAATTGGGCTGTAGGGATTGCGGGAATTTCCTGCTAAAAGGCATGAAAGTTTAAGCAAATTGAAGAGGGAAAAAAAGAAAAACAGTAGCTCAAATATTATACCATGAACAGCTGTGTATTTTTGTAACATTAAAGTGGGAGTGAGATTCAAGACCCAAAGCATATAAGTGAAAATGCACTGTTTGTGTTTCATCCAATTATTGCATAATTGCAAATGAAATTGTGCTGTATGCTCTCAGCAGAGGTCGACTGATACCTATTATTTCATGTTTTTTTTTTTATGTCGAGCAGGTGTCAGGTATGGCCTAGCAGGTGGCCTGGCCTGTTTAACATGGGCAGTTTGTGACAGAGCCAAGCCTGAATGGTGCAACTCTGCCATATTTAAATTAAATCTACTGACTCAGAGGCATTTCCTGTTGCATCTTGGTCAACCGTATGCTGCAGTGCGTTTACTGTGGAACACAACAGGACTAAGGAGCGCCATTAAGCAGGTAGAGAGACGCACACTCGGCCATTCCAAAAGTTATAGCTCTGTTAGTGCAGAGGGACTGCAACGATCCAGCATGAGTCCAATTAATAAGGAGACGCCTTTATGAGTCAGTGTTTGTACGGTGTGTCTTTTGCATGTTCAGCAGCCTGGAACATCCATAAAGAGGACACCAGAAACACAAAACCAGAGCCTGATATTTGTTTATTATGAGTTTAATTATCCAGTTTGGATTTAACGTGCACATCAGAGATTCACTCCTGCAATCGTAGTGCGACACTATTGAAGCGGAAAACACAGTGCTGCATTTGTTCACCATTGTCTGATTACTAGATTAATAGTTAGTATTATTATTGTTTTTCTCTTCAGTTTAAATGAAAGAGAGGGGCTTTAGCCCCCTCATAACCCTGCATAGGATGAAGCTGTTTGGAAGATGGATGGATGGATGGATGGATGGATGGAAGGAAGGAAGAGAGCGATCTTTTCAGTAGGGCTTCATGCAAATGGCCTGGACTGATTGCTGTTTAGTGGTGGAGCTCTCCATAGACTTCAGTCAGCATTAAAGTAGATGCCACCAATGTTGTCCATTTCAGCAGAGCTCCTGAGGGAGACGGATGCCCTGCACCACACCGACTGCAACGGTCACGTTTCAAGGCACGTCCAGAGTCTACATGACGCTAACCGGCTCGGCGGTTGGGCTTGCTTTTCCTAAGAATGGAGACCTTCTAAAATTTAATATCTCAACTTCAGTTCACAAGGGAGGTTTGCCCTAGTGTTTGATTTATTTTTGGGGGAACCGTGCCAAGTGACCCCTGCCTCTGCCATTTTTTACCACTGATGACATTCACACCTCGGCACCCGGACACGTCAGCTCAACACCAATCTAGGGATCTTACCTCTGCTTTTTGTCAATTCTGCCTTCAGTCCGTTTGGTAGCATATATGAGGAAGACAGCCCCATTGGTTCCAAGTCATTGGCAAATGCATGTCCTCGGCGACTAAGATTGATTCCTCCAGCACTTGTGCATTCAGACTGCACAAAACTCTGGGACATACAGTCAATCACCAGGCGATGAGCTTTAATCAGATTGTGGACAGACAAATCAATTGTTTTCTGAGGGTGGAAAAAGCATGATCATTCTGCAGTAATTTTAGGTGAGGGATATGTTTGTCTGCTCAATTGTCATTCCCTCCTGCTTTCAGGTGTTCATTCAGATAAAGAAAAAAGGCACTATTCTGAAGATCATAGCTGAGTACCAGAATGTAGACGATTGCTTTGAAAAATGGAAGGTCCAAACTCTATTAAGTTTGATTTATACTCAGTAGAGGAAACTGTAATGCATGTGACTCTACTGGCTTTGGAGCAGCGTGAAAGCAGGGCTCCAAATTAAAAGCGAGCCCCCTCTGTCGTGTGAGTGGGTTCTGTCACCTAAGGGCGAACTCAGAGTTCAGCCAAAACTTCTGCAGGGTCTTGGTGGGTGACCTACAGGATGTCCAGCAAACACGTGATTAAGGAAACGGATGGCTTGGAGACGGAGCTCTGCAGATTTACAGAGCATCGTGAAATCAGGGTAAATTATGCATGGATGTGACAAATGCATGATTTATGCATTTGGTAAATGAAATGTTGGGTCTTTGAAGTGATGCTGTGATGTTGCTTTAGATTAAGAATAATTGTGGGAGGTTCCCCCCCCCCACCAGACTTTCCTGCTAGAAGTCTTCCATGAGCTGCAGTGCCAGTGTTTTCTACATTGCCCTAACTAGCTCAGTCTCTGGTGTACACTAAAGCCCCAGAGACCCAGCATGCACCTTGTGCTGCTCTTCATGCTGGCCTGAAGAGTCCCTCTGTGTTTGATTAATGCTACCCAGGGCTGTGGAGACCTCCCGCTGCTTGGGGCACCGAAAATAAAAAGCAAGGTAGGCGGAGAGGGTGGGACAATAACCGTTTTGTGCCAGGGATTTACTTTGCCTTGTTGCCCTTGAGATAAAACGCCGCTCCGCCCCTCATCCGGCTTTAATTAAAGTGCCCTGGCGTCCATAGTGGTGCCGCTCTCGACAGTTCATTGGGGAACAGCACACACACACAGACACACACACACACACACACACACGGCAGGCTAAATAGATGGAAATCTACGATGGCAAAAATAAAAAAAGAATGAATAGACAATAAAATCCGCAAACAGGCAGGATAATGGGCAGTGTGAGCAGGGAAAGCCTCAATAAATATTACAGCAGTGCTGTTTTCGAGGAGCGTGGCAGGTCTGCCAGGTAACAATACAATAACCTTTAGATATATATGGCAGTAAGGCAGACATTACCATTCCTATGTAATACCAGGATACTTAAACTTCTGCTTCACTTTTTATGCTTTTATTTACGTTGCAAGGACCCGAACAATTTTCTGTACAACACTATCAACTAATATGCAACAGCTCTTAATTGGTTTATTGTTGAGATTTGGACTCGAGGTGACCTGTGCCACTGTTTAGCTGGCATGTAATAAGATCGCCATGCTGCAGGAAGACACTGTTCTGTGAGTAAGTCCGATATCAGTAGGTGACAATGGTTGGGCTTTCAAGTGCTGTTCTAATGGCTTGTGCTTGTCTTCGGTGGTCGGCATGTTGGTGTGTTGGCTATTAGTTTTATTATTATTACTATTTTAAATCAGTGCAAGGCTTTTGGTTATTTTTTTCTTTTACGTTTCATTAAAAGATTCAACATCTGGTCAGCTTCTTACAGTCTCTCACATACCCCACATAATGTTGGCTCCGGTGTAATTTGTAACAAGTATACTGGAAATGTTCCAGGCTTCACTGCTTAACTAGTCTCGTACGCATGTTCACCTTCTGGCAGAACTTCTGTCCGGGCGTGTGGTGTGTGAAAGAATGATTCTCAGGGCTCAAGATTTTAATTATTTTTTTGCTCCGCTATTGTTTTAACATTTCACATGTCATATTAATTTTAGGTGGCTCTGTGGGTAGCAGGGTCACCTCACACCTCCAAGGTTGAGCAGTTCTAGTCGCACCTCTATTCTATGTGTGTGAAGCTTGCAAGCTCATGTTCGCGTGGGTTTTCTGCCATAGTCCAGTGTGTATGTGTGTGTGTATGCTGCCTGGGATAGGCTCCAGCCACCCCCCCACACACACACGCACACACAGTAACCACTCAAACTCTGCTCCTTACAGAGATTAATTGAAAATTCAGCAATTACATCTCCTTTCTCTCAACATGAAATATCTTAACAAACATACGACTGAAGCAGCCACGTGCGTATGATGTTTCCACTAACAAGCAAATCCTTAAACTCCTTTTCTGGGCCAGTGGTGCCATTGAGAATGTAGCTCTAACTGGGTTTATGCCAGGCTGAAGTACCGGCTTCTCTGCTGGCTGTACCAGGTTTGCTTTATTATGGATGCCTTTACATTTATTGGTTAAAAAAAGCAGATTGTAATCTGTCCAGTCTGCCAGTGGTCTCTACTCTGAGGGCGGGTCCCTTACCATCTCTCTTCCTTGCTGCTTTACGCTGGCTGCCGCCATGTGCCCTGGTGCCCAGCATTCGAACCCCTTGTTGCTCTCACTTTGATATTATCCCCAAAATTAGAGGCACCGTTAGGTCTTCTCTCCCGGGTGGCAGCCAAAATTACAGGATGTGGAAACATCCCTTTAACCCATCAGTTTGACAGCACCTTTAAGAACTTTATAAGTCAGCCCCCGAGCCGTGGTTCAGTTCACGTTTTTAATTTCAGGCCAGGCCTGTGTTCATTTCATCAGCAATTCACATGCGATGCTCCATCTGCACGTGGTGATGCTGTGTGCAGAGCTACAGCGAGAACACGCCCCAATTAACATTATTTAATTTCACAAATATATTTCTACAACGGTAGTCATTTTCCTGAATGTAGCCCATGGTTTAAAATTGAAGTGTGGGATTTACATTGATGTCATCTGTAGGTTTCTGCAGGTGTCACTGAAAGATGGTAATGGGGAACGGAAGGCTGCATCCTTTGTGCTCGAGTCTGATATTAGGAAGACCATTTAGATCTGTGTGCATTATCTTAGGACTTAAAATCTGGTAAGAGAACATATGCTCAGCATGACCCTACAGGCCATGCTTTTTACCCTTTGCAAAATGTATTCTAAGTCTATCCTGAAATATCTGTTTTTTAATCTGGCTGTCCCTAAACAAGACCTGCTGTTGACATTAATCACTTCCAGTCTCTAACCCAGTGGTGTACCACTGCAAACATGCAAAAACACATTTGGGTTTTTAATGAGCTGGGTGGTCCCAGAGCCCTGAGTTTAGACAGAGGTTAAAATGTTTTCAGTGGAAATTCAGGGTTGCCGTGGAAGGGAGACATTTTCATTCATTTATGCAGCTGTGTAGTCCTTAACCATATAGATTGCAGCTCTCTTAAGTCATCCAAGGGTAATCATTAATTTAATATCAGTTAAGTGTTACTGCTTTTGTAATTGCATAATTTTTGTCATCTGAGCATGGGAGATAGTATAAACATTTTTGGATTTGCCATTCATTGCTGTCAAGAAGCTTTAAGTAATGTTGATCAAAACATGTGTTATTACTGGATAATTGCTGCCAGTTTACTAGGAGAAATGTCAAGGCTTTCACAGGCAGGGTTGGGGTAGGTTAAAGTGAAAAGACCCAAAATAGATCATTACCTCAGAATTCACACTTTGCTGTAACATTAAGCAGTTAGTTGTCAAGAGTGAATTTCGTACAATCAGGTGTTGATGATCGGTACAGCTTCTTGCTTGAGACACTTTCCCTGAATGAGCAGCCATCACCTGAGTGGACATGGTGCTAAAAAGACATGTGAAACTTCACCATCGTTCATCTTTGAGCTTGAGGCGAGTCGCTGCTTTTCCAGTGTGCTTACTGCAGGGCCGAAGAGATCATAGAAGGTGAATTACAAATATTCTATTACATAGCTTGGCAAACAGATTTTTTACCCCCTTCCTCTCCATGTTGTGTGTGTATGTGTGTCGTTTCCCTGAACCTGGGTTTCCTCTGGGTAGTCTCGTTATCCCTGAGGTCCACAGACAAACAGTTATAAATAGTAGCCATCTCTAAATTGCCCCTAGTGTATGAATGTATGTAGCAGGTGATGGACTGGCCTGTTGTCTGGGTTATTTCCCAGCCTTGTGACCTGTTCTGCTTGAGACAAGCTTTTGGCCCTCCCACGACCTTATCCAGGATTAGTGGTTGGAAGACGGGTGGATATATCTGCATCTGTGTATTTATCTCATTAGTGTCTTTTTATTATTTACTGCCTGATTATTACACTCTTTCAGCTTCTCATGTCAAGTGTGTATAGTCATCTTTGCTGTATGACTGTGCCATACAGCAACGGTCAAAGGTCTGAGTACACCTGCTTGTCAACCAGAATTGTCTATACTTTAAACTGTACACAATTCTGTAGTCAGTCTAATGGAACATTTTGTCAAAATCTGAAATATGTTGGCTCAAATATAGTGGTGGCGAATGTGTGGAGGAGGTGAGGTTATTGTCAGGCGTTACTTTGCTGATGACAGAGTTGGTGATTATAAGCAAATCTTCAACCTCAACCAGTATGGCTTTCATGGCATACTTCAAAGGCATGACCTTCTATCAGGACTCGGGTGTTGTCTTCTTCGGCAGGATAATGACCCAAAACACAAAATTGCTAAAGATCTCTCTGGAGAAGAAGGAAAGTGAAGGAGAGCCCAACCCAGTTACTCAGCTTGAGATCACTTAGAACTTGTATAGGACGAGCCTGCCTGAAGAATGAGAGTCATGCAGCCCGTGGAGAAGAGCTGAGAAAACATGCTGCTTGATTTGCCACTGAAACATATTAACCTTATTAGCCTTGCCTTTGTGAAGCTGTTATCAAGGCAAATGGAGGCTATTTTAGCAGTAATTTTTTTTTTTTTAGACTTCTTTGGTACTCACATTGTTTTGCAAATTGTAATGCACTTTTGTATGTATTTATAGAAAAATCTGACGTAACATAAGGAAACAAGGTCTCTACCAAGTGTACTCAAGCACTTAAGTGGTGCTGTAGAGGCAACCGTAAATTGAGATTGCAGCTGTAGGCCATAGGTATTCTCCATTAGCAATCCTGGGGTATTAAGCTATTAACTCACATACCAAATGTTTGTAAAAGTTTTGTAACAAGCTTAAAAAGTTTAATTAGTGTGGGGATGTGTGACCACTGTGGCATGCTCCCTGCCGCATTAAATGCACACCTATAACTTTTAGTATATGTCTCTCGCTGACATGGGTCTGGTATCATACACCAGCAGCTTGGAGCCAGATGCCATTGGAGGTGGCATTTTTCATGCGGTATCCACACACAAGGAATGGGAGATGAAGGAGTCGAGCACTATTTATAATGGGGGTGAAGGAAAAGTTCATTTCTTCTTGCGCTGTGGTGAATTTGAAGGTTGCCTCCGCTGATGAATGATGCTGGAAGCTCGCTTTGGCGGATGGGACTGCACTGCGTCAGTTTTATGAGAGGGGTCTGAGCGGGGGTGGTGGAAAACATGACAATTACACTCAAGATATGCTATAATTGTTGTGCCCCCCACCCCAACCCCCCCAACCTGGCTGCCTAAAGTATAATAAGCAGTTTCTGATGCAAGAGGCCTGAAAATGAAATTGGGGTGTGGTGAGGTATTGCCGATTTTGTAAAATGGAAATAAACTGTACAGTGCATGATGCAGACTGAAATTGACTGCTGAACAATTGTAATGATAGTTAATTAATTCTTTTTGAAGTGACAGTAGTTTATCAGAGGCTAGACGAAGTAATCGAAGGAACGAAGCAGGTTTCACCTTCACAGATGAGATGAGGGCAGCAGTAATTCACTTCTCGTGAATTACCCCTCCACAAAAAAGCTATACTAAAAAAGTCCGTCGCCCACAGTAGCCTCAGAATGAATGAGTCATCCGCCGGCACAAGCGTATGATGGACATGCTATTATTTCTGCTTCAGTGAGCTTTGCTAAATCCAATGCATTTTCCCCAGTTATGAAAGTGGAGAGCTCCCTGCGTGTGCCTACATTCGTATCCCAGAGAGCTGGGGCCCAGCAGAGCGGCCCCCATGTGGGCTCTGGTGTCTCCAAAAGGATGTGGAAGCCCGGTGCTCACACACAGAATGCTTAATTAGTCTCCCGTTTTTAGAATACACGTGTTGGATGTGTGTGCAGCACAAACATTTCTTACAAATGGCACCAGATTGCATAGATCCAGCTGTATGTCCAATTGCTGACCTATGGGGCCAGTCCTAAGAGTCCTGGTTTTTTTTTTTTTTTTAGTTGAAAGTGTTTTTTGAAGGTAAGCCGCCTGATTAATGTTGCCTCTAAAAGCAGGTCTGAAGCACATTGCTGATAACTGTTGATAATGGAACGTCTCAAACATCAGTTGACTAGCTCATCCTGTGTGTGTGTGTGTGCGTGCGTGCGTGTGCGCTCACGGGGGCGGCTCCACACGAAGAGGACTCCTCGTTGCATGCTGAGCGAAGCTTTGATGAGCCGCAATTTGTGTCAGCTGTTGCTAGAGTATGTAAACTAATCCATATCTCAGCTCCACCTCAGAGTTCACTAAAGTTTATATGTGCTCTTAATTGGCAACCGCTAAATCTCATTGCCGGATTGTTTATTTCACAAACTCCATAAACAAGATGATTACCCATCCATCCGTCCATTCATCTTCCAACTGCTTACCCAGTACACGGTCACAGGGCAAGATAATTATAACATAAAACATGACAACAAAATGAAATTTAGCTGTTTAATCATACATACATTGTGGGAAAAATATCTTATTTATTAAACTGTTTAACCTTGAAATATATATTGAGAGACACGGGGGAACCATCAGGCACCAGAAGACCAGCTTCAGGACGATGCCGTGAATTTCTCACAATTGGCCAGGAAACCACCTGTTGATTGGTCCACCTGGGGGGTAGGATCACATTCCCCAGTGCAGCTTAAACCTAGGATAACCGGGGTGGAGGAGGCATAAGCTATCTGCTGATTCTTCTCTGGAGGACCCACAGCCTGGACAAGGACCACTCCGAGGGGACTGCTGGCTCCCGGCAGGGCCCCAGGAACCGTGCCTGCTAGTTAAAGTGACAGGACGCTTCCACCTGGCCACATGGCTGCTTTCCTTTTGTTTCCCAATACTAAATCTTTCCCCGGTGGGTATTTACCAACACCCCTGCTTCCTGTCCCTCTTTGCCTGCCGCAGATATCAAATGGTATTACCAGATTACTGATCAATATTACTGATTATTCTTCAGCTTTTGGAATATACACTCATAAGCATTCCTAAGCTGTTATATGAATAATGGACTGGCAATAGAACAGCAAACATCTGTACAAACAGGCCACATGGACAAGTACAGGGAGGCAGCAGTGCTGCCAGCCTCTCTCATATAAGCAATGAGACCAACAGGGGAGGGACAAACCTGTCTGTGTCCAGTGCCGACTCGTGAACTGGCCTCGCTTGGCTACCTGTGCGATTCGGCAGTCTTTCAGGGAAAAAATGAAGACCAGTGGTCTCTGATCCACACTGTCATCATACCGCAGGCCACCTACCCCTCAGGGTATGTAATAAGCCTGTTTTCGGTTATTTATATGAAGTCAGCCTTTATGTACAGTGACTTATAGCCAAATATAACACAGTTATTTAAGAAATCAGTTGAAGTTAAGTACCTCGCTCAAAGGTACAATGTTAACATCACCACATTTAAATCTCCTAGCCCTCATCCTAACCACCACAGCACCCATTTTCTGCCCCGCTGCTCTGGATCTGTTTCCTAACAGTGCTATGGCACGAGGTGACCTTGAAATCCGAAAGCTTGCTTAACGTCTCCAGGAAGAGGCAGCAACACGCCTCACGGGTGTGGGGGACCCGAGGGTGCGCTCGCTCGCTCGCTCGCCCGAACAGCAGACCCAGCTGGTGGTTTGAGCCCAGCCAAAGGATGACTTTGGCAGAACTCCCCAAGAGGAGAAGGCGTGGGCTAGCAAGCCTAGAGCACCGGCTCCCCCGTTCCGTCTGCCGATTAACCTACGGCTGCTTCCTGTGGAGAAGGATGGGAGGATGGGTGGTGTGGGGGGAGACGGGTGGATAACAGAGAAAGAGAGGAGTTCTGGAGCATGTTTCTTTCCAGGCCCAGGGGAGAAGGTCCCCGCAGTGACATGGGCGTGCATCCACCTGGGCTGCATAAATCATTTTTACACGCTGATAGTCCGGAACCGAGCTCCACTCCACTGCAGGTGTTCTGGCCTTGCTTGTGGGATGATCCAAATCACAGAGAAACTAGAGAGAGATAAGGAAGTTGCCAGAATTAGTCCTGGGGGGGGGTTGGAAAATCCATAGCGGGTGGCACTCGTTTTGACTTGCTGTGTGGCCACTAATCCATTTGCATTCGGTGCTTCCAGTAAAAGGGCCTTTTTATGGCTCTGATGCACTTTGGAGGTAAATGTGTTCATGCTGCGTTCGTCTTCATTGTACAGCAGGCCGCATGCTAACCTCGGCCCACTCGGCACGGAGCAACTTTTCAATAAGAATCAGCTCCACCTTCGGGTGCAGTCCCAGCGGATCCGGCTCTCGTTTCACGCCATTTACACAGCCAAACGCTGTGAGCTTTTCTTCTCAGAACAGATGAGGTGACAATACGGGCTCCCCTTCCAACATTTGTCTGTAAATCAGATGTTTTCTTGGCGTTGTGATGTGCAAACAGATTGTTGTTGCTGATTTGTGTTGAATACCAACTGGATAAAATGGGATAACTACACAGGGAGAGCCACAGAGCAGATGGTTGTCATGGGGAACATAAAAATCCACTGCAGTGTGCTGGAGGTTGGGGGGCCTTTTAAGGATGGCCCTTTGTGGCTTGTCCATGGTAGAGCACAGTCCCACTCTGGGGAAGCTGCCAGTGAAGAGGGTGTCAGCGATGGAAGAGCTCCTTACATTAGACCCCGGTGTCCCAGTGGTAGCCTGGAGGAGCCTTCACAGTTTGGACTGGCAGCCTGTAGAGCAGCTTCAGAAAGTTGTT
The DNA here is from genome assembly GCA_009936485.2 of Gymnarchus niloticus. NCBI lineage: Eukaryota > Metazoa > Chordata > Actinopteri > Osteoglossiformes > Gymnarchidae > Gymnarchus > Gymnarchus niloticus. The sequence continues at coordinate 5,598,304 of JAACJT020000007.1, forward strand.
GAGTGACTGCTTGAGGTAGGAGGAGCCTGTAGCACTGCCTGGTCTGTGGACACTGAGGGAATGTGGCAGTGACTGATAAATAAAAAACCTTTGTTTTCCTCTCTAGCCACTCTACAGAGTCTTTTGAGAGATGTATTTATTTGTGGTGCCAAATTTGAAATTTTCATATTCATCTCTGTTCTTTTTATGTTTTTCTTCCCAATTCAGGTGGGCTTACTACAGCCCCTAGAAAGCTCCCTCCCACCCCACCCCACCG
>JAACJT020000007.1:5608490-5624943 GCA_009936485.2 Gymnarchus niloticus
CCCCCCCCCACGCCCCTCCCCCACCATCCCCCGTCTTTTCCCTCCCTTAACAAAAATCCCCTGCCTTAACAATTCCCCCCCCCCCCCCCCCATTTGGGTTACACTCCTGTTTTTTTTTTTTTTCCCCCCACTTTTAAACTGTTTCCAGGAAACAGATTGAGGCGACTTTGAGGGTCTCCAGTTCTACTGCTCAAAGACCCCAGTCTATGGGGATGCAGTGTACCCTGGAAACAGATTTAGGGTCTTGCTCTAATCTTCTAATTTTGTTCCGTATAAAAGAACAGCTGAGAAGAATAAGGGTCCTACAGAGTGTCTTATAAAAACACATTTGAAAAAAATATTCATCACATATCTATTACTTCCCAGTACATTCTGTTATTACTGTCCAAGACGGATTTAATGCCTAGTTGAATTTGACCTGTGTGTTCACACTTCACACGTTTGCTTTTTGTTTTGCTTTTGAACTTTGACTCATGCTGAACTCCTCAGCTGCGCAGTTTGTTTTTATTATCATATGCAGAGCAGAGCATTTCGGTGTCAGAGGAAATGTCCAGAATTTCTTTGTTCTCTGCAGCTTTATTTATAAAGCTGCTGCTGCAGGCGTTAGCTGAGGGAATTTGCTCTCTTCAAGTTCTCCTCTGTGGCAAAAAAAAAAAAAAAAAAGAGACCAACATCTGAGAGCCTCATCGCATAAAGCGGAACTTAACCCGAGGACAATTTAAACATGGGCTGACCCTTAATGTTCCCACTATAAATGCTGCTGTAAAAAGGCCCACATTCCCGGAACGATGTTAGAGCACAGGCAGGAGGAACGCTGGCTGTTGTTGATGCGAGGGTGAGGCTTGATATCCCAATGCTAGTGTGTAGTCAAGCCGGTTAGCACTTAGGGCTGCTTGAAACAGCAATGGGGCCTTTTACTAAAGCAGAAATGTTGTCCCAAAACACTAGTTGGCTGCGAAGCAAACTCTTTCAAAGATTTGGATGTTACAGCACAAGCTGCCAAATGCGTTTACACAAAATGATCTTTTTTATGGTTTCCTTAAATTAAAAGTGGGAACTCACATGACGCCACGACAGCGGTCACAGGACTGTCCATACCCCCGTGCAGCTCGCTACTCATCCCACAACAGAGCATGAGCCACATTAGCATTTTCCGCACACTCGGCCCCTTTGAGGGAAGGGGCTCTGCAGGCACCAGCCTTGCCTGGCTGCCCATAATGGCGTCATTGACGTGAAACACAAAGAACTGTGTCACACTTCTCACTGGGGGGCCCACGACGGTATATTATAACGCCTTAAGGGAGCGGATGTGGCACGTCACCTGGGGGGAGTGGGATGAGGGGCCACCGCAGCCCACGTGTGCTTTGGAGGGTCCGAGGACGCTGCTCTGTCTACTGAAGACGTCACCAGCTTGTTAACATTATGATTTGCTTTCATCACCGTCAAACTGAACTGCAGCTCCCCCACACACAAGGTATTTTGAGTGTTGCAGTGTGTTAATATGAATGTTGTACTTCATTCATTAGGAGCAGAGAACTTTACTGATTAAGCCTATGCATTGAGGGCTTCTTATTAATGTTGCGATTTTTTTTGTTCTGTAATTAACGTAAGTCTTGAAGCAGGATAAAAAAATTGCATGGTATGTTTCATATTAGAAAACATTGTGACATTACATCAAGGCTCGGCCCTTGCTTCACCACTGGAGGGCATTTCTTCTGCCGCACACCTGTCGGACACTGTACCGATGCGTGTGTCACCTCCAGTCAGCCCGGCCTCGGTCCAGTGCTCCCGCCTCTCACCGTGATAGTCACCACTGGGCCTTTGAAACCTCAGTGTATCGATAGATTACAGGCAGGACTGTTACACCTCATTTACATGTGATAGCTTTTCATTTAATGGTGTTACATTTATGGTGGCTCAGCAGGTAGCACTGTTACCTCACACCGGCAGGGCTGGAGGTTCCCTCTGTGTATCTGGAGCTCTGCATGTTCTCTCTGGGTCATGCTGGTCTCCTTCCACCGTCCAAAGACATGCAGTTAGAATAACCTGGTGTCTCTGAATTGCCTGTTAAGTATGATTGTGCCATCCCATCCAGATCTGGAGAGGCTCACGTTCCACAGTATCCCTGTCCAGCATAACCAGATGGAAGATGAATGGAACAGAATACACAACCCAATGTGTGGTAATTCTTTAACCTTAAAAGCATCGCAAATTATGCCAGGTTCCAGAGCACATCAGCCTCACTTTAATTTTAAAAAATAAAAGTATAATTATGTTGCATTAATTAAAATTTTCTTCCTCATCTAAGACAAATTACTTAGGAGTGTGAATGCAGCTTATTTTTTGTGAATGGTTAAAGCTGCTGGTTAAAATATTTCTTTATATTGGTGAGTACATGTTACCTTTCACTGTATCATTTACAGAATTAAATAACTCTTCATTATGGTGCTTATCCTGTTTATATAAACGGTGCATCGTATCATCTCACATTCTGTGAGAAAGCATCATTCATCTGACTGTGTAGTGGTTTAACAAATTAAAATAAATGCCACTTGAGCATATTTGCATAATTTATATAATGACATTAATTTACTAATAGCAAAAAATTCAACCCGTAAATGATGCGCTTCAGACAGTTTTTGCAGATTTTCCTATAATGACAAAGGCGTGGCCTGCCTGTGAAAATGTACTAACAGCTCACATTAATTTGCCTTGCTAATAGAGCATTGAAAGGGTCAGCATCAACACAGCTGGGCTGATCCAGAGCAACTCCAGCTAATGAAACTCTGTAGATAAACATGCGACCGAGCCTGTCTGCAGAATGATTCAAGGATCCATTTTAATGTGCTGTTTATAATTCATGAGCTTTGAAGGACTCCTGAAGGTGCTTTTTGATTCATAATCGGGTTACCTAAATTTCAGTGACACTATAAACATTATATGCAATTAATTTTACAGGTAGCATTCACTCATCATTTCCCTATCAGTCCATCCATTTTCCATAAGCTCTTGTCCAAGGCAGGGTTGTGGTGTGTCTGGAGCCTGCCATGGGACGCCAGACCACGGAGCAGAGGACACCCTGGACAGGACGCACAGGTGACACACGTGCAATATTTACACTGGTTGGACTGTTTAAGTACCAAAAACACCTTGAGTGAGACATACTGATGGTATTTATGCTTTCCTGAGCACGTGCATAATTTCATTCTTGGCAAGGTCTTATATACAACCTTAAATAGTCTTTGGGCTTTGAATTTTCACTTTTTCCCATTTTTAGAACTGAGTGACACAGTTTATTGTACAACAGAAGGTCCCCTAAAGGGATTCAGAACATGACATTGGATTGCACAGGTATGAGTTGTAAACCTCACTGCCACCCGCTACGTACATAAGCCTGTGAGGCCAGGATAAGTCATGACGTATGAAGAAGATCAGTGACTAATCAGTACTGTGTGGGATCGTTTTAACAGTAGTACACTCTTTCGCATTTTAAAAATTGTATTGTTCTGATTCTTTCCTGTTATTCCGGTGGTTTTAAGGCTGAAGCTTCATACAGTAGATTTATTTATTAGGTACTTAATGACGACATGTATAAACAACTGCCATAAGTGAAGGTGTGCTCGGCTTAGCCATCCTGACCGTTGTCTGTCCTCTGAAGGACCTGTTGATCTCATTAGCTCAACCCCACAGATGCAGCCAGGTGCTGATGGGTGTGTCCACACCTGTTCTCTCATTCCAGACCCTCAGACAGTCACGTTGTACAATAGGCTACCATGTCACGGTCAACCCAAGATACTAGTAAATCCAGCTTTTTGCACACAGTGAAAGTACCAGCATATCTTGGGGGTAGGGGGGATATGTTGTAATTATTTGCTATATGCAAACCCAGAATGTCAGCCAAAAGCTAAGCTGATTAAAAAAATGCGTATCTGAAGTCTGCATTAATATTTCAGCTGCATCCAGCTGATGTTCCACTCAGATATAGGAAGTAGGCTCCTCTGAAGACCACAGTGCATTTACAAGGTCAAGCTGCTTGCTTAAATCAGTCCAGGCAGCAAGTGCAGCCTTGCAGGAGCTTTCAAATTCCATCATTTAATGGACCTGGTCTCCATTCCCGTTGGGATCTGCAGCTTGTTTGGCTGTTTAAGCCTTTTCACACGGATCCTAAATATTCCAGGGAAAAAGTGATGTATACATTATTTTTTTTTTTTTTTTTTGCCATAGTTCTTCAGCTTGATTTGGGATACACTCAGAATTTACTAAGGTTTATAATCTGTAAAGCACGAAATTATAATCTGTGTAAAATCCATAACCGTAAACCTCAGATTAGCTTTGGTGCATAACTAATTAAACATGATGTCACTCCCACACCAAGCCAGCCTACATCGGACCTACCACGCCCACCTTACTCCCGTTCATCATCCCCTGAATATTAACCAGCTGTGCCTTGTTAATTATCATCTAGTAGCTTCCAGCCATGCCTTGTTTATCCCTTATATAAGCCATGCCGTTTCGTTACCTTCTTGCAAGGTATTGTGTTTGCTAGATCATTATGAAGCATTTCTGAATCTCTAGTAGTCTGCCTGTGTATGGCCCTGATTGTTTGACTTTTCTTCCTGTTTGCTGTGTCTGTTGCTGCCTTGGAATTGATCTTCTGCCTGTGACCATGGCTACATTTTCCATGCTCCCCCGGCTTTTGGAAATCCTACCAGTTCTGGTTTTGACCCTGCCTGTTTTGACTACACTTTGGAAGAACCACTGGCTTTTGAAAATCTTACCTGTTCTGGTCTTGACCCTGCCTGTTTTGACTGATTAAACTGTCTGATTCTGCGATTGGATTCTACAGTGTTCTGAATCATTATACATGACTTCAAAAGCATCTTACCTGCTGTTAGCTGTAAGTTTCATAGTGGAAGTAAATTGGTGTGTATTTTGTTAAATAGACAGCATTAAGTGTGTCAAAAGCCAGAAACGCTAAACATTAATTCATGCTGAAAATGAACAAACATCATTACTAATTCCTTGCAAACGGGCCCAAGGAGACAAAATGAGGTGCATGTAACCACAGATGAAACAAGCCTGTGTGTCCTCAATTTTGGCCTAACGAATATTATTTCTTCGTTATCGGAATTTCTGCTAAATTTACTGCAAAAGAATCACAGGTTGGCCAGAAGTCCACAGTCGCTAAGCAGATTAGCTTCAGATGTGAGCCGCATGGTTTTTGCTGTCGAATGTGTTTACCAGATGTTTCCAGATGTTTTACATGCGCCAGATACAGGTTTGGTCAGGTTGTCAGTCATATCCCATAGTAGCATTGATACAAAAGGTTTAAAAGCCTACTGTATGATGGAAGAAGCGATTGCTTCTTAATGTACATTTGTAACTGTAAAGGATTTTTAAATCATTAACCGATGAAAGCTGCTACAAAGTTTGAGGAATGGTTATACAATGCATCAAATGTCAAGTGCCTCTGGCTGGATTGCAATATTGACAGCCTTTGTGAACACAGCAAAATGTTTCATCTCACACACAGTTATTGCAATTTTTCTGAAGTAAAGGATGTATTAGATTAAATGATGACTTCCCAAATGATAACTGCTATGGTACAATAAGTTTTTTTTTTTCCTCTAAAATTTTAAAGAGAATTTTTTGTATCTGGCTTTCGTTATTTGAATAGCGTTCACATAAATCATTTTTGTTATACTATGTGCAGAATAAAGTTTCACTTCGTTGAAAGACTCAGAAACTGAAGCCAACAAGATATTGTTGAAATGTGGGGTTTTCCTGACAAGGTCTTTAATCACTCCAAGGTCGCCGTAGAACAATCCGTTTCGGTGACGATTGACTCGAATATTAGGTCTTGACCTGAGTTATTGCAACGCAGCTTGGGACAAATTGAAAATATAAATGGATTCATTTGATCAGTCTGTGTTTCGTGGTAACGGAGACGAAGTCCCACCAGCTCTGCTCACCAGCATTACAACTAACAAAAGAATGAACAGGCGAAAAAAGGTGTTTCATTAGCCTGCCCTGCAGTTACACGCCAGCATAGGGCTTGAGTGCCATCAAAGTTGTCGAGATCAGAACCGGAGTGTAGATGAGGCCCCGTGGACCCGCTTGGTGGAACGCCGCTGGGCAAGGAAGAAAACAGGGCCATATGGGGTCTGCTGGAGAGAATGGCCCCCGTAAAGACCAGGCACACAGTCAGAAAGGAGCTGGAAATCCAGCCTCCGGGCTAAGCTGCATGCTGAATACGGCGTACCCAGAAATACTGCAGCCTTTTGGAGAGGGGGGGAAAAGGGCCAAGGAACTCTCAGTTTGTGAGCTTCGTAGAATAATTATGAGGATGTAAATAAACATTTTGCTTCGCATCCAGAGGGCATCATTATGTATGCTATTAAATTTATTCTCTTTCAGCTTGACATTAGTCACAATACCATGTCATTGCCATTGTTATGGCATGGGCTGGACTGTCGCCTGGCAACATCAAACGCCTTCACAATCATGTCCCTACTGCTCTGATTATAGTGTGCTTGCAAATTAAAATAGAAAATTTTAGAAAATTTTAGAAAATTAACTTTGTAGAATCATGAATCACTCGTAAATGTGCTTAATTCTAAGATAGAAATGTTATGCAACCACCTTTTGAGCATCCAAGGAAAGGTTGACCTGACCAAAGGAACTTCATTATATATGGAAAGCTGTAACAGTAGAGTAGCTTTGAGTAATATGGAATGATGGAACAGCAAAGCAGTGTGGAGTAATGTCACAATGTGAATATTGAAACACGGTAGTGTGCAGGAATGTAATGGAGTCTTCTGGGGAAGATGATAGTCATGAGTAGTAATCTGAAGTAAAGTAACAGTAGAGGATTACTAGAGTATTTTAACCGTGAGCTAACTATCAGTGTCCTTTTCCTCCTCTCTGCACCTGGGAGCCCTTAATTGTTTTATTTACACCTTTAGAGTTTCCACCTGGGGTTGTTCTTGCACTCATTATCAGTAAATCTGTTGTACGCTTCTGTTAGCTTTTACTGTGGTCTGGTATTTCCCCTAAAGCGCCTCTCTTAAGTGTGTCTTATTTCACAGCACTTAAGAAACATCCCTCCAGGGGGACGAGCTGCTTGGTCTTCAAAAAAAGGCGCACCGTACTGAGTTCACAAAGAGGTTTTTTGTTCTGCCCAGTCTGCGTTCAATTCCTGCTATTAAGAACCAGGCAGAATTTACTGAGGATTGAAAGTGAAGCTGCCCCATTGTGCCTCAAGAGTTTATGATTGTGCCGTTTGTTAAATGGAGTTTGTTTATGGAGCAGAGAAGTCACTTCTTTTAAGCCTGGTGAAATATGGTGCATCTTGAAGGGCAGTTTCAAATGCATTTCGGTGGATGTCATTATTTATATATAGTGCTCCTCTTGGGCCATGAGGCATGGTTTTCACAGGACAGTGTGAATAAATTTTTAAATAAAAGTCTAGGGATGAGCGTACATCATTAGAGATGAACGTCTCTGCGTCCTGTACTGCCTCTTCCATAATAAAAGTCTAGGGATGAGCGTACATCATTAGAGACGAACGTCTCTGCGTCCTGTACGGCCTCTTCCATAATAAAAGTCTAGGGATGAGCGTACATCGTTAGAGACGAACGTCTCTGCGTCCTGTACGGCCTCTTCCATAATAAAAGTCTAGGGATGAGCGTACATCGTTAGAGACGAACGTCTCTGCGTCCTGTACGGCCTCTTCCATAATAAAAGTCTAGGGATGAGCGTACATCGTCAGAGACGAACGTCTCTGCGTCCTGTACGGCCTCTTCCATTACAGGCCTGTTATTAGGGCTGACATGCTGCTCTCATTTTTATAACTGGTCTGCCTGTAGATAATCTTTTTCTTCTGTACCTGAAGGATGATTGATTTTCTGTAGTCTTGTGAGCTATGGAAATCAGGTACCACAGGACTGGTGTATTTCGCACTAGGTGGTGAAAAAACTGACTTGTTTCATGTGACAGAGCAAGTTGTAGGTTTCACACTAAGAGGATGGACAAAGTTTTTTTATGTATTTAATGCAGAACTGAATTGGGGCACACATATATACTAACTCAGTCTGCCCCTGTTTGCTGTTTCTTGAAAAATTGTTCCTCAATTAAACTGGGTTTGTGTTAAAGAAAATGCCCTTTTCTCCGGAATGGTGCAGGTTTAGTCAGAGAATTAAAGTAAACTGTGTAGCCGCAACTGCTTCTGGAAATGTGCGCTCTGTTTAGTAGCTAAGTAATAATGTCATAAAAACTTCTCTTGAAAAAATAGATCTCGTTTTTAAAGAATATGCAGAAAATCAGTTTGCCAAATGTGTCTAAAAACTTTGATTCAAGAAAATAGTGCTTGCACATGTGTCCCTGGAAAAGCCCGAGTGGAGTTTGTAGGCAGCGGGCGACGAGCCTAGAGGGAGATGTCGCCGGGCATGCCCGGGGTACGGGGCGTCTCGGCGCAGTCAGGCGAGCCACATATCAACAGCACCCTGTTCAGGGGTCACCGCTGCCGTCGATAAATCCAGCGTCCTCTTACTGTGGCGGGAAGTCCAGCAGCATTAGAATACTAACTGCACTCTCCAGCTGAATGTCATCTGGACCCACCCAATGTTTCAGGAGGACAGAGCATGTCTGTAGCTTTAAATCTTACAAATAAATTCATTGAGGACTCTTACAAGTGGACATAACTCAGTCTCAGATGGCCTATCAATGAGTATTTTTGTGATGCAGTTTTAGGCTGAAAACTGAAGGAGTACAATCTTAGTCCAAGTGCTTGAACTAGTATCTAACTGTGTTTGTACATGGTTCTTTCAGGTATAGTGGTATAGTCTAAACCAGCCATTCATCTCCCATACAGGGTCTCAGGGAGCCTGAGGCCTGTCCCAGGAAGCACAGGGTGCAGACAGGGGACTCCCCTGGAGAGGGTCCACTGTAGGGCAAATACCAGAGAAGCTGCATGTGTTTGAACTGTGGGAAGACCAGAAAGAACCCAGAGCAGACATATGGAAGGTGTGGAGACTCCGTACACACTGAGCTGGAGTGGGAGTAAACCCCAACCCCAGAGGTGTGAGGACATTGCCCCACCCTAGGTTAAATCATGCAGGAAAACACGAGCACACAACTGTCATTCTTACATTTGACCTGCACATAGCAAAAATGTAGCTATGTAGTCTCTCGTTAGTCCAACATTAAGGACTGACTTCATGCAATCACAATTTACAGGACTTGATCTTTTATAGACGTCACGCAATGTTCGAGCGATCTGCTCCGGGAACCTTCTTGTCAGAAGTCCAGTCCCAGAAACACCACAGCAGACTCTGAGAGCATACGGCAGCGGGGAAGCAGCTATCTTCCTACACAGGCTCCCCGTGGCTTGGTGGTGTGCTGCTGCTGCCTGTATTTGGTGTGCTGCCATCATTAGCCTTTTGAGGTACATTAGGTCCATTTTTGTATAATGAACTTTGGAAGCGAGTCACAGTGTGGGGCTCAGTGTAATTCTCTGATGATCAATCTCCTCCACAGTACGAGCCAGCTGATAGCGGCTACGATATTGCATCGCAGTAGCACTGTGCTTAATGGACAATAACATTGCAAGGCTACTATGGGCTTTACCAAGTAATGGAATCACCGTGGGATGCACCAGAGTACAAGGTGAGCCAACAGTTACCCCTTCAGACTGCCCAGTTTAATCAGAAAACGCTCCTAATGATCTTTGGCTTCACATCTTGGATAACCTGGAAATTATCCTGCCATCTCCTTGATGTCAGCCTGCCCTTAAGAATGTCAAGATGTAGGCTACAATCTCGCAAAAACTTGTTTCCAGGAACGAATGCCAGCTGAAAACTTTATAAATATATAAAGTATCTATATGTATAGAAGACTGGATTGGCACATCGATGCCATGCTCACACAAAGACCATTCATTCTTTTTTTTTTTTTAGGGGCGCTGCCCCTGGGTTAGATATTCACCAGTCTGCCCACCATCCAGTCTATTTCTATACACATGGCTCGGTTATTCTTCTGGGCTCATTGCCTTGACAACTTTATCAAACTAAATAGCATGATGTGGCGATAGAGGCAGGTGGAATTCTGGTCCGTATTTCTCCTCGCTTTCCCTCCTCCCAGATAAACACTCCCCTCTTGGACGTTGCAGAGAGACGAATATGTTTAAAAAAAAGGTGATTCCTTTCGAAAAACGATCACGCCTTCTTGAATGTGGGGGAGAGACAGAGGCATTAGTCTGAAAAACGGGCAGCGAGAGAGACGGCTTTGCAATGGCAGATGGAAAAGCAGCAGGTGCCGTGGCGTGATGGGACTTCGCATCCCATCATGCACGTTCCGCAATGATGCAGCCTGACAGGGAAGGGAATTAATGTATCACAGAATGTGCTCTCAGTGCATTAGCCAGTTCTCGGTGTCTACAGTTTGCTGCTCTGAGCTCTCTTTGTGAGTAACAGGCTGTTTGAGTACAACAATCTACAAAGTTGGGGGGGTGGGTGTAATGAAAGAAGGGGACAAGTACAAGGGGGCAGCCGTGCTGACGGTGTGGCCCTCCTGTGATTCCGTAGATCCCACAAACACTAAGTGGCAATGTGACAAGTCAGCTACTTGTTCCCAGGATGCCGAGATTATCCCAGTCTCTCATGCTAATGCAGATGTTTGGAACATTATGACGAACGCAGTAGCTGGATCCTCTCTTGGGGTCGTATTGTTAAGCCCCACCCAGTTTGGGTTGGACATGCACATCAGAAACATTGGCAGTATCTCAACACAGCCGTTATGGTGTGAACACTTCCTGGTCAGATTGACTTGCACTCCTCCGCTCTTCCTGCATCCTGCAGAATCAGAGGCTGCAATGAGGTGTTCCCTTCCTGTGGCTCAGTCAGCCACACTCTGGCCTCGCACTTCCAGGGTTGGGGGTTCAAGTTCCCGCCCTGCTCTGGATGTGTTGAGTCTGCATGTCCTGACTGCTTTTCCTCCCGCAATCCAAATTGGTGGCTCTTAACTAATCAGAGTATGTTGGTCTACATATTTAGAAGTCATACAAGTGAGGAAAGCTTGAGTCCAGAGTGCAGGGTGATCTAGCATCCCTGAAAGAGTTGGGGTTATGGGCCCAGCGATAATATGGTTATTTAACTGACCATGGTATTTAAACCCACAGCCACCTGGATACGGTACCAGATTCTTAACCAGTGAGCTACACGCTGGCCCAGCCCTGGGTGTCTCCTGCCTTGTGTGCTGTGCATCATAGGATAGATTTCAGGCTTACGGTGACCCTGTACTGGCTAAGGGTTTATTGAATGTGGACGAATGCTTTGTTCTTAGCCCTCTACTTACACGGAAGCCAGCATGTTTACATCAGTACTTCATACAATTTTTTATGGCACAGCCCAAAGAAATATTAGGCATTTAGCTACAGATCCCACTCTCATCTTTATTTTCAGATCTCGCCATCTCTGTTTTCTGTCAGATCTTTGTTGCAGCTATTTAACAAACTGATCCCAACTCAGATTGTGCTTTTATGTGGGACTGTCTAAAGAGACTTCCAGTGGGTCACCTGGTAATTATGCACCTTTACCTACAGTGATGTAGCACATTCGGTGCCAAGCCCTACATCTGACTTAAAACGTCTGCCTGATCAAATGCAATTTATAAAAGTCCTCTAAACGAGCATTTCCCCTGGAGAGGGCTTCCTGTTACTTAATGCTGTGTTTGTGAGGTCAGTGGGGGCGGAGAGCTGCCTGTTCAGGTTAATGAGGACCCTGTGCCAGGCTCGACATGACACTTTTGTCAGATGATAAATTGTATTAGTAAAACATACTTTAAGTTCCCCTGGTGCCTGACGACATCAAGAGCATTTTCCAGTTATAATGAGTCGGCCAATAGGCCGGGAAGGTGGCCTAGCTTTGAGTGACTTGTGAAAGGATAAAAAATGAAAACGCTGTTTAAAGTCAGGTCATAACATGGCCTCTAATAGCAGATAAGGGCTATGCATGGTGGAGAGCATTTGAAATGATTTTTCATTTAATGAAAATAACTTTGTTAGTCACATGTTGGCCTGAATCTCCTGCACGCTCAGTGTGCTGCCGCCTTTCAATTAACGGTAGGCAAAGTTCAAAATATCCATTATCGGCGATGGCTTGTCGACTGGAGTTCAGCATTAGCCACAGATGGAAATGAAAAGGGGACGGCCAGTTTTCTATTAGCCGGCCGTGTTGAGGTATCTACACCCTTTCAGTTTCCACCTGTGCCTGCTGCTGTCTGAACGTTTCCCCCACAGCAAGTTCTGCGTGGACGTATTTGGTTGTACTCATCTGAGCAAACCAGGCGTGAGGAGCTTGGTGCGGTTAGCTATGCCAAAATGCAGCACGGTAAACATTTTCTACAAGATGCTTGGCCCGGGGGAACATGTGCACGACATTTCAAATGCAGATTTTCTTTCCGCATTTTGAAATGCAAAGGGATTTTTTTAGCAGTTGCGGTGTTTATTGAGCTGCATATTTTTGATGATGCCTGTGATCACAGCCCTCCGCCAGCCCGAGGTGAAATATGCTACCATGCTGTGACTCCCTTCTACACCACTTGTGAATCTGCAGACATCTACAATCATCTGTAGTGCAGTTGCTGTGTCCCAGGTGTGGCAGCTAAGCTCAAGGCCTCTACAGCGACTCTTTTCTAACTCTCCTCCTTTTCATTGGTCGGATGGCAGTCCTCCTACTCGTGCTGTTCTGCTTTTTGTTCGCACGCTAACTCGTTAGGCCAAAGGAATGACAAAAACAACCGCTTTGATCGTAGTACAACATACAACAGAATGGAATTACAATCGGCAGGATTAAGTCTAATCCATTTTATTAATTAAACTTTTTTTTCTGTGCGGCCTTTTCTGGTAGAAATGATGGAAATAGCTTTTATTTTACTTACTGTGTATGAGAGGATAAAGTGCTGTCTCGTCAACGTGCAATTTTTATCTTGACAGACAATAGACCCAACATCTAATTAGAGTGTTCAGGAGTGCAAGTTACAAAAGACGCTCCCTGGAGAAGGATTCCTGAGCCTCGCATCATTTAAAGATAGCCCACATTCCCTCACATTTTTAATTGAACTCCTAAAAAAAGTTAATAGCTTTCTCCCAGGCAATCAACCGTTCCGTTAGATGGAAGACGTGTACCGACTTCCTGTCATTATTTTTGAATTATCGCTTATTAAATGATTAGAATTTTATATGTAGATTGCGATTATGTGCGTGTTTTTCACCCGTAAACCGTACATTACGTTACATCTATGATAGTCTGAATATTGAATTCTTTGGTGTATCAGCAGTGACTGAGTGTGCTAATCGATGTTAATTTTTTCTGGGTAATTTAATTGAAAGGCGACTGAGTGTGATGAAAAATGAGTCAGTGCAGATTCATAGTTGTTGTTGTTGAAAGTCAGACGTGTGCTGGTGAAGGTGAATTACGGTCTGCCGTAATTAAATTCATCATCGATAACATTGGGTGGCAAATGCAGTCATCACCTCCTCTGAAATGGACCACTTTTACTGTGTTACTTAATAAGCCCATTTTTAAGTGGCTTGGACTAGTGCCTCTTCAAGGGTTAATGCATCGAGCGTACGGTGCTGTGCAAAATTCTTAGGCAGGCAAAGAATGTATTAAAGGCCTTTTACCAGGGCAGTAAGTGCATATTTGCTCAGAATAAGCATGATTCAGCACTATAAGATATTCAAATAAACAGGAGTTCAATTAAAAAATAATTTCTTTAGTTCTCCACAATATTACTAACATCCAGCCGAATGGCTAGAAGAACACGACTTTGTTTCCAGAACTCTCCTCAGGTGCACCCTATAGCCGTTCCATGTATTTGTCAAATTTCATCACTGGCTCTCTTAATTAGTTAATTAGGGATTCATTTTATGAGGTATTGATCAGCCATGCAAGGTGTACTCCTAGTTGAATTCAAGTGCTTTGGTACATTGGTTACTAACTGCAAATTCTGAGGGGACTTGAGATTTTTTCAAGTATGTAAACAACTGACTACACCCGATATAAAATCCCAGTTTTACACCAACATGAACATTAAATATAATTTTCTTTGTCTGCCTAAGACTTTTGCACAGTCCTGTTTATGCATGTGTTTTTTCCCCCACCGTTTTCATTTAGCGTTGTTGTGTGACTAGCATTACTGTTAAATAAAATGTTAGACCTCAAGTCAGCAGCATGGCTGTGAGAGGAGTGTTCTTTTGACAACTTTGCCTTTAGTCTTTAATTGTGTATTCAGTGCCTTGGGATAGTGTTATTTAAGGTCAGCCGTAAATTGTGCCACATAAAGTGGAAACCTCAGAAAGTGAGGATTGTGAGATTTTATCAGCTCTGTCTGAGAACGATTTCCAGCACTGCGTAACATAGTCGATATGTGGAAGGGATGGGGTCCTACCAGGTAATGTTCTTCAGAAGGTAAGACGAAATAAGAGCAGGAAATGATGGGAGAGCTTCTTGGGACAGGATCACTGAGTGGCTCCAGAAGTGTTTTAATTTTACTTCGAACAGCCCTGGGGATTTAAGGTAGCCCAGGCTGACCTCTTGGCCCAGTAGGACCTCCTCTCCACAAGCATTGGCTGGGGGGCAATGCTGGAGTGTTCTACCACCTTTAAATCAGAGCTATAATTATCCGCGCTGGCTGAGAGCACCTGCAAGGAGCTCTCAGGGAGGGCCTGCTCTTCATGTCTGTCAGTTCTCTGCTACCACATATTTTGTCCAAGGCTGGTGTTTTTCCTGCCAGGCTCATGGGGATTGTGACTTCTGCCTACAGAGAGCAAGTGACACGTTTAATAAGAAGTGCAGTCCAAAACCTCTGTCCAGTGTCCAGTCTCCACTACGCCCCACCCTGGGGACGAGCTCCAGTGTTAGATCCTACTTGTAACTTAGGACTGCAATAAAGTCTAAGGATGACTGTTTCTTAGCAGTCCTTCTCTAACACCTCGTAATTAATGGCAGTTCTTCCTCCATACACATTTTCACTGACCTAGCTGTGAAAAGAGTTGCACATCTACATAAAAATGAGCAACACAAAACTCTGACATATTAATGTATATTTACCAAACCTTTACTCACATTTTTTAAACCCGGGAAAGGTTCGGGAATCGGCTGTACAGCTTTGTTTTGCATAATGGCAGTCTTAGGTCAGTGTGCGGGACTCTCCTTCATGTTCTAGGCTGACGTGTGCATTAGCCCTCTTAACAGAAGAACCCTCGTCACATGGGAGCCGGATGGCCAATGGAGGACCGTTGTAATTAGTCAGGAAGCAGAGTTAGACTGAGAAAGGAGAAATGTGACACAGGGCAAGAAGGCAATCCTGAAATGCTCATTCTCATTTATGTTTTTTTAAACTAGAAGTAACTTTCTACCAACATTTTGTTAACTCGGATTTTTCTACTTCTTCTAGAGTGTGATTAGGAAACTGATGGAGTTAATGCATGGAACGTGCCAGGGGAAAATGCATGGTAGTTTTCAATGATCCTTCCAGAACAAACGTCATTGTCACTGAGCTGACAAGTGTGGTCACCGAACACGCTGCCCCCAGACTCCACCTTTGCTTGCACATTGGTCTTTTGTTAGCGAAATCAATACCACCACATAATGGGTTTTGGCATCAAAGGGATGGCGCTGAGGCCTGCGCGGTGAAAATCAACAATTAATTTGTTCTGAGACGTCTGATTGGAGGAGCCCCCGGTTCCCTGTGGATTGTCGTAATGCTAATGGTGACATTTTGCGGCGGCTTCCACCTTGAAAATGCCTTTCAGCAAATGTTATCCTGGATTGATGCTGTCACCTTGTGATGGCGCCTTTGAGCTTTGAAGACAGAAGCATAGCGACAAGGAAATCTGCAGTTTGGGAATTCGAAACAGACGGAGGTGCAAATGTGGGTGGGAGGAAAGCATTCCACTTAATGTTCTTTGATAAATCAAAGATGTTAAGCGCAGAATTATACAAGAAATGAAAAATATATAACGTCCACTGACATCTGCTGTGTTCCCACCCTGCTACACTCTTGCAGCTGGAGAGCTTGGGATAGCTTACCTTCGGGGTCAACTGACAGTTATTAATTAATATCACAACCACATGCTCAATGTATGAATTGTTCCACTTTTTTTCATTTTTAATTATCATTTAATCTTGGGCAGAGGAACCCTGTTCCTCGGAAGGGTCAGAGTGTCTACAGGCTTTCAGGTTGCCTGTCTGTTCGCAGCTCATCTACACCTAGAATGAATCCCCTCGTACCCCAAAGCCCTCAGGGGAATCACTGCTTTGATCAGTACTAAATTTGGAGGACATGACCTGGCTTCCTCATCGCAGCTTTGATCGGTACTAAATTTGGAGGACATGACCTGGCTTCCTCATCGCAGCTTTGATCGGTACTAAATTTGGAGGACATGACCTGG
>JAACJT020000007.1:5631883-5656124 GCA_009936485.2 Gymnarchus niloticus
AGAGATGATGGTGCTCTAAATTACCGCTGATGCTAGCACTTCACATATACCACAGAGATGATGGTGCTCTAAATTACCGCTGATGCTAGCACTTCACATATACCACAGAGATGATGGTGCTCTAAATTACCAGAGATGCAGATATCGGCAGAAAACCTGGCCACATGGCTTTACAGTTTTAGGATATCACTTGTGCTAGAGTACCATGTTTTGTACGTTTTTCATTAAAATATGTATTGTTTAGCCCTATCCCATCACTATGACAGATGATTTTTAATAGAACCAGAAGCAGCATAATCAATCCAAAAATCAGAGACTTTCTAAATGTTTCATAGATGAGCCCCATGCTCATCTGCGAAGTACTCAATGCATCCTCCTTCTTTCTTTCTTTCTGGATTACCAGCGTGGCCTCCATGACCAGCTTGAGCCACCCCCATAACATCACACGGGCAGCTGAAAACCACTTGTGCATTAATAATGACAACTTACTAATTTAAAAAAGCCCAAAGATTTGATTTCAGCTGATGTTACTTCAGAAATTCTTGTGAAGTGGTCATTCAGTTGAGGGGTGATGAAGAGATTTCTGCAGCAAATTAATGCAGTCATTTTTTAAAGCAATTAACTTCTGATGGAAAGTGCGCTATCCATTAGGCTAGGCCTAGAAAGACTGAAGCTCATTAACTGGTAGCTTTTAAATTAATGAGATCTACTTCTGCCACTCACTCTGGTGGGCAGAAGAGTTCTTCACACAGGATCCTGTCTTGTTATGAAGATCTTTCCGCCAATAGGATTTTCCATTTTCACTGATGTGTTGCTCACAAGAGCAGATTATAGCCTTTAATGAAGCAGTTTGGTTTAAGTCCTGGATGGGGTGTGTCCTGGAAGGATGGGTTCAAATTAATAAGAAAAGAAAAGTCAAATAACAAATCAAGTCATGCAAAGCTGAAAATATATGAGTCTTCTGTTGAGAAAAACATTTGATGGAGAAAATACATATTATCCATGCATGAATGTGTAGTTGGTGGACATTTCAGAGAAATTCTCCTAATGGGGCTGTGGTATTTCTAAGTGCTGTGTTTGAGATGAATACACTGACTAGTGTTCCAAAGAACTGACATGACTATGGCTGTTTACTGGAAAACTGTAAACAAAGCTGGCCAGACCCTAGACTCTCACTGAGGCTTAACAGCACGGTCTGTCTGACATGTGGAGAACACATGGAAATAGAACCATACTGTTCAGATAACATTTAGGTCTATGAATTTAAAGACAAAAAGTATCTTTCTTAAGAAAGATAGGGAAAGATAAGATAGATAAAGACAGAAGAATAGAAGACCATATCCATCTATCCATCCATCTTTTAACCACTTATCCTGATTATGTTTGTGGGGGCTGGAGCCTATCCCAGGAAGCATATGGCTCAAGGCTAGGTTGCAACCTGGACAGGATGCCAGTCCATCCCAGGGCACGCAGTCACCGCAGTCAATTTGGACATACCAGTCAGCCCAACTGTATATTTTTGGGCTGTGGGAGGAAGCCAGCATACCTGGGGTAAAACCATGGGAAGCAGGGAGAAAATGCAGACTACACACACAGAGCAGAGGCAAGATTGAAACCACCCAATCCTGGAGGTATGAGGCACCAGTGAAACCCAGTGAGCCATCATCAGACAAGAAGACTGACCTAAGGTGGGATGTTAAATCCAGCCGTTTAGCAGGATGTCAACATGCCGTCGGTCGTGAAGGTCTTCCATGTGCTTCTGCTAGCGTGGCTCTCCATTTCACATCATTCTGAGTCTCATTTTCCATTCGGGCTGAGATTTCACTGCCTCTGGGCCATGCTCTTCAGTGCTTTGCCTTCTTGTCTTGTGAATCACTTCAAATCCTCCAACAAACCCATGCGGGGTGAAAAAGGCAGACAAAAGCATTTTCTTAAAAATAGTTTTTATTCTAGTAAATACTTAAGTAGTTTCAACAAACTTCAGTATATTTTACACAGAACTTGAGATATCTTTGGATGTTAAAGAGTTGCTCAATTTGGTACGTTGTCATACTTCAGCTCCTTCAAAAAAGTCATGTTTCTGCAGGTACGTCTTATTCATGTTCTGTTTAACTGGGTTATTCATCATAATTTATTGTATCTGTTTGTATCCACATCATTAATATCTTTCTGTTCTAAACTTTGCTGATTTTCCTGTCATTGCGCACATTTCTCAGGCTTAAAATGCAATTATTTTATGAAACTAAAACATCCATGGCCAAGTATTACAGCAAATTAAGTGTTATCACTCCCAGAAAAACACACATTCATCTGCATGTGCAATGGTAACGTAGACGTTTAAAATCTTAAATGCATGTTAACAATTGCAGCTAATTCCCACTGCTTCTCATTCTCAATGTACTTTAATGGTTCTGCTTCCCACAGCATCTTGGAGAAGCTCTTCAGCATTCATAAGGTACACATTCTTTCTAACTTGGGTTTGATCTTAGAAAGAGAAATGTAAATAATTTGGTTAAAGGAGTTTATTCCTGTTTATTCCCCGCCACGTGCTGAATTTCGCAGTGCTCTGACACTGAGAGTGCCACTCTTATGGCATGACACTGCCTTCTGCATTAATACAAATAGTTTAAATTTATAGAAAACCAGTTTCGAGTCAATAAGGCCTGCTGGCGGCCATTGAACCAGCTTCTCTAACGTGACGGGCGTACCAAAAGAAAAATACATTCAGGCCACCTCTGTTTTCGCGTCCCTTTTCTTTCCTAGCCTTTGTGTGCAGTAACTGTTGAGAGAGGCAGTGGGACATGGTGGAATCGGTTTTCCCGCACTTGTTCCCCGCAAGGCTTTGGAGAAGGCCGAAGAGCCGGCTGGCTGTGCCTCCGTCTGGATGAGGGGCCTCAGCCCTTCTTGGTTTGATGGTCGAGTCGCCAAGACCAGCTCAATGATCTGAATTATTTAACAGCAGCTTCTTCCCCCGTACCCCTGTCTCCTGCCGTCTCTCTTTCAAAGTTTCAAGACAGTCTACGGCTGGCATCCACTGTCTGCCTGTACAGTAAACAGCTTCATTTAGTCTGGTCCCAGGGAGCCGCCCGATTTCCTAAGTGCCGTGAAAGGTTAGTTATCCCAGACATAATGGTCACTGGCAGGTGGTTCCTCCTGAAAGAAATTCAAATGCAGAGTCCCAGAAGAACAGAATTTTCCAGAGAGGAGGGAAAAAAAAACACATCAGACATTTGCAGGAATACAGGCTTAACCATGCCTCTTTCAATAGATCGATGAGGGATTTTTCTGATTAAAGTACCTTTTCAATAATATGCAGTATAGTTCTAATGTGACCATGGATTTTGAGTGCAGTGTGTCTATAGGATGCGGGAAGGTGGGGCAAGCCGTGGTCATCATGAGGAGAGGTTTTAGAACAGCTGTGCGAGAGGATGTCTCTCTGCGTGAACGCAGCCCACTTACCCGGAGAACAGGAAATTAATAATTTACCTAAGCCATGCTTCACCTGGGCCCAGCTCTGCTGGAAGGGAAAAAGGGACTGCTCTCACCATCATCATCAGGGCCTAGAGTCTGAAAGATAGCGTCGCTGTGTAAAGTGATTTGGCCGGAAACAGGGAAAGTACACCACAGACGTCAGACGTGTGGCCATTTTCCATCCTTGAGACCCAGCTATGATAAGGGACAGATTTGTTTGTTTTTTTTTTTTTTTTTTCCATTGCGCAGTGACTCTTACTGGTGCAGTCCTCCCGGGCGGGGTGAGGGCACTGCCAAGCCCCCGATTCGCTCAAACTGTTTAACCAGCTGACACGAGGGTGGAGCTCCGCTCTGCGCAGCCTGCCCTAAACGCTCGCCAGCCTCCATGGCCATTCAGAATACGATTATGAAATATGAATATGAAATCTCTGCAGCCTGCATATTTTTGGAATTGCATAAGAAATTGTATTTATATGTGCTGTTATAAATATGTCACGAGCCACTTACTGGCGTGAATTTTAAGCGATGCAGGGGAGTCACTGCCATCTTAATTAATCAACAAACCAAAGGTCTAGGGCTGCATGGTTTGTGGGTGGGGGGGGGTGGTAAAATTACCTGGAAATGAATGTGTGCTCAGAAAGCTGCCAGGTCCACGTCACAGAGCCGGCTGTCGCTTCGACCTCATGAAAGACCCCCCGAGAGGCAGGGCAGGGCGGGGGGTGGAGCTGGAGAGGCTAGAGGGCAGCAGAGATGCTCTGAGGTCACATGGGCACCCCCTCCTGCCCCCACAGGCAAGGTCAGCAGGGACAGTACCTCCTCACTCTGGAGGAGCGAGGTGGAGGAGGGGACCGGAATAGCTCCAATTAAGATCGGCCAGCAGATAAAGCAGTGCTGGAGAGACTGAACGTCAGGTGACGCAATGCAGTGGTGTAATTAATAGCACACTGGGTGGGGGGGGTAAAATCGTTACAACAACAGCAGCAATGAGCCAGCTGGGCAAAAGCAAACCATGGCCTGGGAGGTGAAACCCTGCTGGAGATCGATAGAGTGCCTCCTGTGGATCTCCGTACTGCCGCCTCCTTTGCTATTTAGGCGTCAACTGGAGCCAGCAAATACACCAGACAGAGTTTGGCAGGTCCTTCATCTACTCCCCCACTCCCAGCGTTTCCTTCGGATTGAGATAGCAGGGAGAACGATTTCGAAATTGTCACACATTGGTCAACGTACAGGCTGCTCCCTGCCTAACTGTGGCCAGCAAAAACCATTTCAGGGATTCAGCTCTTTACACTGCAACTGTGGGTCGCATTCCTCCTTTTCATGAATGATTATGGCATCACACACGTGAAAACACGGGACGTAGCGTTTTGTGCTTTCAAAGCTTTGCAGACTAAATACGATCTCACTATATTCTCTTTCCTTTGTTCACAGAGCATAGTGCATGTTTACAGCAGGTACCGAGCCGTGGGGTTTCCTCAAGCAGAGCACTCGAACTCTGCACCTTTTCCTGTTATCTGGCCTCGCTTGCTGCTCTGTGTTTTACTTCCTCACCTCCAAAGGTGGCATAATTCACACTAACGGGTACAGAAGGTCTCTCTGCATTCTTTTGTTCGTCTTCTGTGAGCCTCCAGAGCGGCGAGGTGTCACGCGTACAAGGAGCCGTCAGCTGGTCCACGGCTGAGTTTGAAAATAAGTTTTACGTTAAGGAGAATCTTTAGTCTGAAAGGAGTCACACTCTTCTGCTGCTGTTAGGTATCTTTTGGGCTACACAGACGCATGAGGGAAGTCTGCCTCCCCGCAGTGTTGCTCTCATAAGGAGCTTCACCAGTGGAGGTACTGATGCAGTACGGACGCAGACCACTCGAGTTGTTGTTGTGACTACATTGTGTTTGTTTCTTCTTCAGTCAGATTTAATACGTGCTAATTTAATAAGAGCCCTAGCAGTGAGGAGAAGGGAACTGCTCATTTCCTGGACTGTCAGATGGAATCGCCTGTTGAGTTCCCTGCACTCCAGGCAGGATCTCCTGGGTGAAGGTAGTGAGTTCTGATGGAAAATATCAGCAACAAAACTGCTTAATGCAAGTAAAAACAAAAATGTGCAAACAGCAGACAGTTTTGCCGTAACTCTTAATGCATTGTTGTCATTTTCACTAATGATTTCCAGATGTGTTCAGTAACGATTTTATTATACGTTTAGAGTCATTAGCAATATTTGCTGTTTCAGAAGAGCAGGGAATGCGTGTCCTTTGTTATTTCAGCAACACATTAGATCATCCTGAAGCTCTATCACTCTCTCACCTGCATTCCGGGCCTCCTTGGTGACTCAGTGCCCTGTCAGTTCTGGCTGCTCCTCTTCAGGTTACCTGTCAAATTGTTTGGTCGTAATTGTGTGTTATTGATCGAAATATAAGTGTATATTTGTTTCCTATTTTTTTTCAAGAGAAAGGCTGTCTGCCCAGCCTGATCTATCAAATATTCATCATCATTAAATATACAATAGCAGGACTTCAATTACTTTTTAAAGATCGTTTATTGTGGTCCTGCTGTGAGAATAGTAATTAGCCACGAAGCCCTACAAAACATCTACGGTGTGCCCTGTTACGTTTTGCCGTCGACAGGCTGTTCCTTTG
The DNA here is from genome assembly GCA_009936485.2 of Gymnarchus niloticus. NCBI lineage: Eukaryota > Metazoa > Chordata > Actinopteri > Osteoglossiformes > Gymnarchidae > Gymnarchus > Gymnarchus niloticus. Next base: position 5,637,982 of record JAACJT020000007.1, read on the forward strand.
CTTATTATCCAGATGTTCCTGCAAGCAGCACATTGAATGAACACATGGCTTTGTAAATGAAGCACAGTGATAATCCAGATCAAGATTTGTTTCACTACAGATCGCACACCAGTATAAACAAGGTTTTATTTGCATGGGTGCCTGCACGAAAGGCCCAGATGCCAGTTTGCCCCTCAGCCAGTCGCGACCTGGGTTCAGAGACGTCTCCGCTCTATTCAGCAGCAGACCCATGAAGGGTTTCAAGCCTCATACGGTAGGTCTCAGGTTCTCCTCACTGGCTGCACCCTTACTTTGTGTAAAGAGGCCTCTTAATAAATCAGTATCTTTATTCATGTTTACACACAAACAGCAAACGCCGAAAGATTGAGAGGCGCTGTGCTAAGTACTTTGGTCCTTTTGACCGCAATGGAAGGTAACTACATTTGTTTATGCTTGAAATTGCCTGGGGACCTGCTCTTCATCGCTATTACACTTACCATTGTTACTGCATTCACACGGCTGTTCTATCAGCCAAAAACACCAAGAAATTCAATAAGTCTTTTGATTAAGACAGATAAACGCCCCAAGGTGGTGGTACACAGTGTCGAGTGCCCCGCAAGGGAGCGTGTGCTAAGTGCAGACAGAAACAGCAGATGAGCATTCCGGTAACAAAGTATACAGGGGATTATACAGCGACTCACCAAATACCTTGAGTGTTTCAAATTGCGACAAATTACTGAAAACGCTAAGCCCACTTACAGCGTGTTCAGATAGTCAAGGTATTGGTAGAATTCTAGAGAATTGACTTGAAAATCCTCAGTCTTTCTGTCCTTAAGTGGCTTCTTTTAGCTGTTTATTGTGGAGTTTGCAGGCTCCTCACACACCAGCGCCAGCGTTGGTCCTGTAGCATCATAACTGATTTCTTCCCTGGATACCGCTGTCCACACACCATGAAATGTCGTAATGATCTCGCTGCTACAGGCTACGTTGGGCACGCCAGCTCACTTGCTCCGTGCACTGAGGCCTCCAAGGTTAGAGGGGTGATGATCTATCTGTTTGCAAGTGATACGAATCTGTCTGATTGCAGGGGAAGCCCTGGAACGGTGACGTCGAGCTGATAAATACACGAGGATCAGGTCTCCCAGGCGGAATGTTTTCTGGCCGCTTCCGGATTTCCTCCAGTGGGTGCAGCAGGGACTCACAGTCTCTGCCTTACCGGACCTGGGATCTCTCCCAGAGGCCCAGGCGCAAACAATAAAAAGGGCCGTGACGAATAAAGAGAAGCAGAAACAGAGCTGACAAGGCTTGGCGTCGACAGTATGAGATATCTCTGCCTCGGCTTGTTTCCCACTGCTCATTTTGCCCTTGACTTCCCTCAAAAGCTGATTTTGTCCGGGTCACCCCTTCAAACCTCTGCAGACACCAAACAAAACTTTCTGCCAAGTCTGTTTTTTTAACGTCTGGTTATGCACAGCTCATTTCACATGAATTCAAAGATATGTTCTTTTGAGAAAGGGCAATTCACAGTCTACTGAATAGTATTTAAATAAAAAGAATACATGAATAGTTATACTCCATTCCGCTCTCTCTGTTTTAATCAAGAAGAGATTTTTTTTTCTACCGTAGTGCATTGATTGCAGCCCACCCCTTTTAATTAAGAACACTTTATTGACCAGGAAGGAACATGAAAGGATTTTTAAATTAAAAGATTTGGGGAGATGTTATAGGTTATATCAATCCCAAGTCAGCACAGGGTTTCTCAAGCGCAACACAGAAGTGGATAAATGGGCCAGGCAGAGGCAATCTGCACAATTACACGGCATAACATCTCCAAGCATCCAGTGGGGTGGGAGAAGTCCCTGCAGAAAACGTGCCTTTGTCTTCTAATGTAGAACCACGGGCCACTGCCAGCATGGTCTGGGCACCGGACGTGCATACAAGGCACATTCTTACATGCATGTCCAGGAGGACATAACGTCGTCTATGTCCAGGCAGGATGTATATTACTGTAAATGGTCACATGACAACACAGGCCAATCCCCTTAGAACGCTCAGCCGGTGGGGTGGATGGGACAAGAAGGGACAAAGCTGAGAACCCCCCCCCCCCCCCAGCAAGTGGATGGAGGGGGCTGAAGCATCACGCGGACTTGGAGGGACGTGATGGAAGTGGTCCTGCCCAAGGCTGTTTTAAAATATGGAGCACATGGCCCAGGGCCCCTCCCCCATCCGCCGTCTGTTTACTCGGCTCGCTAATCCCATCTGTAAGAATAATGTGCCTTGTCTCAGAAGACTACCCCGAGGTGAGTAATAATACTTTTTATATAGCCTAAATGCACTGGGCAGGAGTCCTTTATCATAACATTCTGACAAGTGAATTAAAAAACATAATTATAATTAAAGTCAAGTGAGCTAAATTCCATTTGGAAGGCTTTAAAAAATTTTTTTATTCAGTACCAACCCCCTCCTGCAGGCCCCTCGACCTCATAGCTAATTAGACTGGCATGTTGACATGCTTCAGACTCATTTCCATTAGAAACTGAAGCTTCCGTCGTGAAGCCAGGCAGGAAGACATGAGGGTAGGCCAATCTCCTGCCATGATTCATCACTTTTCAGGAAGACATGAGGGTAGGCCAATCTCCTGCCATGATTCATCACTTTTCAGTGTTCACTGCAACGCAAAATGAGAAGGTGCAGTAATTAAAATTGCACCAGACGGTGATGCTCCAGCCCTGAGCTGTAAAAGGACTTCAAAACAAGGTGTTTACCATTCCTGGGTGAGTTCGGCCTGTTCTGTCCCTGCAAAGTCGTTCCTAATGCAAGCCTTTCTTTGGGAATCGGCCCTTGTTGTGTGCCAGTGGGCAATTTAAGACTACTCATGGATTAAGAGAGATAGAGTTCCAGCAGAGACCGATTGGATCCACTTGGAAAGCAGTAGACAGTTTTCCTAAACTAAAAAGCCCTATTATTAAACTAATCCTGAGATCAAAAGCATGGCTGTGCTTTTAAAGGAACCTTGAGAAACCTCAGCGTATTCAGTAGTTTTTAAAGCTGGCTATCCATCTGGGCCAATGTTTCTAACCGACGGTTTAGATGGTGATTCATCCTCTGGTTAGGTCGATTTCCTGATTGTTACCCTCTTCACGGCCCCCCTACCTCTCCCTCGGATTTGACTGTAATGTAATCACTGTAAAAAGAGAAGGAGGCAGAGCTGACCCAGGAAAGCACGCTTTCTAATAAACATTCCCATTGCTCCATTAGCTGGCCTATATCAGCTACCATTATTCCCAATCAAAGTACGGCTGAAACCCAGCATAAAGTAAACTTTATTCCTTCAAGTTTTTCTCTGCGTTTTCTGGCCTAAAAAACACGCGCCGCCGGCTCGCGCAGTCACTTTCCTTCTCGTTTTTAATATTTCGCCACCCAAACGCAGCGGGGTGCAAAAGAGAGAGGAAGTGAAGCCCACCGACAGATGGTATCTTCTGCTGCTTTTTTAAATCTGTCCTGCCCGATACCGGCGCAGTGTCGCTTGAGTGCCGTGTCGTGCATGGCTGAATGAAGCTATGACGCGCTTCGCCGTGACCGTTTTATGGTGTTTTTTTTTTTTTTTTTAACTTGGTACTCATTTAGTTTAAGAGGCCAGCCACCCGCTAGGCAGGCCTGGCTTCCGAGGCCTGACAGGTGGCTTGGCGGAGGAGCCAGCTGCTCTCCCCAATCCTCCGCCCTGGCCGAGGCCACATTCAACCATACTGCCCAGGACCCCTGCCAAGAGTCCCAGAGGTGCACGGCACTCCAAGACGCTTACAGCTGGTAATCTCTGAGTCCTAATTAGACCTGGGTCTCTCTCCAGCAAGACAAAATCCCATCCAGCAGGAGTGGCCAAATGAACGGAAAGGGTTGCTCCTAAAGTTTTCCTGCACAGCAGCAAATACATATCGGTTTAGCCTTTAAGTGTGTGAAATGTGTGGCTTCCACACGGAAGGTCGTGACCTTGTGTACATTAGTCAATGTTTGTTGATATACATACTGAGCTATTTGGCAGATGCATGTTTTGGGGAAATGATTGGACACGGCAGCCTCCTGAGCCTCATGTCTCACTGGCACCCGACACAGCGACGAGCCAAACCCACAGCTGGAACCCAAGCGGAGCGAGGAGGATCTGATTAATGGTCCGGCACAACCCAGCGCGGTGATGATGTCATCTCGAAATCTGCGGCAGTCGCACCAGGAGGCGAACATGAGTGAACCGTGTGTCTGCCTCATCAAAAGCCACTGACCTTTCACCCCGGTGGCAATGGGGGTGTCGTTTAGCTCCACAGACCTGTTCGGTTGACTGAAAACCCATGTGATTAGTCAGCAAGCTCAGCGGGCATCACATCTCTGCCATGTGTGGATGTTCTTTCCCAAAACTGAAACTCTCACGTATTGTTCCTTTTCTTTAGTCTTGACGTTTTTTAAGCGCCATTTCTCAAGCCGAACATCGAATGTGGCAGAGGGGCTCCTGTGGCAATGAGCGTAATCCGTTTACTGGCCTCAAAGCCCACTGACACACTGGCGACCTCACATGCCGACGCACCTCTGTCAGGTGACTCGTCGTCGTCGGACTTCACGCGCACCTCCAGAGAGTTACTCCGTGTAGGAGGGGGTGAATTCGAGGAAGGAGACCAGCTGTCAAGCCGGGTCTTTTCCTACACAGCCCATGAAATATTTATGTTGAGTATAAATGGATGTTGTTTAAAGTGATATGTTTAAGGTGATATATATTTAAACTGGTATATGTTTAAGTGGTACATGTTTAAAATGGTATGTTTTTAAAGTGGTCTCTGCTCAAAGCAGTATATCTTCCTGATTTTTTTCCCTCCCTTCCATCCCCATCTGAAGCCACATTCTCCTCAATAACATAAGGTAAGTGACCCGAGCCGTTTTTGATGATGGGATGTCTGTTACACACACCCACGCACACACATGTAAAGGTGTCAGCAGTAAGGCCAAAAGTCACCATATTGTGAGAACAAAACCTGGACACACTTTGGAATCATTCATCAATTAGAAAGCGCTTTCCATGCTCAATTTATCACCCTTGTTTAAAGTGCTGTTGAACGGAATCGATTTGGTGGATTAGAACATGTCTTAGATCTTACTTCAGAGATAGGAGGTTCACAGGTAAAAGACTTATTATCACTTTCTTTGCCCAGCCTTTTCAAAGACTGAAATAATGAGAATGATATGGATCTTTTTCTCCCTTCTTCTTCCTCCTTTTAATCCTCTCCCTAATCGGACCGTCCTGAATTCTGCTAGAACTTCCTTGAACTCAGAGCCGTTCTCTCTTCCAGCCCCATGTAACAGATTGAGATTGAGATTATACAGCCCGGTATCACAGCAGAACAAAATAAAACAATCCCCGGTCCTTGGCCAGGCTTGTCTGATGTGTTTTTTTGTCAGATTCAGGTCCTTTTTTGTGTGATGTACTGGAAGCTCTTCTTCTCTGGTTTGACTTACATTAAAACTGGTATCATGCAGAGAGACAGTGCATGGTGTGGGGGGGGGGGGTCACGGAAAGGCCGCGTTTGAACCAAATCTGGTAGCGGCTGATGAGAACATGGCCAACGTGTCTCAGGAAATGATGAGCGAAGAAGCCCTGCCCCCACAGCCGGCACTTCCTCCCACGCTGTGCCGTTTCTCACTTCATTTCAGCCGCGTCAAAATAATGGAATCAGGGATGAGAGCGGAACAGGGCCAGCCTCTGAGCGGAGCACGGGCAGGGACTCCTGGCCTGCCCTGCCTCTTTCCTTTTCCTTTTTATTTGTTTCCATCGTCCCCCCCCCCACCCACAGTTTTGTTCCTCCTTGCACGTGCTCAGTTGCGCTCCCCGCTCACGTCCCCAACAGACAGACAGCACGACACCATCTGCATGTCGCGCGTGAAGCGCCTGCCCGCTCGGTTTATATGTTTATTTCTTTTTCTAATTAATGACCTAATTAGGCGCACTCTAGAGCGTGAGGTAAGGCGGCCGCTACTCGCGGGGGCCGGGGGTTAACATAGCGGGGTCTCCGGCTCATTTCGCTCGCGGCGCTGCCACATCCGGTAGCACTGCGCGGGAATTGGCGGGACTCGGTGGCGCCAGTGGCAGCTCATTCATCACCGTGGCATTTCTCAATTTACAGCGGATGTTTCCTTCTGTTCCGTGGAGCGTTGGAGTATTCCACTGCAAAAAATATAAAATAATAAATATGACGCCGTGGATTTCTGTTTTTCTTATTACATCATCATGCCGCTCCAATGCTCACCTCAGCCCTGCGCTTAATGTGGCAGTGACAGTGGAAAACAAACTTCACGATCGTCCTGTAAGTTGGCAGGTGATAAGCCCCTCCCCCTTCACCCCCCCTTGCCATGATTCAAACCCCCTGTCTGACATTCATCCAGCAAGAATACAGACTGACATTACAAAATGGGGCCACCCTAGGAGGAGGGGCTTTTCTGTGCAGCTGAGTCCTTACCACCACCTCATCTCTGGGTGGGACAGTGCGCCGGCCAACACTCCGCCTGTTTACTGTACGCCGAGGGGATTCAAGCCTTTGGTACAGTGCTGCCGTGGGGGGTTTATTCAGCATCAACACAATGAGGCCACAGCAAGAGTCTCTTGCTAACGAGGGAAGGATTTGGCCTGGTTATAAATCAAGGACATTGCTAGGAAAACAGATGTAAACAAGGCTCTCTATCGTTTCATGTGTTATGTTACATCAACAACTGTTTTTTTAATATGAATTCTGGAGCAAAGTTTATCAGTTTTCCCTAACTATCTCTTACTGGAAATGCTTAGCAGTGAACTGGGATAACATCTGACTGTTAAGAATTTAGTATTCTAATTAAGTGCACCAGAATTGTTGACCTTTTGTTGCAAAACTAAACATTTCACTAAACATTTTCTATGCTGAAAATGCAGTAGTCCTGACCTTGTCTTGTCTGACTTTCTGTGGAACCTTTTCTTTAGTCCTCAGTTCAACAAAAATCTGAGATGCGATTTTGGCTCTGCAAAATTAAAGCCAGCAAACTGCACTTTCAGGTCCCTGATATTTATGGAAATGTTTGCTAATTATTAATACTAGGCAAGGAAAATTACGCGTGCCGTATTTAGAATCCTGCATGAAGATTAATTGGGACATTATGTTTAATGAAATGTGACAGTTTTTCTATAAAACAAAACTGAATGTTGCTTTCGCAAAGCTAATTTGCATAAATCTTTTTGCAGCCAATACTGTATATACAAAAGAATCAAAATAATAATACATGATTTTAATTATCAGAAAGAGTCAGTTCCTCTGTTGCATTGCTTCAAATGGTTTTGCTGGCTTTTCACTCACTCTTCTCTAAATAATCAACGAAAAATAATGAAGCAGCCAGAGTCTGGTTTGTTACCATTACTCGCTCTAGGGATTCAGGTTAAGGTTCACTTAAGACTCTGTTTATGTAGCTCAGTGTCCAGTACATCAGAGCAGAACGCCCCAAACTGGAAGAACCTGCCCACTTTCCCTAAGCTTCTGCCCAATGGTCTTCCAGTCCGCTGGAGCAAAACAGCCCGGTATCCATGGGTCTGACGGGACTTGGGGCTGCTGACTGGATGGGTGGTTCCAGAATGAGGTGGACAGAAGAAACTTAAATACACAGAACTGGGGGAACCAAAAATTTGGAACCAGGAATCAGCAACTGACATACAAAAACAAGGAACACAGAACACTAGACCCCAACAAGATAACAACAACAAACCCTAAGACAAGATGCCAGGCAAGGCTAAACCAAGTGCTGAGAGCTCAAAGTAAGAGAGGCTACAGGTTAAGCTTTCTACTCAGTTTACAGAGACCTGACAGTCCCTATCTGTTCACAGCTAGGTCACACAAACAATATGCTCACTCCCGTAATCACAAAATATTGTGATTACGGGAGTAATCTCTGGTGGTGTAACAACAGTCTGGTAGATGTGCTGAACACTCACACGAGTTTAGCAGGAAGGGCTGTACCGTGCTTAAATCCTGTCCTGTAGACTAGGAGCGGATTATCAAATGGTGATGTCTGTAAGCTGACAGAAAATGATACTTATAAAGGAATGCCCATATTTATAGGTTCTATCTGGCAATTTTCAGATTGGTTTTGATTTTTTTCAGATATGCGAATGAAAACTGTGGCAGCAGTGTAAATGATGGGCGATGGAATTGTTTCGTTATGTTGAAAATGCCTTTTCTGACTACATTTCTCTTCTGTTTCTTCTTCTGTTTGCATGCAGGGAAGCATGTAATGGTGATTGCTGGAAGGGCTTCACCTTGCCGCATTTTTCCACATTTGCTTCCTTTGACGTTTTCATTGTTGATGTTTAAACGAACGGCTCGATCTGTGTGTGGAAAAAACACTGGTCAGTGCTGCAATTTGAACAACAGCTCGAAAGAAGCTTTGTAAAATAAAGGAGACCGGTAGCTGACAGCTGAGTTGAGATGTTAGAAAATAATGAAGGTCTTCTTGAATCAGGTTCCCTCCGAGACATCCCAATATTTCAGCTGAGCAGTCATTGACACAGGCATGTTTTTACTACCAGCGCAGGAGTCACTAGATGGTTACTACTGGACCTAGCTAATCTCTGTCCTCCCAACCCCTCAGTGGCACCATCACTGCATCAAATGCACTTTCACTCGTGCTGTAGCCATTTTGTTGTAGGAGGATGTCGCCATCTTCCCTTAGGTTTTCTCGATGTGTAAAATGGTAGCATGACTGAGAAGGGTTGGGCTGTCATGTTTCCTTAAGGGCACTGACATCACTGCCACCGGCTAGCCAAACTGCATCCAGGCCCCCAGTGTTTCTTAACCATCTCCGGAGGCACACCTCACGCGGGATCGCTTGGAGCCCCTGACAGCCCCTTTCTCTCAGTTCGAGATCATCTCAGGGCTGAGCGACTGTCGCTCCATTTGAGGGCGGCCCTGATAAAGGTGTTAAGTCCGGTGACAGACGGACAAACCGGCGGTTCAGTGACGGGTCGGTGACTCACTCCAGCGTCTCCTCCAAGATGTGACTCTATCGAGTTAGTTACTTATATATTAAAACGGAAGAGGTGGCTGAGCGAACAGGATTTTGAGCAACCAGCAGTAAACCACACTTCCTCACGGACAACTAGATGGCCCTGTAGATCAAGAGGGTCGAGGAGCCGTCTGTACATGACGTGGGAGCATGTCTGAGTGTTTTACTCCGCTGGGCCCCGCTTTGCCAGTCCCTGCCTTCACGCTGAGTGCTCGTGGTGCAGAGCTCACATGGGTTCCAGAGTATTTCCATTCCTTCATCTGAAACTACACTCAGTAGTTTTAAAGTTACATGGGGTTATTGTGGCTCAGAATCTTTCGGAAGGTGTGTGTGCGTGTGTGTGTGTGTGTGTGTGTGTGTGTACCATGTTTATATTATGTTCTGAGGGCAAAATGTCCCTAGAAGGTAATAAAAACCTGACATTTTTACTTTGTGTGGTATTACAGGGACTAAAGCTTGATTAAAGAAGTTCAGTTCAAACCCGTAACACTTGCTCTCTTCCTGGTTTTCTTTCCCTGCCTAGAAAACATCCACCAATGTTTGGTTGACTTCTAGGCTCAGAATTGAGAGTGGTGGTTTCTGCTTGACCTACGAGCTTCACGTTTATCGAGTATACGGCGTTGCAGTCAGCACAGTTATAATCAGTGTTTTCGAGGATCCTCTCTAAGACAATTTGCGTGAAAAGCCGTCATATTCCTTGGCAAGGTGGGTTTTTTGTTGAGCTTGATTTTTATTTGTTTCATAACTGAGCTTTGATAAACGACTTGTTTTGCAATGCTAATTCAGTGAACACGGACGTGTGTCAGACTGATTATGTCAAAGATGGCCGCTTGCTATCTGGAAGGCATGTCAGATGTTTGGCAAGTTTTTTGTTTTTTGTTTTTTTTTTTGAGCAACAGAAAACCTATTAAATTATTAACATTGTACCTCTTGTATTTTTTTATTCACCAGTTGGTTTGTAAAGTACACTCAACACTGCACTAAGTACAAAATTCTTTAATGTTTCATATTTTACAGAACTATTTTCTTTTATTACTATTCATGATAGAGAAGTGATTTCACAAGATTAAGTGACTGCCAGGCACTCTGATAGCCTTGGTGGTGTTCTCCATTGCGAAGAACCATTTCTCCATGTCATTTTCCATGAGGGTAATTTCCACAGTTCCTGCTGTGACAATACTAGTATTTCAGCTCAGGACTTAGTACAAGGGAAATGAAATCTTACCACATAATTATTATGGCGAGATGACACTTGTTGCTAACAGGAAAAAATTACCTCTTACAATGTGCTTATTGAAATGAATTATGGCCAGATTAGGAGAGGGCTGAAATTTGACCTTCTTGCTTGAAAACAACCAGCGTGAGAGAGATTAGTTTGAGGTAGGTTAGCAGGGATGCTAACTAGACATAGACCAAAGCATATTAAAATAAAACAGACTCTAAAGAGCGTATCTAATTTTTGGACTGTGGTCAAAATCCTCTGTTTGGGAGCTATCACGTACCTTCAAATCTGTAAACTCAGATGCGTTCAAACAGACCACACAGTCAATCCAATGACATCTATGAGCCGTGTCTGGCCAGAGCTGTGTTTTGGTGAACTTCTCATGTCGTTCACCTGGACCTCTGCAGGAGGGGTGGCAGTTAACCACATCGCTGTTTGACAGAAGCAGGACCCTGCTGATTACGAGGGAATCATCTCCCCTAAATGTCACCATTGTTTGAGGTAAGCTCCTTTTGACCTGCGGACCACCTGCACCGGCCTGAACAGTCAGCCACTCGGACCAAAGTTCTGTAAAACGGTTTCACTGTGACAGAAGCTGAACTGAGCTTATGATTGGTGTGAACATTCGCCTTTTATTGGCCAATGGTCGCTGCTTCATCCTATTGTCCACTAAGGTCTTTTTTATATGGTGAAGAATTTTTTCTGCTGACTGCTTGTGGGCTTCTGTCTTAACGTGATATCCACCCTGTACCTATTTTATAGCTGAAGATGACTGATTCAGCCTCATGTAATGCTTTTTGATTTGCAGTAACCTTGGACAGTTAGATGCTAGTTCTTCTGCAAGCCTCTCCAGTAAGTAAGTGTTATTTAGTAAATACCTTCTGTGTTTGTATTTATTTGCGGTGAGAGCAAACAGGAAGGCTGTATTTTAAGCATTCTATCTATCTATCTGTCTATCTATCTATCTGTCTATCTATCTATGTAATATCTGTCTGTCAATTGGTCCATCTGGAGGTGGGTCAGGTGTCTCATAGTGCATCTTTTATGTATTTGTTTGATTGCTTATTTGTTTAATGGCCTTGCGTCTTGGGGTACATTAATGGTTGTATCTTGAAGTGGAGATGAAAGTTCGACTTCTTAATTTCCATTCATCTATACATGTAATTTCCATATATGTCAGATTGCCGAGAGGGCATGTGCTGGGGGGGGGGCATGCTGCCAAAGTACCCACAGTCACACGTACACTTCAGGCCAGTTTTTAGCCACAGATTCACCTAAGACACACGCTCACGCAAGCAGATGATTTGTGAATTAAGTGTTGGCTTGAAGGAAACGGGTCTGACTGGGGAGGAGGTGCAGGACCGAGCTACGTGGAGGAAGCTGATTAGACATGTCAATCCACATAGAGGTGGGAAAAGTTGGAGCAAAAGAAGAAGAAGTCCATTACGTGTGGGAAATGCAGAGAGACGAAGCACCAGGTCATTTGATGTTGTCTTGCCTTTAAATGCTCCTGGCCCAGATGCCCTTTCAGATACATATGTTAATACGTTAAACGTACGCTCGATGGTGCCAGGAAACGTACAGTACATCTACATTACATTCACACTGTATCAGAGACATCAGATATTGTGTAGGCCGAAACGTGACCGTTTAAATCAGATTATAGAGGGCTGCATTGGCTATTTTCACTTGGCGTGTTCTCAGGAGGAGACCAGCGTCTGTCTGCAGTCCCAGTAACCCTCGCAACAGCAGCCTTTGAGTGAAGTAAGAGCCCTCACTCTCTATCTCATCACCTGCCAGGCTAGGCTCTTACTCACCTGTTTCATCACGCCATTATTTTCAAGAGCACCGTAAAAAAAAGGCCCGTCCAATCTGAACACATTATGTACCCGCAGTGCCGCCATTAAGGCATGTATGCATTATGTCCGGCTTCATGTTCTCCACGGAGACGCCAGATAATTGAAATCTATTCCACTAGCTGTTTTTTGGTCAGCTCTGCTTGCTGGGACCAGTCGCCCTGGCTAGCTCTGTTTTTACTGGTTCCCCTTTTGACCAACAGTGGCCCCTCCCACCTGAAAACAGGGTGACAGAGCCACCGCTTAAATTCCATCACATTCTGTGCTGCTTCCTAACTGTGAACTAGTTCTGACATCTCACAATGCAGAACAGTGATTGGACCGAATATGAAACTTGGACCTGTCACAAATCGGCTTCATAGTCACCAGGTTCGGAGTTTAAATAAATATATAGATGATTGTGCTTCCTGGTATTTTGAACCCCACAATCAATACTCTTATTCAGCATGTCTTAGTTCCTGGCCAGGTATAGCATGACAAATCTGACCTTAGAATGGATTAAAATATTGACCCTGGGCCCAATGACATTAGATAAGCTAATCCATGAACACCGACTACAATTACAGACAGACTGTGATTTTGGTTTTCACTCTTTTAACATGAGTGTCAGACTCTGGAACATCCTGGAAGTAATCTGTCACTGTGAATCTTAATTAAGGGTCATCTAAGACGGGAGATGAAATCAAATTTACTGCTCATCCCGCTTTAACAAAATGTGGTTACTTCATGAGGCTCGTGTCGGGCCAGAGTGATTTTAGTCATTAGTCAACAGGACAGTCTCTCCCTACTGGAAATTACATTATACACATTAAACAATATTACATATACTTCGTTGGCATGTTTCCATGGTACCTAACGACGTACTGCCCCTCTTAGTTTCATAACGATTGCTGCTGATTGTTACTTATGAATAATTGAGTTTAACGCCTGCCAAGTAGGAGTTTTACGAAGGGCTGTAGTTGATGTTATCAAAATGATTATTATATAAAGCAGATTATTTGATAGTTAACCTTAGTATGTTCTATCTTAAAATGTTGTAAACAATGTCTTCAGAAATTAGCTTTTGTTTAACAGCAGAATGTGCTGAAAACATGTCATTGACAATAATTAAAGTATCCATTAGAAAGTACTAAATCTTTATATTACCTTGAAATTGCCGCAATAACTTAACATAAAATGTAGCCTTGGAATTAGTTGGGTAAATGATAGCATTTAATGATTATTGTAAAAATGAGGGGTGTCATTTTTCATAAATCTTCAAATTTAACCTCATTACTAAAGCATTAATGTACATGAATCCGTTAATCTGGCTATGGATAATTTATAACCCGTGTTAATGGACGTCTGTGTAAGTGTTACTCCAGTTCCTAGATTAGAGAGTCATCTTTCTAGAGAACGGTCAGTCAGCATCGTGTCTGCATGGAGACAGTCGAGCGATTAATACAACAAAACAAATGCGGTCGAGGAAAGGTGTCCGTCTGACCCGCAGCCTTCGACCACTGGACCGTGCTGACAGAGGAGACTGCGGAGGTAGGACTGCCAGACGGGGAATTACTGCTCAGCAGGTGAACAAAGTTCAGCAGCCAGCTCACACCTCATGAATCAAGGACAAACCAGCTGTTCACCTCACATCCTGGTGCATAAATACGTTTTTGGATTGATGGCATGTGACTGTATATGTTATCATTTCAGTCGATGAGTGATTGCCACAATTAGTGTGGTTGATCATTAGTCAGACAATTACCCGCAAATGCTAATATTGATAATTTTGGCTTGCAATGCATTTCTAAACAACAGCTTAACATTTTAGATTGCGGTGTGTTTCTGAATACAGGTATTGATCAACCTGTGACATATTTCTGAAGTGGGGGTATTGATCATTTCCATCTGTGATCTATTTGTGTTATACAGGTGCTGATGATTGCTACATGTGACATGTTTCTGACCCCTCTTTGATTTATTTTATAAAATAGAACTGCAGCTGTTTAACAATATTGATTTCTCCTATAACAGAAAATGCTAGTAATTAACCATGTTTGGCAACTCTCCATAGTTACAACCTTTGCTGTAGTAGTTTTACTTTTCAGGCCAGTCTACACAGTAGGAACAGGCACTTCTCCGGTCAGGATCGCTGGGACCTGAAGACCTCTCCGGTCATGATCGCTGGGACCTGAAGCCTTCTCCAGTCGGGATCGCTGGGACCTGAACCTTTCTCTGGTCAGGATCCCTGGGACCTGAATCCTTCTCCGGTCAGGATCACTGGGACCTGAAGCCATGCCCCAGAAGCCTGGGAAATATATGTAGAAATGAGGTTGGGTCAGCAGTTCACCCGACCAGCTTCTCTGGTGTAACTTTGGAATCAGATGCAAATTACCCACAGGCAGAGATGGGGCGAAACTGCAACCCAGCACCCTTGGAAGGGTGAAGTCCCAGTGTGGGACCACGAGTCAAGAATAATCACCTTATAAAACTGGTTAACAGCATGCTGGTTAAGCATCCATTGGGTCTGTATTGATTTGCTCATTTGATTGCGAATTCCTGCCATTTTCATGTATTTGAATCATTCCCACAGAAGGTTCCTGTGAATCTCGGAATCGTCCTGCATCTCATTTCCTGCTCCTTCCTTGATGTTTGCCCACAGCTGCTCCCCACTGTCCAACCCAGGAGGCAGCGGCTTTCTGGAACTGGGAGTTTTCGTCCCATCACCTCCTCCGCTGGACCAAATGCTGGAGTAATGCTACAAATTAGCCCCCGTTAAGCTGTCTCTCTGAGTCAACACTGCACCGTTCGTTTCATTTCTGTGTGGATGAAGGCTCGTAAAGGCTCGGTAAAACGTGTCCTGAAGAGTGTTCTGAGCAGCTGTGAAATAGGCTGCCCACAGCGGCCATGTAGAAGGACCAGACCTGTTTTCGTTTTAGCCTCTCTGATATCATTAGTAGAAGTGCTTCGGTCATGTCGGCTTCTGCAGAGTTCAGAATGGTGGTCAGAGCCCAGAAGAGCCGCCCCAGAATGGATTTATGTAAGCTTTGCAAGCATGGGTGCCTCACAAAGGGATTGGGGTGGCGTTCTGGGTGCCATTCGCTGGCCCCCTGTCAGCGAGGAAGATGAAAAACTCCCGATAAATGTCACACCCTCCCAACTAGAGAAAGGCTACATGTCACCCGTTCTATTACTGAGACTTCCTCAGCAGGAGTCTCCAATCTGCTAGTTAATATCACTGCCTACAGGTTTAATCTGTCACTTGATGCGGGACGGACGCCCAGGTCAATGTGACATTACGGTCTGCTGTCATCCATCAATCCCCCCACCGCCTCCTCAGAAAGTGTGCCAGTGACATCGTCTCTGACACTCTTTTGTTATTTCCCTAATGAAGCCCCTGATCCGCGCCCAGGTAGACTGGGGTCTCATTCATTTTCCAGAATAGATGAGTACAGCTTGGCCCGTCTCTGGTCACTTCGGGTTCGGACAGGGTTGGTCTAAAGTAAGGTGACGGTTACCTGAGATGTTTGGATCGGCACTCGGTTTGAGGGCTTCCAGCAAACCCCGTCGAAAAGCCCACCCGGTTGAGAGGGTTCTGCCCCTGGGTGCCTCTTCATTTCACGTCTCAGCTTCAGTAATCAGAGGCTTCTGGAAGGAGAGTCAAACTCAGCAGCACCTGAGGACAGCGGGCAAGAGACATCGCAGTGCCAAGACGGGGCTTGCGGGCACCATCTGGCCCGAGGGGATGTGAGTTGTGTGACCCCAGGCAGCCGGGTCTGGGAGCCAATGCCGTAGATAGAGCAGGAGCTTACCGCTCGGCACCTGGGAGCCACACGTATGCCTGCAGTAAACATTTATGAAATCGCTGGCCAGCAGCTACATTTCCAGTAGCGTCCAATATCGCTGGTGCTGCACTGTGTGAACTGCGCTAATTCCAGAATTGTGATTTTGAGCTGGGTTGCGAGCACAACACCCGAGTCATCGGTACGAAATGGCGGGGCCATGCCACCTAATTAGCACTGTGGCGTCCAATGACAGGGCGCCCATTCGGCAGAAACCAGCGGCGTGTGGACAGCAAGGACCAGAGCACACAGAATACTGGGCCGGACCGAGGGTCAGTCGCCGTTTTAGTCCCCATTTTGAATCAGATCAAAGTGGTTCAGGACGGGCAGTTAGCAGCTGGCTCGCGGACAGCTGCGACAGCAGAATGGATTGGCACCAGGCATATGGAGATGCTACAGCGGCCAGGGGGAATTGGCAGGAGAGGCGGAGCTCGCTGACACAGAAAAAGGTCAACTAGGAGTAGATGACAGATTAGCCTCATAATTATTAGTAAGCTCCAGTAATAGCACAGGTCCATTTTTCAGTCAACAAAGCCTGTAATTGGGGACGCAAATCAAAACGCGGTGATATGCCGGCATCCTGAGAGCCGGACGCTACGCCTGTGACACACACGCTCATTACTGGCTATTACGCTCTTAAGAGGGGGTCTTAAAACTCTGACATCGATAGCTGCTGTGCTGGTACAGCACCAGCTGGTGTTTGGAAAGACCGGAAGAAAAATTTTGAGGAATCAAATTATTTAATTTATATTTTCTGGCAAAATTTTGCACTGTATTACATACACCAGAGAAACAAATCTACTGAGAAAGTATTTATAAAAAACATTTATTAAACTGCCTATACTTCCCATTATTTCAGACTGCTTTTCTAAAACCAGACACCTGCCGCTTCCAAACACTATTCACACCAGACGTGCGGCTTTATCTTATCGCTGTAGCAGCAGAGCTGTGTGAGACCCTGTCAGGACGTCTCACAGGATGCTGGCTGAGGTGGGGGCTGCCAAAAAGCCTGTCAATCCCCCCCCCGGCAATGCTGGACGCATCCCCTGGAGACACGTCCCCTGAAGCCATCAGGAGGCAGCATGAGATCAAACCTCCCCCCACCATGGATTTCTAGGCTGGAGAATCAATCGCTGGTGCTGAGAGCCTCGGACAAGGCTGGAGAGGAGGGGCTTTGACCCTCATCAGACACACCCACACTAAGAACAGAAATAGCATATTGAATAGAAGAGAGTGAGCACTGTCACGCTTGAGGATTGACAGTACACTCCAGCCGCATGCCCTAAGTCTTTATAGCTCCGCCATGACGGATAGAGCCCTCGGCGGTGTTCACGACAGGAATGCCTGTGTAAGGCAGTGAAGGATAATGTTTCTTGCTATGATGCAATTACCGATCATGGACATTATTACCTTTGGTTTATCCACCAGTTGTTATTGTTTCAGTGGTGCATGGTCTTTAAAAAAGGTGACCTTTGCAAGTGTTTAAAAAAGTCAGGGCTATATAATATTATGACTATGCTTTAAAATGGCGTTCCGTTTAGAGACCCTCTATAAAGTGAATCTTAAAAAAAATGTACTACAACTTTCGGGCTGGATTAATGAAGACAACATTAATTAACTTCGCAAAGTAAATCAATATCCTCACTTACAGGCAAATGACTTCACGGCACAGAGCACTAGGTATCTGCACCTGTCTGGGTCGCGCTTTCTATTTTGTCTCTAATGGCAGCCGATCCAAACCCAACAGTACCACGCAGTCTACCGTGCGTATCTGCATGATTATTCTTCATGAACCAGAACATTCTAACCACAAAGAGGTGTCATCATCCAGGAATAAGGCTGAGCTGGACACAGAGGTGATGCCTGCTTGCATTCAAGGGGGACGATGATCGTTGGGGGGGGGGGGGGGGGTGTTTTTGGGGATCTTTGGCCCGGTTCAACGCCCTAAAAACCCGTAAATCAAAAGGCTACTGAAGGTTTCGGGTTTTTCCTCCCTTTGGGCGTAGGTTCTGTGGTTTAGTTTAAATTCCCCCGCTTTCGGGACACTTGCTCTTTGAGTGTTAATGTTATTCATTTATTCACTATTTTTTGTTATTTTGGTTGTTAGTTTTTTTTATGTGTATGGGTGTCGTTTTTATATGGTCTTGTGGATTTCTGTCATGCTTGTGTCGTGAAAGGTTGGGGGTGCTTTAAGATATCAGGTGCCAC
>JAACJT020000007.1:5667499-5685090 GCA_009936485.2 Gymnarchus niloticus
GTTGTGAGGGGGGAGTGTTCTAAAAATAAAAAAAAAAAACAAGAAGCGGAGACGAAATTAAGCAAGTTCCGCGAGCTTGGTGGGGGGGGGGGGGGGGGGGGGGCACGGAGTGTCTAACAACCATGGCACCAGCTTCTAGCACTGGGATAATTGCAATTAGTGAGCATCATACATGGCCAAGACGTTACCCGCTGTGTGCAGAGCATTTGGGGTGGCTCCGGCACAATTGGAGCATGCCCAGCTCTACCAGTACAGAGGAGGCAATAGCGCCACTCTGTGGGCAACTGGAAGAAGCACTGATACCTTCATAAAGCACGGGAGGCAATGGGGAGTTTGGGGGGTGAATGAGAGTCTGCTTGCATTGGTAGAACCCTGAGGAGCCTTCCCTCCTTCCTCCATGGCAGGCTGTGGTCCACAGTTGTCCATGAGGTCCCTAGTTTGTGAAAGAACCCACAATGCCATCTTCTGGAGTAAGGTCAATGCAGAAATGTTCCAGCTATACACTGACACTGATCAGTTAAGCCTTTTCTAAGCAAGGATATTGAATTTGTTTTGTCCTTGGGTCAAACAAGCCAAATAAAACTGTGGGCATTGCTATAGATGACCTTCAGACCTTTCTCAGATTTTCTTTGGGGGGATAATACTTTAGAATAAATAAGAAAATGTTTCATTATTATTTGAAAGTGTTTAGTGGTGTGACATGTTCATATATTCTGTTGGTTTAAAATAAAATTTACTGTACACGTTTATGAAAGATTGGCAGACGATGTGATGATGGAGCTGTGATCTTTTACCGCTAGAGGCTAATGCCAGTCCACACAAAAGACGTCAGGACGGTGTCATCTCTCAGTGTGATTCATTTTAGCCAAAGAGGATAAAAACTCGCTTGATTTGGGGGAGTTCATAAAAACAAAGCCAGAGGCAGATTTAACTTGTGGTTCCTCTGGTGACTGCTGACAGTTGTTTCTCAGCCCGCACACAACTCTCGCGGGTCTCCTCCACAAAAGAAAATTCTTACGTTAGGGACACACTGTCGTGGTGTTTAATAAAGATGTGGACAGACAGGGAGAGCACAGAGCTCAATCTGCACTTCTAACTCTAGTGATTTCCAATATAAACGGTCCAACAGCAGAACCCAGTCTTGACGAAAATGTGAAGGGCATCTGTGCTTCAGTGGATAGCCGCGTAGTACTGAACATGTCAAACAACGACCATTAAAACACTCCAGAGAATGACCGGGAATTCTTCTGCCAGATCTGTGTAAGCCTGTCTTAATTTAAGTTATTAATGTCTATTATTATGATTTTATTCAAATTTTTGATGGTCTTTGTCGCCCCCTTTTGGTACAGCAATGCACTCCAAATTCACATGCTGAAAGATAAAACAAAGATAATCAATAAATGTATATCGCTTATTCCTCATCTGTATAACTACTGAATTAAACGTTCATGTTTATAAATAAATATTTGGTTATATATGCTATAAAATTGGGTCCTAGATTGTATTTGACTAGTTTAGAGCTTACTCTTTTCAGTATTTTAGTCCAAGTCAGATTCCTGTTGTAGTTTACACCTCAGAAAAGAGCTTTCGAAATGTTCTAAAAGGCAAAACTTTAAACCTCAGGTCCTTTGTGGTATGTGATTGAAGTTATCACAGCTTTTATGGCTCTCTGCTGCTCATTCAGCAGTCCCGTAAGCTGCAATGGCCCCCCATGTTCTCTGCGGCCTGGTGCAATTGCTGCGTGTTGATCTGCTTTGCACAGCACATAAAAGTGAGATGTTTTTGCGTGATCGTATAAAATGCTCTTTCGCTGCCCAGTAATGAATAACTCCGATTTAAGACCTGTCGAGAAATCGTTTAACCAAAAAAATATCCGCTGATTTACAGGAGCCTCGGCCATATAGTAGACTGTGTCCAATACATTTTTGAATGGTTTTTTTTCCACCCACTTTTTTTAACTTACTGAAAAATACAGTCACACTTAGCAACTCTCTTATGAAAAAAACAGACTGTATCAGCCGGACAGAACATATGGTAGGATTATTTCCCCTCCTGCTGCTAGATGCTCAAATCCTGTGGATTACCAGTCTGCCTCCCAGAATTACCACTACAGGTGTACATCAACAGCAAGAGATGTAGATGCCAGCAGACGCGCCAAGTGCTTTTATAATGCAGTCATTTAAGTCAAAACCATTCAGCATTCAAGAAATGCTGTGGGTTTTTTTTTTGTAAAACTGCATCGTTCGGATGAGCATTTCATTCTCACCTCAGGGTGTGTTAGGAACCCCATAAATGGAGGGCCTGAGAGAGCAGACCACTTCGTTTCAAAGCTGCAGCTGGTCTTTGTCAGACTGGTTTTTGTTAAAGCAACCCATCTATCTTAGGTTCTTCAGCGCTTGTGACTAAAGTCCAATTGATAATTAATTATTAGGAGGCATTATATATGTTGTATTTGTATTCAGAGAGTGTTTCTTATTTCACATGCAAATTTTAAACCTGTGTGTGTGTGTGTTGGACTTCTTTCTGTCACTTGAACCACACTGTTCAATCCTTCGCGAGTCCCTTATGTGAAGCACTGGCGCCACCTGCTGTCCATTATACGTCACTCCAGTCTAAGAAGAGCGTAATAAGAAAGCCTTGCTTAATTGACACCAGTTCCTGTTATTTGTTCAGACTTGTAACATCCGGCGCAAAATATCAACGGAATGTTTTTGTAATGACAAATCTCGGTCTCCCAAAAATCGTAAATGACCGCCCTGCATGCGGATGGATGCCTGCACAGTAGAGGGTCCGCTGAGCACTGCCTCTTGCCCACCGGCGCCCACTGATAGTGATTTAAAGCCCGTTATCGTCGCAGCAGGTTGCGCCGATCTCGTCGCCAAGGGCCTTTCATGTATCAGTATTTCTGTGTGAGATTGTTTCTTAGCACACCATCTAGAAACAGGCAAGGAAAACATCATGCATCCTCACTCTGCTGCAACCCGCGGGTTAGCAACAAAAATCAATCAATTAAAGCAACGGCCTCGATAAATGCCTAGGGAGAGTCATCAGAATTATGTCTGAAGGAATATGAAGGAATATGTCTGAAACCTCCATCAGTGGTGGCCAGTCAGACTTATGTAGATCTATAAAGAGCCCACATAACAGAAAGAAACGCATGTATATATAGTTGAACCAGAATCTTGTTAAACAATTTTGCTGACACCTTTTCCTCAAAAGTATCTTGCACAGCTAAAAATGTCTCTCAGTGCATACATATGGATACTCTCCTGGGGCGTTTCCTGTCTCTGCTTAAGTCTACCACAGCCGAGATGTATTCAGGGACATAATCTGATAGTCGAGTCAAAAAGCTGGACATCCTAAACCATCACTTTACCTTTGGCTCCGCTGTCATGATTGTATGTGAGCTGACCAAGCTTCCATTATCTTTTGACAAAGAGCATGAAGGCAGCTGACTGGGGTGGGGGTGATCTTCACCTTGACAAAAGTACCCTGCAAAGCTGTAGAATGACATGCCGCGGGGAAGCCATGGTTACTGTGTGCCCAGGGCTGGGTCTGACTCATACGGCTCTCCTTCAGCGCTGAGCTGACAGCCTTTCCGTTCCTATTACTTTTCCTCTCTGTTTTTTTTTAAAGATAACATTTCCCTGTACTTAGCTCTCCAGCGTCCAGCCACTTCATATGGGAGCCACCCAAATTTAAGCTCTATGGCTGTCGATTGACTGATGTTAAAATCTAAAAAAACCGGAAGACCATTGTACAATATATTTTTTTCGGCTGCGTTTAAATGAGATTTAGGCACAGAGAAGACATCTCGGCTAGAGTGGAATCTTAATTTAATGAGATTTTTAGTAGGGGAGCTAAGGCAGTTTGAGATAGGGAGAGAATTCAAAGGAGTTTAACGACCGGCTGCTTTTCAGAAGAGCTGACGTGATAAGTACAGACTGTCTGTGAGCTCCCTTTGGAGCGATACTCTATCTCTCATGTTGTGAATGCGTTGTGGCTGTTGGTGAAGTTTCTGAAATGTGTGCCAAGTTTTGTTGTGGATGGGGGGTGAGAAGGGTGCTCTTTCAACTGGAGTGGCGGTCTCTGGGGGAGCGTTTCTCTTTTGTTTGTTTGTTTGTTTGTTTTGTTTCTTATTATGTTCTCCTTAAAGACAGGGTCCCTAGAGGGAGCTGACTATTTCTGACACCCTCTCATGAGTTTCCGAATTCATTTCATGCCATAAGCTACCAGGTTAATTATGAAAATAGTCTTTTTGATGATTTTAGCTTCAGATGGAAGCATCATCACACGCACTGCACAAGTTACACGCACTGCACAAGTTACATAAGTCTGTGTGTCCATTTTAATGACTGATTAAGACAGGCTGTTAAACCATACAGCTGAATTTGAATCCTATGGAGACTTAAGATAAGGGGGCCTCAGAATTCAAAGCAATGAAATGTGAACATTATCTCAAAAGCAAATACTGCAGTTCATCACAACGAAAGGCTTCGCCAGTTTTCTGATAAATGTGAGCTCTATATAAAGCTTAGAGGACTAATATGGCTGACATTTTCATATTGTGAAGCGCAGGCGTGATACGCTATACCGGTGTGCTCACACAATCCTCTGCCAACGGCTTTCTTCTCATTGTGTGCCTGTGCGTGCTTTGGATTGGGGGTTGTGGCCTGAGAAGTCACATGATAAGACTGAGACCAATGTGGCCCAGCTGACTACAATGCTGATAAAACAGCTCAGTCCTTTCAAGAGGGGATCATAGTTAAGAGCTGGAATCCTGGGGTGCTGGAGGGGTTGGGATGAGGATTATGGGTCCAGCTTCTGTTGCCATGACCTGAAAAGGTCAGGGCCGTATTTAGGCATATCTGAGATCCCAGTTACACTATGGCACCAAGATCCACAGTGTCTTCTCTGTAGGTGACTCTTCAGGAGATCCCACTGGAATCTGATCTGATCCACAGAGACTCTCAACAGATGAGCCCAGTTTAGCCTCCCACTAAATCTGAGGAATTAGCCAGGATCCAAATGGTCTGATAGGAAATAAGACAGCCAAGGTCGAGAAAATTGGAGGGGGCTGGAGCACCAGCAGGTTCCTAATCAGAGGAGCTGAAGGAGAAGCACTAAGATGCTGGAAGACACTGTGAAATGATAACGTCGTTAAATGAAAGGTAAACTGCTTAGGGGCCATGATTTACTGCCACATTCGAGATAAGATATTACCGTTCACAGCCTTTGCTCCTGTTTGAAAATCTGCATCGGGGGGCACATAACGTGATCATCGTGGGGCCTAACTGATGTGTCACGCCGAGCTTTCATTGCACATCAAATATGTTAGGCTTGCATTAAGGGGACGGATTATTTGAGAGCACGGAGCCGACAGGTTCATTCTTGCGATGCGAGACGTGTTTGTTTACATCGCTCTCCACTGGGAGAGGCAGGTGGACAGGTACATTTCTTTATTTTGATTTGATATTTTTATCAGATGATCCCACTACAAAGGTATGGATACAAGCTTGTAGACCATGGTCATGTTTAGTGCCTTTGAGACAAAGAACTGTACATCCTCGTTGTGTATGCTGCTGGACTGAAAAGCATGAACAGCTATAAGGGAGGTCTAGTAAAAAGGAAAGAGGAATACAGCACCCATTCAACGGGGGTGTAAACAAACAGGAGTAATAAAAAAAGGCAAGGAACAATAAATGGGATTGTTTGTAGTAATAAACCGTGGTGATGTTTCCACACGCATCCGTGCAATGATGGATGCTACTGCTTGAGGACGTAATGCCAGAGGCTGACTGCTCTAACGGCGAGGATGAGCATAGGAGCGTTCGAGATATGGGAGAAGATTCCTCGAAATGAGCATCATCAATCTGGCCTTTCCGTGGGAGACAAGCAGATCGCTGGGAATGTGAACTGAATTTGATTACGGCTCCGCGGCAAGTGAGTCGAGGGCTGATGAATGTCCTGGGAAAGCGGACATTTATTAGAGGCAGGCCCTTCAGTAGAAGGAGGATATGCTAATACCAGGTAATAAAACAGGGAACGTGCTAAAAGATTCATATGGATGTAATAATGCTGTATGATCCACAAAAACTGAAGGTGGCATGTAAAGACTCTATATTACCTCTAAACCCGAAAATATACTGTGAATTTATCACACCCTCTCTCTCTCATTCCCTGGCTCCTCCCCCTGCTGCCTGGTTTCCTCGTGCTGCACCTAGTTGCTGTGGTGATGTAATTGCTTCATTACGCACCTGGTGCTGGTTGCCTCGTTAAGCACGTGGTTGCCTGGTTCCCTAGCCTATTTCCCTGTGTCAGCTCAAGAAGGGTGCCTGGTGGGTCCTGCTTGATCATACTGCCTCACAAAGCGTTCTGAGCCAGCTTCTAGCTCTCGGATGCTTAGGCCCTGCCACAATGTGTCTGCCTGTCTCAGTGGCCGATATTTCTATATGCAGGTAGCCAAGAGTGATCCAGCCTATGGAGGTAGGGGTACCCTGACCTATGGATACTCCATGCCTATGGATGGATAAGCCTTCCCCTGTTCCAGATTCCCTTGTTCCTGTGTCCTGCCCTGCCATGCCATGTTTTTGCCTGTCTGGTGTCCTCTGGTCTTTCTGGTGATGTATGAGGTACTGTCACACCCTCTCTCTCTCTTGTTCCCTGGCTCCTCCCCCTGCTGCCTGGTTTCCTCCTGGTGCACCTGGTTGCTGTGGCAATGCTAATTGCCTCGTTACGCACCTGGTGCTGGTTGCCTCGTTAAGCACGTGGTTGCCTGGTTCCCTAGCCTATTTCCCTGTGTCAGCTCAGGAAGGGTGCCTGGTGGGTCCTGCTTGATCATACTGCCTTACAAAGCGTTCTGAGCCAGGTTCTAGCTCCCTTGGACGCTTAGGTCCTGCCACGGTGTGGCTGGTATTACTATATGCGGGTAGCCAAGAGTGATTCAGTCTATGGAGGTAGGGGTACCCCGATCTATGGATACTCCATGCCTAAGGATGGACAAGCCTTCCCTTCCTGTGTGCCTGTGCCTTGTCCATGTCTCCAAGTCATGTTTTTGCCTGCTGTGTGTCCTCCAGCCTTTCTGGTTATATGAGCCTCCCCGCCCTTTGGGTCTTAAAAGGGTTGAGCTGCTCAAAGAACCAATTTCTGCCTTGCTGGGTGTGTATGTGTCCCCCAGTACCATGACAGAATTAACATCTTGCCTTGGTCTTCTTACTTACTGGATGTTGCATCAATATAACCTGTGTGTCATACGAGGTCATATTTCTATTTTTAAACCATGAGGCAAAGAGAGATACCAAAATATGGCAGCAGAGAAAGTGTAAAAAAAAAAAAAAAAAGACAGAATTGGATCTGGTGTCAGTGGGTCTTTCTCGATTAAAGGGGCACCTGTAGCAGGCCCTCACCTTTTAACCATATAGAGTATAACATGAAAAGTGCTATAGTCATCCATTACGTTATAATATGGGGTAACAAGCCTGCTCACAGGACAAACAGGGAGAAAAGCACATTGTGAACATAGGGTATCCACCCCAAGTTTAACATTTCTGCACAGATCATTAAAAAGTCCTTTTAAACAAGCATTGTATTCCACCTGCCCTGAGTTCCTAAACCTCAGTTCTGTTCACTCTCTGTGCGTTAGGTGCATATTATTCCAAAGTCTTTCAGCCTCCATTATGCAAGGGTTTGCGGGGGAGGGGTCCCTGTCATCATGAGCCTGTTCACTCACATGACAATGAAAAATATTCAATATACACACCATAATAACTGACTTACCACAGTAATAACTACAAACGCAACATTCTGCTTATGCAGATAAGGTGCAAGAGAATAATCCAGCTGGGGCATCACAAATAAATTTACTATTCCTCCCCATTCTGAGAAACACTGTATCAGTCTGGCATGAAGCCCATGTATTTCTTGATGAACCAATAATTCTGTCAGTTTTCTCGCCAGTCTGGGTAAATACGAATTTCACCCCTGGGAGAAAAGATATGGGATTTTAAAGCTGGATGTATAAGAGTATAAGCAAATTGAAAGACATGTATAATGATGAGACTTTAACGTCTTTCTCACAACTGACTGAAAAGCTTGGTCTCCCACAGAAGCATTTCTCTAAATATTTACAGATTAGAAGTTTTGCATATTCTCAAATTAAAACATACTCAGAGCCCCCACTATCTACTCTAGAACAACTGACTCTAAACCACTTGAATAACAGGGGTGGTGTTTCCTTATTCTATAATGTGCTCATAACTGGATCAAAAGAAAATTCCTTTTTGTATCTATCTGCGTGGGGAAATGATCTTCAGACTGAGATAACTAGAAACGATTGGGACGAGGCATCTCTTTTAGCCCAAACCATCCCCATTAATACCAGATGCAAATTATTACAATACTAATGGCTTTTGTGAACTTACATCACACCTGTCAAGGTACACAGATTTAATTCCAATAGACGGGATACCTGTGTAAAATGTATAATGAAATAGCTGGTACATTTTTCTACTGTATGTGGCAATGTAGGGAACTTCAAATGTTTTGGAAGGAGGTGCATCAATTAATATTTGATTTAACTGAGGAAATCATTCCATTTGAAGCTAAGCTATGTTTATTGCATATTTATCCTTTTAATTACGGAAGAAAACATAAACTAATTGATTTCTGTTTACTACAAGCCAAACGAGTGATAGTTATAAAATGAAAAGATGTGGGAAGACTGACGACTGTACTACAGATCAAAGAGATGACTGTTAATCATGTTTTATTAAAACTGACATATAATCAGAGGGAAAACAAAAGATTTCTATAGTTTATGGAGGCCGTTTTTACAATTTGTAACTATATAACTAACACAGATAATGTAAACAAACATGTGACGGATTGGTTACTTGTAGATTTGAGCTTGAGACTGACTGGTGAAACATAATTTGCATAATAGCAGTGGGAACCAGTATGAAACAATAACACACTGTTTAATTGTTGTAAACTTGTATGTAAGGTTTTTTTTCCCTATGATGTCAGGGTGGGAGCTAGGGTTTGTGGGATTACTATTTTCTGTTATTTTGTTTGTTTATTAGGTTGTTGATGTATATATAATGTGAAAAATTTCAATATAGATATTCCTGAGTAAATTTACTATTTCTTCTTCCTATCCTCATGTCACATGATTCTCTTTGCTGTCCAATCAGGAGCAAGCCTTACACTGACTATTGTTAAAGACAATACAGTTTCACACACTGATCAGGAAGATGGTCAGTTTCACACACCTGGCCATGAATGGTTATCCTCTTCCAGTATAATAATGTATCTGATGTTTGTATTTCTCTGAGATTTATTTGTTAAATCTTGATTATTCACAAAGCTCTAGTCTAATTATCAACCACTTTTATGTTATTTTTTGGTGTGTCTCTCCCAAATGTATAGTTTTGCAAACACACTATTGCAAATACCTATAATATTTAAAGGCATCACAGTTTACAGTGCATAAAATGTGTAATTTAATGTAATTACAAAATAATGGTGCAATTTAAGTGTTTATGAAAAAAGGCTGTAGTGGAAAAATCCTAGATTCAAGCCACCTTTCAAACTGAGCTTGATTTCCAACCGTAGTGAGGGTGATTTTAACAGCCTAACATGATAACTCAGCCGGTCTGCTGACTCTCCACCATTCAGGACGGTGCTGGGTTGTTGGCGTTTTCTTCTGAGATGTTACATAATCCCGGAACTCTAATGTCATGGTTCCGTATCTGAATAGTTTCACAATAATTGTGACACTGAATTTATTTCCTACCAGAAGCAGCAGGAGATGTAGGGAGGCCATTTTGACAGTAAGACCACACTGACTGTCCCAGAAAAAACCCTTTGTGGCTCCACTATAGCTGCTTAAGCACCATGAAGCAGACAGCAAACTGAAAGGGGTGTCTCAAGGTCAGTCTGGGAAAATCAGACCTTTTTCAGTGCCTTGTATAATTTTATTAAAAATGCATAATTTGCAGAGCCACTAAGGTACAGACCAATCTTGCTTGCTGGGGACTACCTCTCCAATAGGTTCTATACTTCTTGGGGTTCATCCCCTTGAAAAAAATGTCTGTTCAAATCATACGTGATTTCCATTTCACTACTATGAAAAACGTTTGAAATACACTTACAATCTATAGTTATGACACTGCATGAAAGCTACTGTTTTTTTTTTTATAAAAACAAGCATAATGTAATCTGGTCATGAACCGGCGGGTGAAATGTGGAAGCAGGATGTAGAATTTAGGATCTTTGAAGGTTTTAAGTTTCCCGACAGAGAGATGAGCGGCAGAATAATTATCACTCTGTAGGTGTTCTTGTTATATAAGCTTTTCTTCAGCTAAATGAGCTTGAGGTAAATTTAAAAAAAAAAAAAAAAAAAACGTTTTGTAAATAATATGCGTTGCACTGATCCATCTGACACGAGCATACTCAGCTTGCCTAGAAAATGTGATTTTTCAGAATACAATATAGACAACTTCATATGACTCGAGTTAAATATTTTTCATTTATCCTCGGATGATTTGGAAGCCGAATTACCAGCCTAAGCCTGTCCATCCTTTTTCACATTCTTATTTCCCTGTTGTTGGTTTAATAGATTTATGTATTTTATTAAGAGCTGGCTAAGTAATATAATGCAGTTTTTCGGTCTAATTACTAACCAGACAACTAATAATAATTTCAGTTACTATGTTGCAGCAGTAAAGTCGAAAAGACTTAATTTTTGTCAATTGTCCTGCAGTTGTCTTGTTTTATTGAGTATATATTTTAATTAATAACAAAAACACAGATGCCAAGGGATACGATTGATATTTTTGATTTTGAGTATTATTGCATCATATTGCAGACTATTTTGCTAAATGAAACGTCACAAGTTAACAAATTTTTCGCAAGCACAGAATAATGATAAAATTGCCGATTGCGTCGACGATACTGAATGCGTCATTTAGACGCGGTCATGGTCCTTGGCCATTGGATTTACGCATGGACACCGCTCGTTAAAGCGCATGCGCGGCCCGCAGGAACGTGGCGGCGCGTGTCTGAGGTCCGGTGATGCTGCGCAGCGCGTGTGCTGCGGACCCCGATGCTGACGGAAAAGATGTACAGTACAATGATGATGCATCAAAACCTACATGTTTACGAGCTTACCATTTAAAGATTAAATGAAAATGCAATTATGAATATAAATACTGAAAGGGTTTATCAGATAACTGCTTCTAAATACTGTAATCTACCGTGATCCTATTCGACGTGAAGCTTTTGGGGGTAGTAAAACGAAACTGTTCGCTCCTGAAGTTTTAAGAGGAGCGCAGGCGATGCTCCCAGATAATTAGAAACCCTCTGAAATCTGGACTGATCCGTGAAATGAGAAAACCTATAACGTATTTATTCCTCGTCACTGTAGAATTAACCCTGGTTCACTGCAGTAGGAGTTAATTCTTCACTTTCACACCCGTGCGAAAAGCTTCTGTTTTCACACTATTCACGGGTGAAACACATTGTACATACGATAACACACTTTTTTTTAAACGCACCGTTCGGGGAGTTTAAATTGTTTTAACATATAATCAAATCCTATCATATAGTCCGTCCATCCATCCATCCACCCATTACCTATGACTGCTTATGTTGTGCAAAGTCACTGCAAGCTTGGACCCTGGATGGTATGCCCGTTCACGCACATTAACGCAGTTTAAAGACACCAATTTCTGCTTCTCCCAAACAGATTTTTTTCTGTTCAGCCTCTCATTCACAGAGACACTTCTGATACTATAGAGATCATCAGCTTTATTCTGATTTTTTTTGCACATTCCTTGAGGTAATTTAGTTTCACTGATTAAATGGAGCTGTTTATTGTCTCTAGCCAAGACGTGCATCAGGATTAAGTGAAAAACCATTAGAGTCTATGAATTTATGAGCTTGCCCTTAAACATACCTTGCTCTAAGTATAATATATAAATTAAACTAAATCCTTGAAAATTCTTGCGTATTGAAAAGATTTTGTTACATTATTTATTTAATGATTTATTTATTTATTTATTCAAGTAAATATTGCCAAGTATATTACTGGTTTGGAAATAATTTATTACACAGTATACCCTAAAAGTAATGTGCTTATAAGAAATGATATATAATTGATTACATAAACATAATGATAATATAAACAAATCCACCCATTGATCTTTAATAACCATTTATCCAGTGCAGCATATCTGCATGGACGCTGAAGGTACAAAGCTGGGATCACCCAGGACCAGACTACAGTCCACCTCAGTGAGAAACAATACTGCACAACACTGAACCTAGCTCAGCATTTTATGGGTATATCTTACCAACAGCTGGGTTAATGACCTGTGTTCTTCACCTCTAATGACAGAAGTCAACTAAAATAATATGTAAGCATACAAACAGGAGTTTGATTCTTACCCCATAACTAGAAAAATGTAAACATAAAAACACAGCACACATAAATTGACTCCTGGTATATATTTATTGGGTCCATGTTATTTTAGAGGGAAGTCCATCACCAGCATGGTGTTTGGGAGTGACACAGTAGTTCACAGCCATCTTATGTCCTTTGTCACCCTTGCTCGCAGGGCAAAGCTTCATCTGTGACCTGCGGAAACACACAACACCCACCCCCACAGTTCAGGCAGTAGACTCTGACTGAAGTTCTGTCGATATGATGAATGTAAACTTGTCAATTGCATAAAAACAAAATCTCCGTATAGCTCTTATATTGCATACGGTACCTTATTTCTGTTCTTTGGTAAAGAATTGAATGCAATAATATGTTAATTGTCATGTATTTACGGATGCGACCGGTGTCGTTTTTGGCAGATGTGCAATTGAAATTCCAGTCAGAATTCGAGATTGCACCAAAACATCATCGTTTAGGGGTGGGTCGGGGATTCCCTTTTCACGTCGCCTACCTACGCTTGCGTGGGTGATTCACAATACCTGTGTTTCGGTCATTCGACGCACTCTGAAAACACGAATACACGCCCGATAACATAAACACTATAAAAAAAAAAAAAAAAAAATCTAATGATGTGCTCATTTCCAGTAGCGATGTAATTTAGCCTGCAGCCTCCAGCCTTTTTAATGATCAATGAAGGCTTGCGTCGTCATCGCCGGGGTGCGCGCTCCACCGGCATCTCGGTGCGCGAGCCTGCAGATATAAAGCTACAAGAAAAGCTGCAACACCGTGACTGAAACAGCAATGCCCTAACTTGTGCCTCTGTGACCGGGGAGCCCGACATTACACTAGTTGTGTATCGCATCGTATTAATGGCAGGTTCAGAGGGGTGGCTTGCATCCTGCATTTCAACGCAGTCCTCCTGCGTTTGACTAGAACTGCTCGGTGGCGTTTGCTGTGTCCGTTCTAGAACTCGTAGATCTACGCGCTGGTCGGAGGCCGCGTGCCTGGGAGCGCCGTGCACGCGCAGGCTAACGCCGCTGCGGAGGTCCGTTCGTCCGCCGAGGGGAAGCTGTGATCCGGCCGTCCGCGGACACGACACGACGCGGCGCCTCGACGACGCTAAGGGACGTCGGCGTGGGAGAGACAGAGAGAGAGGCTTCTTTCGGGCCCGGAGACCGATGGGACCGCCGTCGAACCGCGCACCCAGATGGGGAGACGGGCAGGCTGGACGGCAGTCGGCGCTGTGAATTATTGAAGAGCCATCAACGGAGTGAGGAAGGGGCAAAATGCATCTCCACCAGGTGCTGACCGGGGCGGTGAATCCCGGGGACAGCTGCTACTCGGTGGGGAGCGTCAGCGACGTCCCGTTTACGGTGAGTGTTGTCTTTACCGGGGGGAGGGGGGTCGATGCCAACCGCGACCCGACCCGACCTGACCTGGGATCGGCCTCCGGCAGATGTGTGTATCTGTTGTGTTTGCCTTGGTTATCGGCCCCCAGACGGTCATTCGGCTTGGGTTTCTGTACCCCGGGGCTCAGCTGGTGACCTTTAACCAGGGACCACCCAGGTGACACATGGGGTCTGTCCGTCCCCCCCCCGCTCCATCCGACCCGGTCCGATCGCTCCCGGGTCCGGCCAGGCGTGAGCAGCCCTCCTCCGGAGTGGGTGGTCATATCGCCTCATATGCTTGCCTGCATGAATATGATTCATGATGGGGGAGCGTGTTATTCTTAAAATATCCCCATGCACAGACGTCAGATCTGCTGCTGGGTGTCACAGCAGCATGGGAAGAAGAAACATCCCCAGCGTCCCCAACGTTTTATTCGACGTTGTTGGGCTGCACGTTTATATTTATTAACATTTATTATTAATGTACATATGTGTATGCCTCTATGATCCAACATTGTCAAAATGTGCCAAGTGGTTTATCAGTAGTGGTGAATTATTGAGTAATATGCATCACCGTAGCTTAATGACATTATTCTCCAGTTCATGTTTTATTATTTTGATGACCGACACCTGTAATTGTTTCACGTTCTCAGGTTTGTACCGTATTAATCAGGTTCCAAGCCTTGTCAGTCATGAATGTGAAATCGGTTTTGTTTTCCTCATGTAACCAGGCTTCTGAAATGTGTTTTGTCCTTGTCATGAAGTGAGCTGTATTTTTCAATAAATCTATCGATACAAAGGTAGAAGCAAAAGTCTGGGGAAGGGCCCTGAAGGAGTGTGGTTTTGCTGTGTCAGAGGATGTGAAGAAAACTGAATTTACCGTCCGACCTCCCAGGCAGCCGCCTCTTTGCTCGGGTTTTACAAATGTGGGTAAACTTGAATGGTTCGTCCTGTGGGGGACCGTATCAGGACTGGACAGAGTGCCGTCTTTATTGGTTAAGACACGCAGTTGGTTGACCGCTGTCCTTGGTGCCTCGCCGTTATCCTGCCACCTGCGGATCTTTGGGGGGGGGTGCTTTGTGTCAAGGCCCCGAGGCTGGGGATGTGCTTCAGCACTCCGGATGCCAAAATGTCAGCATCCTCCGTGCCCCCCGTAGCACCGTGCAGCCCTGACAATCGAAAGTGGCGTCCACTTTAGAGAGGTCTGCTGGCATTTGGCTGCAGTGCCACAGCTGTTTAAAGGTGAGCCTGCTGTCCTGGAAAATGGTTTTCTGGAGGATCCCCCTCCTAGAGGCTTTCCTCCTCCTGTGCAGCTGCCCAAGTGGTCCTAAAACCTGGATGGGCAAGGGGCTTTGGTGGGCGTCAAACCGGCAGCCTTGTGGTCTTCCCCACAGCAGCATAGGAAGTCTGTTTGACGTGACAGCCGTACAGCACTAAGCTGAGTGTCGCTGATGTGAACATGCAGGTGGGACACAGCGTGGTGATTTGGTAATGTGAAAACACCCCAATGGGGTGGAAGCGTTATAACTTAGGAGATTTGGCAGCATGACAGGTTTAACAAGAAGTAAAACAAACTTTCTTTGGTCTCTGAGATGAGACTTACTAAGTTTTTTTACAGATGTGGCATTTTTTCCATTTTACAGTGGCATGAGGTTTAATCACATGATAGTCATGGGAGGGAACTTGTCCATCGGTTATGGGAAATCTCCAGCTATTTCATTGGGCAAGTCTGATTTGAGTGGAATGGCTTATTTCTTTAAAAAATTTCTGTTAACCCCACTGGACTTTTGTGAGTTATTGGCAGTGGTTGTCAAGATGGCCTTTTGATAAGCAAGAGAGTAAGTAGCTTGTACACAGAATTTTTGTGAAGAACTTTCTGTTTATGCTGAAAGTCCAGTGTAGAAGCTACCTCAGGATATTGGGTTTTGACTGATTGGCCAGTGCTGGTCTGGGCTGGTTCAGTCACATGACTCAGAAGCAGAATGGCCATGGCGTGCTATTGGTCATGACTGAGGGGCAGCCGTACACACCAGGGAGCCTGTCTGTTGATAAGGTGCCACGGGTTTTTGCGGTAGTGAGGATGTTGTCACCTGGGTTTAATTTTATGAGAGGATGCCTGCAGCAGAAAATGAGTCCTGCACCTTTAAGAGAAGAGAGACAAAGCAGGTCGACCACTGATGGAGAGAGAAATTTTACGTCCACTTGCCCACTCATAGCAGAGGGAAAGATTTATGAGCACATTAAGGAGGAGTGGGATGAGAGGAGGATTCATTGTAGCAGATGAGGGGGTGAGATGCTCTGAAGTCCCTCCCACCCATGTGGGAGGTCATTCCAGGGTATTTTGGGTGCATTCGGCCTCTGCGTGACGGTGACCAGGCTTAATTCCTGCGATAATGCGCTGCGGCAACAACCAGCTCCACAGAGGCTCCCCCTCTCCACCCACATACCTCTCCCAACCCAGCACCGGAGTTGGTACCTGGGGGGCGGGGTGACCCATGTGACGTGGAGGAGGGAGGGAGGGCGGAAGCACCGGCCGGCCAAGCGTGGGATCGTTTGTTGTCCACACGTCTGAGTGTTTCCCCCGCTTCTCGTGTTCCCATGAATTAATCACGTCTTCGGTCACGACGTCCGGTGGTTTGGCTGATCAGGGAAGGAGACCCGGCAGAGGAGGGAGCCACAGGTGCGAGGCCCTGTTCCTCCCATCACTGGGCCAGAGACGGAACCGTCACCCTGCTGTGTTTGCTCTTAGCGGCTCTGTATTGATCAGGAAGTTGTATAGATGCTGATGTGGAGTGCCCCCCCCCCCATGAAGAAAAGGAAGAGGACATGGATAATTATACAGTTCATTGTTGTCCTCATTTGAAAGGGACCACTTGAAGTGAAAGCAAGCCTTTATATCTGATTTTCCTAAAGGCATCTGTGTCCATGTTCAGAAGGTCGTGAGTTCAAATCCTGTGCCTGCAGAGCAATTATATCACCATTGGGCCTTTGAGTGAAGCTCTTTAACCCTTTCAGGGACACATGCTGACCGTACTTCCTGAAACCGCATCTGAAAAATAAATAAATGTTCTTTAAATGTAAAGTTTATTGAGCACTCCCCCCGGTTTCTCCTGGCTCACTGCAGGCCTATGGCTCTGGCTGTGACATTGTCATCTTGGCCAGCGACTTTGAGTGTGTCCAGATCATCCCCGGCGCTCAGCACGGTAACGTCCAAGTGGGCTGCGTGGAGTGCTCGCATCAGCTGGGAAGAGTGAGTACCTCCCCTCCGCTGGACCCAGTGTGCCCAAACACACCCTGACCTTCGCTCTTTTTTTTCAGATCGCCGCGTCCTACGGAAACACCGTGTGTATCTTCGAGCCGCTAGCCAGTAACCTGAACAAAAGGCGCAGCGTGAGTGCCATCTCTCTCCTAATTACCCGCGGCAGATGTGGCTCGTGGTAACGTCGTTAATTATTGACAACTATTGACGCCTTTTCAGGTTTCCCGGCAATCTGTCTGTTGCCGCTAGTCAACGTGACAGAAAAGGCACATTGTCGCAAGAATTGGAGATGTTTGTTTTTGGGGAGAGCAAGTGGCATCTTGATGCAAAGTTCGTGAGACGGCTTTCGTTTGTGAGCCGCAAAGACACGGGGGCAAAGTTCAGCATTATTGTAAGATACAAAAGGGATGCCGTAAGCTTAGAATTGTGGAAAAATACTTCTGCATTTCAGTTGCTTATGGAAAAATGTCACCACAACCCTGATTTAGATAAGTGGGTCCGA
>JAACJT020000007.1:5727029-5751653 GCA_009936485.2 Gymnarchus niloticus
AGTGGCATTCAGTGCTCTGATGGCAACAGGGTAAAAACTGCTGTTTAGTCTGTTTGTCCTTGTTTTAATGCTTCTGTGACTTGAGATTGCCATGGAATGTTCCAGAAGCTGCATGATTTATTTATTTATTTTTTCTTACATCTGAGGTCCTGGAGTTGTGCTCAGTGAATGAGATTGTCTCTGGTTGGTGTGAGACCCTTGCTTGTGTGTGCAGTCCGAATGCCAGGAGCTGCCGCTTTCCCACCACAAGAAGGGCCAACAGAAGCTCAGCGCATCAGAAAAATGGTCTGACCCATTTTGAAATGAAACAAACCACACCTGAAGACATTAACCACAACGCAGAGCGGGGGAAGCAGCAGTTAACCCTACTGCTCACAGCCAGAGATCCTTAAACAATGGCTTGTTGTGGAACTGTTGGGACAATAGGAATGTTACTACACCTCTCCGTTAGGCACACTGTTGTAAGAGCTCGCATTGAGCTCGCGAGACTCATCTCGCTCTGAGTCGCTGCTGCGTGCGTAGTAATACTTCACAGGCCTCGAAACAAACAATATACACAACAGCTTGGCTTTCAAGATTTGAGATTCCTTTATTTATTGCAATGCTTCACAATTTATTGCAATTGTAATGAGGGAATTTATTCCCCTCATTAAAATGTTCCAGCTTTTAGTTAACAGAGAGCATTTAAAAAGGTACGAACAGTGCAGTGGAAAATAATATAAAAATAACACACAATAAACTGCTCACAAACCAGTCCCATCTCAGAGGTGACTGATAGGCTACTGAAAATCAGACATTCTGCTTCTTCTCTATGGCTCTCAAGGCTGCGAGCCAGTGACTTGCCCTCCATGGTCATGAATAAAGAACGACCTCATTCATAATATTCACAAACATCTCCGGTGTCCCTGGCAACCCGAAACATCAGGACGTTGACCCCGGAATACACGCACTACTGACCGACACGCTGGACTCTCGACAGGGGCGTTTTACAAACGGCTCACTTCCGGAGGCCAGCTAAAGGCTTCTGCGTTGAAAAAAACCACACAGCTCGGTAAATCTGAGATAAAACTAAAGCTGCAGTACGACGATGAAAATAAACTACCACACGACGGCACGCCTCAAGAGAAATGTCATCCTCCGAGATGACTAATTGGAGATGCATAGGACCACTTTTGGTAGGCAGTACAGCACATTGTAAACATGACATGCGTAAAACACAGACAGGCTGCTGCAAGTCTGTACTGATGCTGGATTTAGTCACAGTCAACGTAATTAGGACACCCAGAGATCCTCAGCGTGTCACAACCACCCGCTTTTGGGATTCAGGAAGCAAAATTTCAGTTAGCATCCCAGGACAGCTAGCTCTGGCCCTGCAAATGCTTTTGACATGTGTACATGTAGATACCATACCATCAAACCTTTCTGAATGCATTAGTCAAGCTGGCGACGAGGCCTGGATATTAAAATTCTGTAACACTGCAACGCTGTCAGACGCAGGAAGCAGTTTAAGGCGACGAACATAAGGCAGGGCTGCGGCGGGAATCTGACAAGCACACGCGGCCAGAGAGCTGCAATCTGAAGCGGAGGTCCATGCAGCAGTCAGCTAGGGTCCCTTGAGGAGGTCAGTAGAGACCCAGACGAAGACCAAGGTCAGTAGAAGACTGTAAAGGGGTCCATGTAACTGCTACGTGGAGTCACTGTATGAGGGCCAGGAAGTGTTGTTCAGCCAGCTATCAGGCATATTTGGTTTAGGAAGGTGCTTGGGCAATGCCGAGGGCAGCAGCAACAGTTCTGCCCCCTGCTGGGGCTGTTAGAGGGCACGGTTAGAGATTCTCCCTCCCCTGGGATCTAGCGGCAGAGCAGACAGGTGTACTGGAATTTAGGACAAAGCTGGAGTCACAGGCTTTATGAGAAATGCCTGCAGAGAGCATGCGGAGGGAAGAATCAGGCGAAATCATCAACAAAACCGAAATCATGTGACTGAAACAAACACTGAAATGAAACTAAACGGACGTCAAACGAGCCTGAAACAAACCACACCGTCAGAGAGGACAGTGCCATCTGCTGCCTCACTGAACACGGCTAGAGGGGACGAGTGACTTCAGCGTGGCTTAGAGAGGAAAAGGCGTGACAAGGCTGACGAAAAAGACAGCCATTCGCTAACCGGGGCGGGGGCTCCGGTGGGTGAGTGTACCTGTAACACTTCTACTGCTCACGTCAAACGCACAGCAGTTATGATATAACAGTCCGTCCCAGTTCCAGAGGACCTTACAACGGTGCCAAGCAAACACTATCAACGGGAAAGAGAAATTCAGTAACAGAAACAGAACATTTGGAAGGAAGCCTTCTCATGGAATTGTCCGCATGTTGGTTACTTCTCCCTCAACACCGCATTTTCATCATGAAATTAGCATGAAGAGAATGTTTCGGGAAACACTCTGAATGGATGTTGACTCCCAACCGGAGTCCAGAGTCTCATCCCGTGGATTAGTGACAAATAGCAGACTTTAGCACGATGACAAGTGAGAGGAAGACTTGGGCACCAAGGGCAGAGGAGCTCAGCATGTCTGCAAGCCCTAACAGCAGGCTGGCGTCAGGCTCCCACTGCGGAAACGTGACAGGCCGGCGTCCGGCACCTGCTGCAGACCGTCCCCCACTGCGCAGTCAGCTGCCTGGTGCTAGCAGCCCTCCCGCTGTCAACACCTGCCTGGGCGACTCATCTACACTTTCTGGTTATAAGCATCTTCATTCTCCGACCCCCCACTAAAGCCATCAACACCTCGCACAAATCATACACATTATCATATGTATTTCACTTTCCTTTATGGCCATGAAAGCCCCCTATCTTCTCACCCCGTTTGGCCCCAGAAGTTCTCAAGGTCAATATCCCATGATTTGAATTGACTTTACTGTTGTCATTATACGTGACAGTAGAACGAAAAGCATGTATCTGCACTCCCCTGTACCTTAAAAAATAGTAACACAGATAATTTAAGTCAACAATAAGAACAGAAAAGTCAGAAGGATGGGGAAGTAGCTATTTGAACTGTAGCCTTGAGGCATATGAATCCCCAACCACCAAATCCGGACGGTCATTTTTAGGCTCAGGATAGACAATCATAAGCCGCTAGGCAACCAGCATTTGATTTGGCTATCGACAAACACAGTTTAGGGCAACGACACTGTGCACCCAAAATTGAAAACGATTGAAAACGAAAGCTTTAAAGCCGCCAAAAGATTTATAAGAGAATCTTCATCTGAACAGAACTGCTCAGTCAAACTTGTGTGGGATGTTCTGCCCGTTTCCATGCAAATTACCCAACTTCAGAAAGCTAATCTACACTAAATAATGTGCACTGTACTATTTCTTAACAGGAAGGTTATTTTTATTCCCTTACAACAAACCCCCAGCTGGACCCTGAAAAAAGATCAACTTGAAATCTGTATCTCTTGAGGGAAGGCTCTGGCACCGTGCACGCGTGGCGGTAAAGCTTAGCGCTGAGTGGTTTTGCCGAGCCGCAATAATTGCAGCCTCAGTCTCAACACTGAGGTTTTTAGCTGCATGTTGGAAAATGAATCCCTGGCCAGAGTGGACAACAGTGGCCCAAACGTGCTCTTCGGCAGCGTGGAGAACCAAGCAGGGCATCACGGGAGACCCTTCAGCACCCTAGGAGTGGTGACTGTCAGAAAGCACTCCGCCCTGTGATTGGCCCGAGAAAATTACTTTATACATACAAAAACTCGACACCTCACTTGTGAAATTGTTCTTCACTTCTGCGTAATAATGAGCTCCTTATATTTACTTAAATAAAACTTGACGAAGCCCTTTACAGCAGGATGTCTGTGGCATTATGTTACATATAGAGGTTTATTTATTAAAGCAATATTCCTTTGTTTCCGAGGACTGGACAGGCTGCCTCTTTGCTAGCTGATCACAGCTGGGAGAGTAAAATTCTTCAACCCTGTTTTGCACCTGTGATACGAAACCAAAAATCACAATTACATAATGGTTTATTTTTTTTACCGTAAACAGCGGCCAACTCAAGGCCGAGCCATATCTGCAGACTCACTGCAGCACCCCGGAGACTAAACACAGGCTGACACAACTCCATCTTCTCCAGACTAGATAAGAAAATCCAGGAGGCAAAACAGAATTTTTTTGACCCTTGTCGGAGTTTGACTTTTTCTTAAAAAGAGAGCGATGCTATCTGCCATTCCCAAAAATGTGGCTCCATCTGCGTCAGGACAGCTGGTTAAAATAAGCGCCCAGAGGACACCCCCCCCAGAACAGCGGCGTTATGGTTCACATGGAGGGCCATGCCAGGGGCCACATTAAACAAACAGAGCTCGCAGACGGTCGGAACGTTCCTCTGGCTCGTACTGCCCACGAGTCACGCTCATTCATGAGTCGTGCCTGCAGGCTAGAACAGGCTGTCACCAAAACACTGGTACCCCAGAAAAAGCCTCCTCAGCCTCCGACCCACGTCATCGCCGTTCCATGTGCCACCTACGATTCTCGACGGCAGTGTTTGCCATGTCATTAGCCAGGGTCAGTTATGACTTGGTTAGGCGGCAGACCATTCAAACATAAAATACTTACAGGACGTGGGGACGTGTGACTCTCTGTGGTCATTCTTCCACAGTAGGAGTGTGTAGCTCTGACAACGCAAGTGAAAATATATTAAAACATAATTAATCTTGTACTCATATGTAGTGTTCCAGCCATCTAACTGAGATCGCTCACACCGCAGTTAAAGGACTATTGTTTACATTATAGAGTACTAAAAAACTACTTAGGCTCCAAGCCCCCCATGACCCTGACCAAGAAAAGTGGTTAGAAGATTAGTGCATGGATGGATGGATGGATGGATGGAAGGAATTTCTTCTCTGGAGCTCTAATCCTAATGTGTGTTGAATATTTATATACTGTGCAGCTGGGTGGTATCTAAATAAAACCCCTTCAGTACTTTCACCCACTCCTATTACTCCAGCGAATATAAATCCTTCTGTCTGCTATAACCTAGAAAATTCTCCGTTCACATTTTATCCCAATACTCTACCACCAAACCAACAATCCCAGAGCACTGCTTCGCAGCATTAGTAATTAGGGCCTTTAAAACGAAGTAAAAATCTGACATCAGAGATGTATATTGGTGTACGCTATAAAAAAACCAATGGCCTTCGAGAATGCTCATACCACATATGCAAAGGAATCTTTCAAGTATATAATCACTTGATTTCTATGCCGGAAAAACAGCACAGACATTTAACTGAGTTCAGTTGTCCCCCTCTTAAAGTAATACCCCAATCACTATAAGAAAACTGAGTCATTAATGGCAGGCTAGGCCACGTACGTCGGTACCCCATGCACCCAATACTTCAGTCACAGCTGCTCTCTCTTCCAGTTTGCGCTTGACGTGCCATTTAAACAATTTAATCCATTAGCGATCATCGCATTAAAAGGGGATTAGGCTTGGTTTCACTGGCACACACGCAGTAATCAAATCCTCCGTCCAAACCAATAATTCGTCCCCTTGATGTTTCTGCACTGTAGTTAAAGTCCTGCCCACTCGATGGCAAATTATGAACACCGCAGACTAATCAACTTCACTCAGTCAGTCAGCAAATCAAATGTTGTATGCAGTGCATTTTCACAGACAGACGGGACGGTTGTGACCTGTGGTCTGGATGTTAAAGCACAGCACCATCATGAGATTCCATGCGGATTAATTGATCACTGGACCGTCTGTGAGCTGACACATGGTTCAGTTCTCTGGATGTCTTCTCAAGATGGATCTGTGGTTTACATATTTCCAGGGTACAGATGAGAGAAGATATTTACATGCCATCAGTTGCTAACCCTCTTTTTGTCCATTTTGTAGGCCAGGAGAGCTTCAACTCCAGGAACTTAGCCCTACAGGCCCAGAAGAAGATCCTGAGCAAGATGGCCACATTGGCAGTGGCCAATCTGCTGACCGATGACACCAGCAGTGAGATCCTCGACGAGCTGTACAAGGCAACACGTGAATACACCCGGAGCAAGAAGGAGGCCCACAAGATCATGAAGGACGTCATCAAGATCGCGCTGAAGATCGGCATCCTCTACCGCAACCATCAGTTCAGCCCTGAAGAGCTGGAGACCGTGGAGCGCTTCAAAAAGAAGATGAATCAGGCGGCCATGACAGCCATCAGCTTCTATGAAGTGGACTACACCTTCGACAGGAACGTTCTCTCTGAGGTGCTGCTGGAGTGCAAGGACCTTCTGCATGAGCTGGTGGAGCGCCACCTGACCGTCCGTTCACACGCCCGTATCGACCGCGTCTTCAACCACTTCGCTAACGTGGATTTCTTGGCTGTTCTCTATGGATCTGCTGAGTACAGACTCTACTTGGAGAAGATCTGTGAGGGAATAAACAAACTGCTGGATGAGGGTGTACTTTGACCCAGATATGTCACTCTACATTGTTCACCTACTTTGTTTACTTCGCTGTCTGAAACCGCATCACATCTTCTGAAGTGTATATTTTTAATGGACGAACAAGTCACCAAGGGTCCGATGTCTTAATTTTTCATAACTCTGTTTTCCGTTCTACCTTTACATGTGAAATCAACTTGTTGCTGGGAAGCATGTTCCGGTCCATGATGCCAAGTAGTGTTTCACACACTGTGGACTAGTCCTCGTTGCTCCGTGTGCAGACAACCGTGTCACGCCTGTGAGCTATGTGTTTTCCGTTAGTTTGTTATACTCATATCCATGTATAATAAGACCTTATTTGTCATGGGGGGTGGTGTTGTGAAGAAACTGAAGCGGGGTTAAAATGAACAGGTCTAACCTCAGAGTCTACCGTCATGTAGCATAAAGACAGACAAATGTGATCTGCTATCACCTGTACTAAAGAAATCTCTGTTGATGGAATTTTCATGGGATGTCTTGGATCCTTAGATCCCTCTGACTCTCCAACTCTACTCACCTCAGAATGCCGCCGTGCCAAACGAGTGAGCCAGAATACCCCCCCCCCCCCAATATACTTACCCTCCAGACCCTCGCGATCGTCCATATGCTCCCATAGGTGAAGTGTGCATGTGTGTGCGATATCATGTGACTGTTATTGTTGTTTATAAAAACCACAGAACCGACCTGAATGAGAGTGGCCTCTTTTTCAATGTGTCCTTTCAAGCGTCATGAAGCTGTCATGAAAAGAAAAGAAACATGGGGAATGGACACAGGTAACAGCACGCCTCCCATGGACCTTGTCGACGTGGGTTTCATTAGTGGAAGCTGCTTATCAAAGTGCTGTACTTCATCTTGGGAAAGAGGCAGGATTCCTGCAAAACTTCAAGGCCCACAAGGCACCAGGAGTGTTTACCCGACTCTCACGGAGACAAACAGATTGCTGGCACGTTTAATTCTTAGGAAAGCAGTAGGTAACTGATCTTTCAGTCCTCTGCTCATTCACCTTGTCTTTAGTTGCTAAGTGGAACTAAAAAAAAAAAAAAAACAGAATACCTGAACATTCCTGCCATTCACCCTGCAGCAAATGAATCATTTAAAGAAAGCTGCCCGGCTGGCAGTGATATGAAACCAGCAACGTAAATACAAACTCGGCATCATAAAGAATTGCAAAGAAAATGAATGCAGGAACTTAAATGCATAAAAACAAAGGATAGCTCATACTTTGCACCAGCAGTGGCTAACTGTAAAGATATCTTACGGCCGACTGGTTTGGTTTTTCGTCAGATTTTTACTAGTATTGTTAATGTACAGTACCTTCGGTTTTTCAGGCGATCGGACAGGCTTCAGGAAGCTTGTTCAGGTCAGAAAACAACGTTAAGAAGCAGCACAGTGACTCTCAGGTGTCATGTCTGGACACTGTGCCATGTTCATTTCGTTATCTATAATCCAGTTTAATGAGCTCTACCCACAGCATGTAATTTACCACCACCACTACCAGCTGAGATGTTTTACTGGAACAGCCGGTGCATACAGCAGCAGAGGGTTTACTGGGACTGGGTGTCACACAAGTGTTCATGCAACCCAGTTCACTACCAGACAACTTAAAGCTGGTCTTTCGCTGGGTCTCTTTACCAAAGCGTAACGCACATTATTTTAACAGCTTCCAGACACCCATTAACCCCTATTCAAACAACTGGAAAAAAAATAAAACAACTCACCACAAAAATACAAGTGCTGCTGCTTTTCTGGTTTATGAATTTTAAAAGCGACAGCCTAGTCCAAACTCCAACGTTCACTGCATCGTGGAATAATATATAATATGCTTATTACTATGCTTCTTTGTAACGAGGCAATTTTATTTTGTTTTTAATCATTGCATAGACAA
This sequence comes from Gymnarchus niloticus, assembly GCA_009936485.2. Classification (NCBI taxonomy): domain Eukaryota; kingdom Metazoa; phylum Chordata; class Actinopteri; order Osteoglossiformes; family Gymnarchidae; genus Gymnarchus; species Gymnarchus niloticus. The sequence continues at coordinate 5,735,369 of JAACJT020000007.1, forward strand.
GTTCCATGAACAAGGCTTGAACCCTAATGAAATTTAAACTGGGGATTAAAGTATTTATCCTGAACGCTGCATTTTTAGTTATGGCAGGTGGTTCTGCTGCATAAATAATTTGTGATGGGAGCTTCGTTAGTACTTAGATATTCTCCTCCAAGATTGTGTTCTGGTTTTCAAACCCTAGCAGCAGGTAACAGCACGCGCCAAAGTACAGAGAAGGGTTTTTAAATTGTTGGCGCCCTCTTGCGGTGACACAGGGGCGAAACAACACTGGGGTAAAATTCTCGCTGAAGAACGTGTATGTTCTGCAGGAGGGAATCCAAAGTACCGATAATCGCTTACCAGGTACTGGCAGGCTCCAGTGCTTACTCGACACCTTTACGATGCCTGCTGGTGGTTCCGCTTTCATGCTGTTTATTCATATTGTTTACTGAAATCCTTCAGGCAAATAACTGACAATGTTCTGAAAACCTGGAACAAAGGCAAATTCAAGGACAAGAAATCGGAGCAGTTGAAGTTTAAACTGCTCTCAGAGATTCTTAAAAGTGATGATACGACAGCATAAATATAAACAACCAAATACTCCATTTTAAAATAAGCTAAATGTAGCCGCTCTTGTCCTTGTCTGCTTCTTCACAAACGCTTTCCTGTTTATTTTTTCTTGTAAGACAAATGGGTTATTTTGAGCATATGGCAGAATGTTAAGTAAATAAAAAGTGAGGACCCAACCTCCCAGCAAGCAGGGAACGTTCCCACAGCGTCCAATAACGTTCTCATTACGTTCTTAACGGTCCTGTAACGTTCCCTGTCTGCTGGGCTGGCACTGTAATGAAGGGTCAGATTACCTAATTTCAACATGAGCACATTCACAATAAAGTCACGCTGTGTAATTACACAAAGCCATCTCCGATTAATTATTCTGGATTAAACACAACAGCTCCTGTGACTATTCAGATTAATCTGCCTGTTCCGAGACTTGCTTAGATATAAAATAATTATATTATTATAACGATATGTTAATTTATGGATTTTGGGGAGTACAGCAGATGAAAAGACTTCAGAAGAAATGGGTCGACATTCAATGAATGTTAAAAAGGTTCGGAGGGATGAGATAGCCGACTCAAACACAATGTACAGCTTCACATGCTCCAAAGGCCACGTCAGCAGAAAAGCTCACGATCAAGCAGTGTGGTTCGAGGACAAGCTCCTTGTACCTTACCACAGCCCAGCAGGACTTGTGAATTTACGATGCATCAGCAGTCCATCTTCAGGCAGATCCCACCCCACATCTCTTCATATGTCAGAAATTCCCTCTGGTGTTAATGTTTTATATGAGTAGCTTTTTTCAGTAAGGTTCAAATATTCTCAAACTGTACCTGTTTCTATATATTTGAATCACGTCATATATTTATAATTCAAGTAATAAGTGTTTGTAATTTAAGGCCATTTAAAAACATACTTGTAATAGCCACTTTGATAGTGTCACATCTGCACCAGCTCCGGATCCCCAAGGACTGGCCAGGCTTTGGGTTTTACTCATGTTCCTCATTTTCCTTTACTTACACCTTTGGCCTGATCACCCTCATGTGTCCCACCTGGGGGGGTATTCCAACAAGCAGGCTTAACCAACTCTATAGTTAAGCTGAATTCTGATTGGAGAAATCCGGGGAGATTCGGGGGAATCGACAAATTCTGAAGTTAGTGGAACAGTAGGTGGACATCTTGGCCCTGTTTGCATGCTGCATGTATTGAGTGATTTGCTGTTTGGAGTAGCAATTTGTTTGCATTAACAAGCAGGTATACCAATAATCTGGCTACAGAGAGTATGTACAAAATCTACAACCAAAACACTAAATTTAAATTATACTTGATAGATAGATAGATAGATAGATAGATAGATAGATAGATAGATAGATAGATAGATACCTTGAGGGTAATTCAGACACACGGTGCAGCATGAGCAACAGTGCCTGTTTAGAACAGGTGTTCCCCTCATCTCCACCTATTTCTCAGCAGTTTGGTATGACCCTCAGGGGCTGGACTCTCTCAACCCCCACAGATCCACTGGTCCTGCCACAGGCTGTTGCTGGATGACCTTCTGTCAGTGAAAGAGTTACCAGTTTGGCTGGGCAGAGAGTGGCAGTTGGGGGGGGGCATCCAGATGGCCGTGGGTCCTGGAACACTTCCATTCCCCCTGTGACTGGGCAAGCGTGGGAGAGTTAACATTTTGGGGAGGCTCCATTTAGCAGGATAAAACTGCCCTTTGCATGTAATGTACTGATTAGGGGTCCAAAGCTCCAGCCAAAAGCTTGCAGTTTCAGCAGTAATTTTCTACTTGAGCAGGAGAGTAATACTTCAGCAATGGTATCATGACATATAAATTGACAGTGTGCGTAATTGTAATTTTAAAAATCACTAATGCTGTGCTTCCTGGGTTACCATTATTCTGTCCAGGATAAGAAGCATTGAAGATGGATGGATGGATGGATGGAACAAGAGTAAGTAGCGAAGGACAAAATATAATTTGTCACAGCAGTTCCATTTAATACCCACAGGGGAAGCTGTTGAGTCAAATTTTGCTTTCCCAGCAGAGGAACACAGAGGTCTAATTTAGTCCCTTTGCTGTGTTTCTAAAGCACAGGCCAAAGTGTGATGGATTGAAACAGGTAGAATCCAAGTACAGAGGCACCAGGTACTCATGAAGAGGAGCGGTCAAATCACTGGTCAGGGAGAGGCAGAAGGTCAGGCACAAGTCAAGCTAGAACACAGATGTCAAAGCCAAAACGTGATCTAAAAGTAAAATCAGAAAGAGTGAATAAGTCAATAGATTAAAACCAGTAACAGCAGACAAATCAAAAATCCCAATCCAGAAAATACACAGGGTCATACACAAATCAGAAATCAAGGCTGGGAAGCTGCCCAGTATGGTGACACACTCCATATCTCACAATGAGGCTACTGCCCTACTGGGCCTTTATAATGAATCCTAAACAAACATTCAGGTGATGAGGATTGAGGGCAAGCAGGATGTGGTTGGGTATGATAAAAGACCTTCATTCTGGTTCTGAATATACGTAGCCTGCATCTCAATTCCCTTAATCATCTCCTCCACTCATTTCCTCCACTTGTCTCTTTGTCTAGTTCAAAGGTGTGATTCTCTTCTGTGAAGGAGCCGTGAAGGATACACGTGGTTCCTTCATCACACCCCTGCCAAAGGTGACATCTGAAGGAAAGTCTGGTGTCCTACACTCGTCTTCTAAGGTATTGAGACAACCTTCAACATCCGGAATTTGGAAGTACTTCCAGTGCTGGAGTATAGGAAATGAGTGGAGGAGATGGAATAAGAGAATTGAGCAGCCTCAGTCTTACCTCGAATAGTCATGATGCAGCCTGTCAGAGGATACGTGGGGCCAGGTGGATTGTGGGTAGTGCTTTACCTAAGGCCGTCAGCTAGTGCACGGGAACCTCAAATCTCGGCTTCAAAATGTTAACGCTAACAGCCTGCAGAAATAATAATAATAATAGTAATAATACATTAGTCATTAATTAAAATTTACCAAAAAAAATCTGTGCTGTTAAAGGCCTCATGTTCTAAAAACCCTGTGATGTCGCTTACTTTAAACTGACCGTTCTCATGGTTCAGTTCCTCACATTTCAGAACAGTTAAACCGAACTGCCCATTCATAGAATTTACAAGCTGACACGGGAGACAGGGAGAATTCACTTTTTGAAAACACTGTGGAGGTATAGCGATGATTCTTACTGCTAAGCCAGCAGTCCAGTGGCCAGGATGTGTTTGTGACTTGGTGAAAGGCAGAATGAAGACAGAAGCTGTTAAAATTGCTTATGTTATTCTATGGATCTGGATCAATTATAATGTAATGCATCGTGCCAACAGAAAATCTTACTATTTCGTATTCAGCCCTATGAAACCTCAGTTTCATCCTTGGATATCATTTCTGGGAAACGTCCTCCAGATATCTGAGTGTCAAGGTCAACACAAGTTATAATTTTGAAGACAAATCTTTACTGAGAAACATTAACACTCAGTCGCACTAGAGAGCAATATCGAATTGCCTCAATCTGTTAACAAAACAAAGGTTTACAAAATGTCGACTTGATGTACAGTATGTTGTAGGTTTTTTATTTGTTGAATTAACTGAATTTCGAGGACAACCCACATTCTCTCACGTTGGTATTCCTTACACACTAGACTTCAAAGAGTAAAAATCGGCTACATTAATGACTGGGCGCAACATTTAGTAACAGACGAATTTAGGGGAAAGGTGCTCGCTTTCTGCTATTATTATTATTATTATTAATTATTAATCAGTATGTATCTGTGGGTCGATCGCTGCGCCGTTAAGGCCGACTGATGCAGGGAGCTGACGCAGTGCTCGGCTGCCCTCCTCCTCCTCTTCCTCCTCTCGGCATCCCCGGACAGTCGGCTCTCGTCCTGCTGGGGCGCCACATTGTAGCGCCTCCTGGACCCCCTGGATCGGCGCGGCCGTGCCGCCTCTCGCCTCCTTTGCGCTCGGCGACCTGATTTCAGCACCAGCGGACAGGCGACAGCTCCGGCACATCGGCGCTCGGATCGGGGGTAGAGCGGCTCTTGCCTGAGCGGAGCAGTCAGAAATCTGCTGTGGGAAGCGCGGACATTCGTAAAGATCGCCTGAAGCCCCACTGCATCTTCCAGACACAGCCACACTGTTTCAGGATGGCGTCCAAGACCGTGGGATATTTAATCATTATTCACACCTTTACCCTAATAGTACAGCACATAGGTTCATTTCCTACACCCGACTTGACTGATGGTAAGAGGGATCTTCTTATAAATATTTTCCATAATCTGATCTCTTGTGCTTTATTTTTTATACATAACTTGGCATTTCTGTGAGTCTATGTACATTGTGCCAGGACCCATTGGCTCCTCATAAAAAATTGATTGATTGCATATAAGAAATTGGATCGGAAATATATCTTCCATAATGTCTTGAGCTTTTAGATCGACTGTGTTTTGTTTTGATGGCACTCTGAATTTCTGAATCGGTGATCCTGTTAGTTCCCAGCCGTCTGGGACATTAAATATTTTATCTGCATATCTGCATAACTTTGTTTCTGAGTAAGCTGAACAGAACGACGGGCATTAACTGTGGTTGTTTTCAATAATCTTTGCTATGTCAATAAATTGTTACTGTATCATTTTTGTAGACCAGACCGTTTATAACAGAGAGCTAAGTGAAGAACGACCAGTGCAGGAGCAGGTAAGATTTGAACACGGAAACCTCGGGAAAGTTGGGAATGAGAAACTGAATGGTCTAACTCTAAATTTGGTTTATTTTAAAATGTAAAAGTTGTCTTTTTTTAATAATAGAAGATGATGTATTGATAAAAATGCAGGGCTAGGGGGTACTCAGGACTGATATAACCTTGTCCCCTCACATTTAGCCAGACTGCATAAAATTATTGTACAATGTGTGGGGCAGAAAAATAAAGTGAAATCTGCAAAACATGTTATGATTTTGTCTTTGTGACAGATTGCAGAAGCGGACAGCATCAGTAAAAGCAAGCCAGTCGGTAAGCTGTTGATGATATTCTGTTTACAGTGGTCTCGAAAATAGTCACTATGGCAGGCGTAATCAGCTGTGACTAATTAATCCGATCAAAACCCACTCTCTAACTTGATCTACACAACATTTTAGGGCCTGTCAGCCTTGGTGGTAATATCCAATGCAGCTGGTATTTGATTTGTCTGTTTTCTGTATCGCCAGATAAAACACCACAGTCTGATTCAACAGAGCCAGTAACAGACCCTGACAACAACCATTTCAGCACTGTCAGGATTCCCGCAGAGAAAACCAAGGAGCCAGACAACGAAAGTCCCAGCACCGGAACCCTGGACTCTCAGGTCTTCGCGGACGACGCTGACTCGACCAAAAGCAAGAGGCTGGCAGACGACTATGACTCCACCAAAAATGGCATGGACTACAGATTTAGAGGTAAACACTAGTCAGTATACCGGACAGGAAAACCGTGTGATTTGTGAAATACTACAAACAGAATAACTATTTTCAAGCACATTATGTCTTGACTCTGTTTTGTCATAGGTAATTTCTTTGGTGATTCCAGTTGTCTGTTTTCATGTGTGGATGTCACCTGGTGTTGTCATCACTCACCTGTGTATTCATAGAATGATCTGTCCTCTTTCTGCCTCTCATCAAGTTTTGACCACATGCATATCGTGAATTTTTGTTTTCGCACTTCATAATTTCTGTCACTGATGTTACTGCAGAAGCAACAAAACCATCTTATTGGTGTGATGAAACATTTATAATTAAGAAACATTGTAGTAATTACTTATTCAGCTTAATCTGGCTTCATCACATCCACCTTGCAGGCCTCTCTAAGGTAGTCAGAACCCTCTTTTTCCAGCAGAACGTGATCCGTGTCCCTGTGGGATTTGCCGTGAATCACTCACTGCTGAATCCTGCTCATCCAGGCTTTCCAAACAGCCTGACCTTGTGCATTTGGAATGCTGCCTGGGTCGGCCCCCTTCTCACCGCTGGCATACAGCCCACTCATCGGCTTATTCAAAGTGCTGAGCAGCTCGAAATTGCTAGGCTTTGGGTCATATTATACTGCATAAGGAGTTATTCTGGAGTATAGTGTGCTATTAAGAAAAATTAAGTCCGAAAATTATCCCAACTATTACCTGCACTGTTGAGAAAGCGGTTATTCGTACTGTGTGGTACCCAGACAGTCCAAACTCAATGCGTTACGCACCTGTACACTGGTAGTCTGAGAAATCGAAGGATAGAGGTACGCCATGGAAAGCAGGACCGCAGTTGGGAGCCGATTAAGTGTGCATGATGCACTGTTCTGCCCCCGAGCTGTTGGTGAAGAGCGAGAGAGCCCCTTGAGATGGTATTTGCTGAATGGCCAGCAAAGGTCTTTTGGGCAAAGTAGCACAACAGATTTCCAAATGCCCACCGCCGTCCCTCCGATTCCGAGTCCTCAGCTTCTCTTTCGTCCGTTTCAGATGATCCAGACAACTTCCGGCAGCTTGACGGGACCCCTCTGACAGCAGAGGACATCGTACAAAAAATCGCCACCAAAATATACGAAGAGGACGATAGGGGAGTGTTCGATAGGATCGTCTCTAAGCTCTTAAAACTTGAACTGGTAAGAATTTTCATTTCTCCGTGAAAGGGCCAACTTCCTGAATTCAGGCTCTACATTCAGCAGGATGCTGCAGTACAGGGAATGAGTGATTATTTAGCAAAATAATTCTGTTATTGGGTTAGGATTTACTGAGTAGAAGGAACTAGCACAGTATGACGATGAAGGAGCTTCGAGTAACAGTGAAATTGACGTTCACCACAACAAGACACAATGACTAGTTTCTGCTCAGAGTGGATCTTCTGTGAACCTCTCTCGCCATCCTACCTGCCCTTCAGATTACAGAGAGTCAAGCTGACACCCTGGAGTATGAGGTGGCCGAAGCTTTGCAGGATCTCATCACCAAGAACGCCAAGAAAAACGAAATCGATGATGTCAGCAGGGAGTATCCCCTCTCCAGAGCCAATGACCTGGAGCAGAGCCCACGACCGAAGGTGCTATGAGTCGTCCTACAGGATCACACAGTCTCCATAGCTCAGATAGCATTAGTCCTTTCCAAATGTGTGGTATCACATTTAGCTTGGGATATTGATTATGATTGAAACTATGGAAGTTATGGATTTAGTTATGGATTTAGTGGAAACGTGATGGACTCACTGGACTGTTATCACCAGGAGGCTGTGAGGAAGGTCGGCAGGGGGGACGCAGAGGAGATCGTGGAGGGGGAAGGGCGAGGGGAGCAGGAGCGTGACGACACGGTGGACAGCGTGAGAGCCTCCAGCAGGAAGTCGGAGATCAGGAGTGAGCTGAGCTCCATGCAGGGGCTGGAGGACCTGCAGTATTTCCCCAACTTCTACAGCCTCCTGAAGAGCCTGAGCTCAGGTAGAGGAGGAGGTGGTCGTCATATCACCAAGACAGACACGCTTTCCTTACGCTGTTCAAAAGAAGGGACAGAGCTTCACAGACCTAGCATGTGTACCATTTATAGATCCTCACTTGAATTTCTATGCCCAACAAAATACACTTATTTTGTTTTGCAGAGAAAGATGCACAGGAGAGAGAATCTCTGATCACCATAATGAAGACCTTGATTGATTTTGTGAAGATGATGGTCAAATACGGCACGATCACACCGGAGGAAGGAGTGTCCTATCTCGGTAAGTGTGCATGAGGTTTATGACTGAGCAAGCAGGACTTCAAAAGTGGATCGAAACGGCTTCAAAACTGAGGGTTGGCAATCTTGTGCGCTTTAAAATGACGCATTTCGGAATCATTGCATTAGATTGCAGGATGACCTCTAGCACTTTCTGAGGCCTGGATGCAGTTGCTTTGAGGGTTTAGGTACGTCTCTGAAACCCAATCCTCTAGAATTGTAAAGGCTCTGTTCAAGTCCATTGCGTCTACAGTGTCAAAAATGATGCTGCTTTCATCTGCTTAAGCCGGTGGGGGATGTTATCAGTCATTTATGTACCACTGCTTCTACGAAGACTACAAATACAAATATATGTTTGGTCTTCAGTGAGGAAGGATATATTTAATAATCTGGATGATTTTGACCTCATTATGGGGAGAAATCACTGATGCGTGTAGCAGCAGATAGGAAATCTTGGTCACAAGTCATATGCGTATTGATCACAAATCACATTCAAGTTTCTAGCATAAATATCATTGCAAGTCAAGTCCCCTCCTCCACATTCAATAAATTATGTAATAAATCACTAAATTTGAAAATTGGAAACTTTTGAAATTGATATTGTCCAAGTGCCATCTCTAAGATGGTTTTGATAACATCTGGTCAATAATCTCAGTGTTCTTGGAGGGGTGCAGATGGCATGAGATGGTCATGTGACCCATGTGTGTCACATGACATGTATGGTTCAAAGAGAACCATACACATCATGGGGGAGGGAAGTCCTGTCCTCCATTTTCTGGAGGAAAAGTACTTTCAGGCAAGGAGATCATAGAATCACGCGTCCTTTATTAATGAGCGCTCGGGAGCCCTTTAAGAGTAAAGGTCAGAAGGCTGCTGAGTGAGGACCTTAAGTACAGATTGGATCAAAGACTAAAATAAAACAGGATGGGAGGAAGCGGTGAGGGCTGAGCAATGTTGAGGCCATTTGGAGGCCGAGATGAGGTCGCTAATCTACATTTCAAAGGGAAGCAACTGGACTGAGGGTGCCAAACAGGCTTTTCATAGCCTTATTGGGGCCAAAGAAACATACATTTTATTCAGCTTCTATACAACAATCCAGGCCAGTAGGTCACCGAGTAGCAGCACATGGTACCATAGGGGTTTCCAGAGTGACGTGAGTGATGCCCCATAAAATTTCCACCAAGACCGTCATGTGAAATCCGTTGCCTGGAAACAGCCTGCTTCTCATTTCGTTTGCTTTACTGTGTCATGTGCAATGAGATGACTCAGCTGTTGCTCAGCCTCAGTCTGCTTCATGTTCATAACACCCACCTGGACGATGACATTTTAGAAACATATTTAGATAGGCTGGTGATCCAGAAGGACAGCTTTTAAACCAGATCTCAGACTAGGTATCGCTTACTGAATCTACGGTAACCCAGATTATCCAGAGTGTATTCCCACGACGAGGTAGTTAACGCTGACTCATGGTTACAGTATAATAACATAAGGAATGCATATGAAGTTGGCATTTCTCTATAAATTTGCCTGCATTTGCCCAGCTTTACCTTTTGCGTGCTCACCAGTGTACCATCTGCTGTTTACTGCAGAAAACCTGGATGGCATGATTGCTCTTCAGACGAAGAATAAACTGGGAAAATCCTTGGCGGCGTCAAACATGAAACCACCCACAGGTGAGCGGGCGGGTAGCCTCATCAATACGTGACTCCGAAGATGCGCCGAGGCCCCGAATGAACTCCCGGGGTGTGTTTCAGAGAGGAGCGGCGATGAGGTCGACAACACGAAGGAGGCTGCTGCCCGCATGCAGAAGGAGTATGAATCACTGAAGGACTCCACCAAGGACAGCCAGGCTGTCGCCGAGGCCGGTGCGTTTGATGGCTGATGGAAACCCGGCCGTACCGTTCGATTTTTACTTTCACATCCGTCACACACCTACAGCCACACGTTCTGGAAAAACGGGCAGCCTGTAACACTGATACAGGGACAGCGGCTCGCGTTTTATGTCATCGCACGGCTACAGACGTGAGGCCCAAGGGCGCAAGACAGGCTAAGACCAGGCGGGGGCTCCACAGAGCAGATATAGGGAGGCCCAGTAACCTGCAGAGCAAGAGCAGTTTCAGAAACACACATCAGTAAGGAACGGCCACGCTTGAACTATTACTGCGCACTTCCTGTAAACATTGGGAAGTGAATTAGCAAACTCCAGCACTGTCGATTACGACAATCCAGACTGGTTCTGATTTTGTTCTCATATTTAACGTGAACCTAAAGCTGGATGTTTTTTTCTTTGAGTATCACTGAGGTCAGTGACTTTCCTGAATCTTTCACAATGACCCGAGTGGAAACTTAACACCGCAATCCAATCTGCTGAAGGCAAAGGCTTCATCTATCTTTACTGAAGCTGGGGCGTCCATACACCCTCACTCCCTCTCTGTCACCTGTCTCCTGTCAGGCCACCGGGGGAAGTCGGAAATCTACCTGGAGGCCATCAGGAAGAATATCGAATGGCTGAAGAAGCACAACAAGGAGACCAAGAAGGACGGTGAGCATCGACAGCGGCTCCGTCAGCGTGCAGCTGGGCATGGCAGTGTCACACATTTCAGGTCCAGCTGCATCCTGTTTAACAGCAGTGCTTACACTGTACCCACAGCATGGGTTTTTGATCTGTGCGTCTTGAGCTAGAGCCTTCTAGAAGGCAAAAATCTCATTTCTAGAACTGAAAAATCACATTAGACCGATGGTTTTTTAAAACCTAATAGTCGGGCAGTCAATAGGGGCCCCCCTCTCGCACCAAGGATGAGTGAACTGCTTAGCATTAATCCTGGAGTATAATCTGTTTAATGGACTCCCTCACCTTCAGGCTGTTCTAATCCAGGAGAAAGCTTTTCACTGGGCGCCCGACACAGTCGGGAGAAAGGGCCATGTTGAAACCCACCAGAGGAAAATTAGCGTCTTTTGTGCGAAATTTGCAATTGAAATTAGCAAAGTTTGTGAAAGGGAACTGCTAGGTAATCCAGAAGTTTCATGAATATTTATAAGCAACTCCGAAAGCTTGCACTAATTACTGAGATGCAAGCCTTCTGTTTAAAAGTTGTTTCTCTACCATTTCTGCTACCTGCAATTTGCATAAACTTCTCTTTAGCACCTTAGTCTGCCAGCTTGTCACTACCATTGTGTTCAGTTGTCTTTCCTATTACTTCTGTAAGACATGCAATGCTTTTCATGTCACAAACAAAACACTGGAGCATCTTTAAACTTAACCTACTGTAGTTCCTCAGCTTTCTCAGAAAGGTGTCTCCACTGTGATTAGCAAAGAAAAGATTTTTAGAGAATCACCATAGTATACCTGAACCAGAACATTATCATCATGCATTTGTAAACCCGGGTACAGCTCGCATCCTCGCCTAGTAAAGCTGTCGCGTAAAACAGCTTAAATCAGATTCATGGCTCCCTCATCACTCCGGATTGCCATAAACACACCTTAAAATGAAAGAAAGAAAGAAAGCCAGTGAGCACCAAAGATAAAGTCTTAACCCTCATAAAAACATCCTTGTGACTTCAAATGCATCCATTACACTTAAAATGGTTGCCCTGTCCCTACATGCTGAGTGATGGTCGTTAAACTAGTAGAGGTGGATGTTATATAAATTTTTTGTCATCCTCGTAATAAAAAAGTAAAAGTTATTTGGAGTTTACAGACTGTACTTCCATTATTTTGCTTGCTTGCTGAGACAGAAATGTATTCCCTCGCTCAGCGATGGTTCCTCATTCCCATAGTGAAGGGTCCATTCTACGTTCCACTTTCTATGCTACGAGTCCTTGCCTCCCGGAGCAAAGGCATTAATATGCGGGGGAGTCTTTCTGGGTGTCTGGGAAAAGATACCCATTCACTTTGTTATTGATTCACACACGGCAGCGAGGACGAAGGCCAGATAACGCGCAAAGCGATTCTACAACAAAAACAGGCTCAGCTTTTTTCTGCTCTCGCTGTCTACAGGGGAATGAATTCTACTGAGCAACTGTGGCCAATGTTTTAGTGCACAAACTCATCATACTGTCGGCATATATAGAACTCATGGAAATAAATACCCATTTTCAAAGTGAACACAAGCCAACTTTCACAAGCTGCTTTTTGTTTTAGTGTGTAAGGACATTAAATAGGACAAATGACCAGAAAAATCACTGACTAGAATTGTTTAGTGGTTGATCTCCCGACACACTGTTGTCCATCTAACTGTTCTACCTCACTGAGGTTTCATATTGTGGAAAGTGCTCTGTTACAATACTCCTTGTCAAAGGCGCTATATAAATAAATTTGAATTGAAGAAAGTTTAGGAACTCACCCTTCCACATCTCCTGTGAAAACATTTTTCGAGCATCTCTTGAGAATCCACCTTGCATCGGTTACCCTGCGGTAACAGTGACCTCCTCTGTTCAGATTACGACCTGTCCAAGCTGAGGGACTTCATCGACCAGCAAGTGGACACCTACGTGGACAAGGGCATCCTGCATAAAGATGAGGGCGAGCTGATCAAGAGGATTTACAGCAGCATGTAAACCCACGAGGATCCAGGGGGTCCGCGGCGCAGAAGATGATTACGAAAACAAAACACGAGTGTCAAAGGGAAATAATCTACATGGAACTAATTGTGTCTCACACCCCTCTAAAGTATCATCCATAAAATTAATAACATGGCAATAATCTCATTATTGATGCCACCCAATCAGTTGTCCACCTTCAAAGCTGCTGTCCAGGTAGGTGTAGAAGGAAAACCAGAGCACATCTGAGACTCCTTCAAAGTAAAGCTACAGAGAAATTTAACTGACACAACAAAGTGGAGCTCCTGGATAGATAGAGAACCACTCCAGCAGGACATTGTGGCCAGACTCTCTGTTACACCTTCTACTTGCAACATTGCCTCAATATGGATACTGAATTCATTGTACTCATTTATAGTAGCTCATTTTGTACAGCATGCCAATGCAAGTATTTTTAGTGTAAAAATACAAGATAGTGTAAAATGGCCTTCCATATAGCCAAAAAATCCATACCAATCAATGAAATTCAGCATGATTATTTCATACAAGGTCTGGTAACGAACAGCTCTTTTGATGACCAACAGGGGGCGCTGTTTGAGATGAAATCCTCACGTTAGCCACAAAGGGCACTCTGAAGTTTTAAGCATAATGAAGCATTTGTATATGTATATATGACTTTTTTTTCCAAAATGTAAAACCAATTAAAACATTACCTTTCTGCATTGTGTAGCTAGCTCCACTTATATTTGTTTTCTGAGAAATGCAGTATCTGGACTCAATGGTTAATTATGTAATCACTTCCCTGCATCCCCGTAGTGGCCATATTTGAACAGCCAAAATAGATTTGCAGTTTGTTCCAATTATTCTTCATTTGGAGCCTGCATTACTGTACAAGCCATTAATTGCCCTGAAAACTGGTACAGTCAAGGGATTGTAACAGATAATACACAATTAAATTCCAAAAAGTACAAAGTTTACTACACATTTTGATTTTGGGGGGGGACTAAATTGGGTTAAATGGTGAACTTTGCTTTTGTGAAAAGCAAAGTACAGGACATTATCAAAAAAAAAATCAAAGACAATCAGGCCGAATTAAGCTTGTCAGACTATTAGACTGGGATGGCGTTTAGAGGTTATTCATAGGAGTGATTTTACCTGTAAATGCGAGGATTTTAGGTGTTATGATCACTTCAAGGTACCAAGATCATTCCAAGATCCATCGGCTTCCATAGCAGCAGGGCTGGTGGTTTGCAGTGAGCTGAATGTCATCTTACTTCCATGTGATGGGTGTCACTTCATCTCCCGCAGAACAAAAACACTTTCTGTATCCCAGTCATGAATCTGGCAATTTTATTAGGAAATCCAAAGACACCACGACTCCAAAACCCCTGCCAAGCCTTTTCGTTTCTCCGAAGGCCCACCCCCCCCAGTCAATAATGCAGAAATTTTTGATTCCAGAAAAGAAATATGGCTTCACACATTATTTTCTATGCCCGAGATACAACCTACTAAAATATTGGTAAGTGGATTAGACCCGTTGTTCTTTGCCAACACATCAGTCTGCTCCACTGTGCATCACAGAATTTCACTTCATAACAGTAAGACAACTGCAACACCAAAAGCTACAGCCCCCAGAAAACAAATCAGTTTAAATGAAAGCAGAACGTCACCTATTAATATTATATGATTTCCCGACAAACGAGATGTGAGTCTCTGCTGACAAAGACTGCAACAGGAACAAAGGAAACATTGGAGCAGATGGATTTTATACCTTTTTATTTTTCACCACCCAAAACCAGAGCACAATAAAACAAATCAAACCTGAAGACTTTAAAATATACTAGTCACACAACACTACATTCATACTTTAAAACAAACCTGCTCCTTTCGCAAAAAGATCTTCAACAGGCAAAATAAACTAAATAGACTTTCAAGCATCCATAACACTTAGCGGATGATAAAGACAGACTACAGGTAGGAAGGTAGAATGATTGTACTTTTAAATCTAACCGAAACACGCCGGCAGCCATTTTAAAGTGCTATTACCTCTCCTTGTTTGGCGTTCTTGTGTTTTCACAGGAAATAAATGAAGTGTATCGCAGCCTCAGGGTCACAGAGTGCAACTGAGATGCCGTCAGTGTGAGAACCACACAGCTTTCATACAATGCAGAAACCTCAGATGTAAAGAAAAAAAAAAACAATTGGAAAAAAGATGACACGTCAAAGTGTAGGCATGTGGACATAAAATCCTGTAAATTTGTAATTTGGTAAAATAAAAAAAAAATTTAAAAAGCAGAAATGTGAAAGACGATTGCTGATGTCGGGCATGTCATTGTCACTGCTTCAGGCAGTGGCTCACAGGGAAATAAGACTCTCCTTTCTCATATATCCTGTGGTGACGATGCCTCGTCTGAACCTCCATCACCTCCATCTCCTCTGTAAACATACAAACACAAAACAGGAAAAAAATAATAATGCATATTCAGGCAGCTGCAGGACTGCAGAAACATGCACCTGTGGCTACACAGAATGACCCAGCCAAAAATGAAACACTGACTACACAAGTCACACTCCAGTAATGTCAGTCATTTTGGGTGGGCTATACAAGTAAAAAGAATGATTTTAGTGCAACAAGGTTTGCTGTGAGAAGCACTCTTCCAGTTTGCCACAGTCCTCTGGAGTGGCAGGACTATAAACTACAAAAATTTCCTCATCGTTTATGGATCTTTCTCTCCAAGATCTACACGCCCCAAAAATCCCGCCCTCGAAAGAAACATCCCAGATTAGGCCCCCGTTTCGGGACATTTTTTTTTTTTTTTTTTTTACATTCTTCAGTGTAAATGGCTTGGAATTTCTCAGCATTCCTGAATGGTGGAATGGCAAAGCAGTATTTCAGCCATTGTCTGAGCCTCCATGTTACACGGCGGCCCTCTTCCATCTCCTTGCACATCTCCTTCACTGTTTTATAAATAGCTTTGCTGGGACTGAACGCGAGGACAGCCCACAATTCAGCCTACGGCGAGAAACCTCAGTGTCAACCCAAAGATACGGCTCCATTAGCCTCATCATTTATTCACAAGCATTCTGCTCCAGTGCAATAATAACAAAAACAATTACAAGGGGCCAGAACACTCCCAGAATAACCAAAGGACATTAAATGGCGTAGCAGTAAAATAATGCAGGTGCACGACAGAAGCGTTTCTGTTTTTTTTTTTTTTTTTTTAAAACCGCACGACAGAAGCGTTCCTGTTTTTATTTTTACCGCAAGTCAATTCCACACAGCGAGCTGTCGCCATGCTGGAAACTTGAATGAGTAACCAACACCAAGAATAACGAGTGACTGGTCTTAAAAAAAAAAATTTAAAGTTTTAAAGAATTAAAATGCTTATGTCATATCCAGACAGATACAAGACTTGTCCTTTTATATCTATTGTTCTACTTGGATTCATTAATTTGTCCTGCCCGGTGCTGGCCTGAGGA
>JAACJT020000007.1:5757757-5784508 GCA_009936485.2 Gymnarchus niloticus
TTCCTTTATACAACATAAAATCTTTTTTCTTGAAAATTATTCAACTACTTCCTGCACAACACCCCATACTAGAACCAGAATAATTTTTTTTTTTTTTTTTTTTTTTTTTTTTTTTTAAAGTTCACCTCTCTTACATAGCAAACTAACAGTGCAGCCTGGCAAGGGCTTTTCTCAGCAGTACTTCATTTTGTGCCGCAGTTTTGCTTTGAGCCAAGGACATAATGTACATGTTTTTTCCATCTCTACAGAATGTCGGTTTTAAAAGGTCAAATGACTTTTACGTTAACCTTAGACAACAGACTCAGAACCACGCAACCTTTCACGAAAGACAATCGAATGGAAAGTATTACCGAGAGAAAAGACGTACGAAACAAGTCATGAATGGCATGCAATTTACAGGAGGTGAGGTTACAATGTCTGTTGATAAAAATGAACGACTTCATATCAAGGAAACCCCGTGCTGTGTAAATTGCACAGGGTCACTCTTTTTAAAATTAAAAGGTCAGTTTTCTCTTCTGCACTTTATAAATGTTAAACTGCTAACTAAAAGGCATGTTTTGGTATATATTAGAACGCAAGGTTGCGGTTGTTTTAAGCGGATTTAAACAAAAATTGAATTATTATGACCCCTGCTGGTAAACAACAGGCACGGCAACAGCGTCTCCGAAGCGTGTCTATTTTAGTTATGCATTTCCTATTGTCGACAGAAGATGACGCTGTTGTGCATAAATCTTTACAGCTGATGCTGTTCATTAAAACTTAATTTTTCCAGGGTTTTTGTTTATGTGACGTTTGTGCGGTAAGTAGCAGCCAAGCACACCGCTTCTCCAGCTGTAGCGTATGTTTTTGCATAGTGCGTTAAATACTAAGCCCTTAATTGCTTGACGCGCTACTTGGAGAATAATTATGTTGGGGATATGGGCATGACGAACAAAAAGCGGTGAGTCCCTGTAAAGGACACACGTGAATTACAATAACTTGACGGATATATTAATGTCTAGGAGAAGCGATTGTATAGTGCGATTATGCAGGTGTGACGCATAGTCACCTCAGACAGCTGCGTTCTGTGCTTGGCTGCCTGATGAAGATGAACACAAACCCTCCACGGCGACCACACCCGAGCCCTTGAGGACAGAACGACTACACGAAACCCTGCACACACAGGCCGGCAGGAAGTGTATGTATTGTGTTATGAAAATATTCTCCATTACTGGACCATCATGTTTGCAACGAGGCTGTTTTGCGGGTCCCCAAGGAAACCTTGACCTTTGGAAGATCATAGTTTCAACCGGCATAGTGACCTTAAATGCTGAAGACAGTCTGCCACAGCAGTGGCTCAGAGTAACGTGTCATGTCACACATCCAAAGTTAAGTGTTTGAACCATGTCCCCATGCTGCATTTGCTGTCTAAATACAAAAAAATAAAATAAATAAAGGTCTGGTGTGTGGCTCTACGGGATATGTTTGTGACTAGATGGTTGCAGGTTCAGATCCCATGGCCGGCAAGAAGTTTCCATATTCATTAATGTGATGGCCATTTTTAAATTCAGAATGTTCTATTTCATGGAAACGACAGTCAAATTACCTATTACATACTTTGATAATTCCACTCCTGAGCTAGCCAGCTTGTCCAGAAGCCACCCCCCCCAATCTTAGGTGGAAATAGGTATGTCTGATGTGTTATTATAAAATAAAAGCTGCTTGCAGTTGTATCACTTTGAATATGGGCGGTTTTGGTTTCCATTAACAGCAGAGAATCACATCTGGGTGGATCCTCCTGCTTGCTCACTCACAGGGATGCATTAACAGATGCCTTTATCTAGTTTGTAGTTAGACTTATACGTTTTACCTGTTTGAGAAGGTGGGTAGTCGACTGGGGAAATTCACGGGCAGATACAGGCGGGTTACTCCACATCCTTAATGACTTCACCATCCTCCGCTCCAGGGATGATGTCATCTGAGCCAGTGGGTTGAATGCACATTTTCCCAGACGGATGCCAGCTGTCCTGTGACTTCACCGCTTCACCTTTCGGAGGTCTGACAGCAGCGGGGGCTCAGTGCTGGGATGTGTTCAAAGGTTCACATCCGTGGCTGGGGGGGGGGGGCACCTGTTTCCATCACACCTCAGAAATGTGTCATGTGACACGTGTCTACCTTCCCACATGATGTATGCCACCCCCACTTTTAGTCTGGCTGCCCTAAAACCTATAACAAAAACTGTAAATGAAATGACCATGTAACCATTTTAACCAGCATGGTAACAATGGAGAATATGCTTCACCCTGAGGTAGTAGGACAACTCAAACTGACAGGAATCTTGGAGAAAAGGGAATCCTTCCCTGTTCTATATTTGGCACTAAATGAACAGCCTCCAATAGCCAAGATCATCAGAGATCCCTTCACAGATCAATGCAAGCTCAGCGGTGCTTAGAACCATTCCAGACTCCCAGTTTCAGAGATTTCCAAAATCCATGGCATTCTTTTTCCTTTACAAGCAGGAAGAAGGAGATAAAGAATAAATTTCCCCAAACTCTGAATTTTTCAGAATGTCCCTGTCATCTCAAACCTTTACCATACCTGAACATATGACTGATTTTCAGAAACGCTAATTTTCGGCTGTTACAAAGCAAACGATGCTGTGATTTTGTTTGGTAATAAATCAGCCCACAGGTCCGAACACTCTGCTCTTTCATCTAATCTGTGAGCCAACAAAACACGATGATTGCATACGTTCAGCAGTCCATAAAATACACGTGTCATGACATCATTGAAAAGGCATGTACAAACAAACCCTAAAAGCTGGATTCAATTAGGTTCCCACCAGCACTTTCGGCTAAGCCGTACACAGACCATCACCATCAATGCCGAGACAAGAATGTTGGTTGTGTGACGGTGGGGAGGGGGCACGTTTCTTCATTGAGTTACGACAAACATGTCATTCACACGAAAGCTAGCGTCAGAGCACAACATAGTAATACACGAGACCTTCCTTACAACCACCTACCCCATTTAGATTACATACATCTGACTCAGAACATTTCAGACTGCATCTAGTTAAAGCTATGGGAGACATCACACAAACCACAGATTTCAATGCAGAACTGTGATATATAAAAACATTTATTGTTGGTTAAGTTTTATTTTAATAACAGTGCCATTGAACTATGTGGTCAATACCAGTAATATTTCCTCTTTGTGAGTCCAGACCGAGAGTACACCCATGTATAAAATCTCAGCAGTAACGTTAAGGTTTAGTGATTCACAAGAGAGAACGAGTCTCCAATGTTGTTTCAACAGAGATGGATATGTTTCATAATACAGCTAACATCACAGGGCGTTCACAGGCAGAGCCAAGGACCAGTGCACTTTGGGACACACCATTTCCTGAAAAAGAAAACCCCAAATTGGCGTCTAGTGTAATGGGCCTACTATTACTACAAGGTCGGACTCCTACATCATGACAGTTCATAGAGTCACAATCAAGCCTTGTTTACAAAAACTGGTTGAAAAAAGCACAATTACAATATGAAGAGTTTGATGGAGCCTGTGAAGATTTACACGGAGAAAATGCTCTGTGTGAACGTGTCACTCAGTGACTCGGTCCTGACGTCCACCTTTATAGCATGCAGGTGACACCCTGCGTGGTCCAGTTGCACGTTTAGAAGCTGCACAGCATGCTCTGACCTCAGGGAATGACTCCACCACAATTACATGACGGTGGCCGTGGGTTCGACTTCAGGATGCGCGAGACACGGTGCTTCCTAAGCACTATAGTGGAACATTTCACTCAGGGCAGAACCGTGGGCATTTTCTGAATACAACTTACAATACATAACATCACTTAAGTACATGTAAGGATGGCCGATATGACATTCCTGTAAAAACCCAAATTACATCACAGCAGCTCTGCCCTCCACAGAACTTGAGATAAAAACTGAATTTCCCCTTTAACTGCTTTTCCATTAAGTCTCTCTCTCTCTATATATATATTTATATTAATATTCTATTAATAAAAGACTGATACATAGCAACTAGGACTTGGAATGAGGTGAACGTTAAAACTGGCGTCTTTGGCATGCTATTATAAAAGCTGATATTTTCAGTAATTTCCAGATGAGCAGACCTTACATGATATTTGAGACTGTAGCTTTTTTAAAAAAGCCTTTTTGGGATAAAAACACCAGGTTAAACCCAATGATATTAATCCCTCTTCCTACGGCTGGGTGAAAACAGACTGAAGTGTCTTTTAAACAGAGAGAAATGCTTCACTCAGATGGAAACTCCTATAACTCTATTTTTAATGGTATTTTCACACCGTGATTGAAAGGGGTGGTTTTTTTTTTTTGCTTTTTTTTTGTTTTTTATACAGTACAGTTTCTGTTGCACACAACCTCACGGCCAGACAAGAGACACACCGAACTCAAGAATGTCAAAGCCTGTTGGGCCTTACGGAGCGGGTGGACACATTTACAGGATGATGTAGGCGGGGCACCGTGTGTGTGTGTGTGTGTGTGTGTGTGTGTGTGTGTGTGTGTGTGTGTGTGTGTGTATTTTCTCACCACCTCCAATAGTCTACCATGCATCAGCAGCAGCGATGCCTCCGGTCACGGTGGAGCTTCGCGACACGTAGAACCCGAGCGCTCAGCTCATCTTTAACCTGACGCACTTTGAGCCAATTCACGTGTGCATATAGAACGATGGGTCTTACGTCACTGACACAAGCTCGTGTGAACGCGTGTGTACCTGGAGGATGACCAGCATAGCGTTTCTTCTCCCCCGCAATCTACACCGCGCACCCTTTTTAACTTTTCAGTCAATTTTCCTTGCCGCCGCCTCAGTGGATCTTCACTGGTTTCACGCCAGTTTTCTCTAGCAAGAAAACCTCAAAACTGCACGAGATGCCAGTTATTACCGTGTTTACTATGATCATGTTTTCTTCCAAAGGAGAGCGGTGGCTGCAACTGAAGAGGTAATTAAGCACAGAGAGAAACAGAACTTAAAACAAAACCACTAGCCTATTTTTAACGACCTTAGAGTAGCTATAACTAGGACAATAATAACAGTATTGACATTGATGGAGAGGGCTTTTCCAGTCATGTCCCTTCTTCTCAGATAGGTGCTGTTTAACGATGCCGTGCCCCATCTTTTGGCACCAGAATTTGCAGTACAGTTGGAGTTATTCCACAGTGGACCTTTTGGCACTTGGCGGGCGGGGGCTGCGTCCTTACGCGTCCCCCTCCACTCGCTTCCTGCGGACTGGACAACAGGACAGAAGAGGGAGGTGAGAGTGCCGCCCTGGTGGACATGCCAAGGTGATACATCCACACGGCACACCCAAACTGCGTGTACATACACACTTGGAGACACACGCGCTGGGTTCCGAATCCATAGAAATGGAAATCAGCTGGTTAAAATCCAGTTAGATCAGACGCTTGCCTAGCAGAGCTTGTGCCCAGTGTGTGGATGTGGTGCATGCCATTAACGTGAGGGGCACGTGGACGGGGGGGGGGAGGGTGTTACGGGACAGCACATGCTCACACCGTTAAAAAAAAAAAAAAAAAACAGGAGGTGTGGAGACCTTTGGGCAGAGACTGTGATCTTAGACTGCACAGCCTGACGTTCTGCATGGATAGGAAAACGCCTTATGAAGGACAGCCAGACACTCCCTCCGAAGAGGAGAACTCGCTTCACAGGCCGTCTCGGAGACAGAGATTACCGCCTCCGCGGAGGCCGGAGAGGACCTTATATGAAATGAATGAAAGCAGTGGAAGATACATAACAGTGACTTCCGGTGTAACAGGTGGTAGCCACGCTCTGTGGCACCGCCGTGTGGCATGGAGCAGAGCTGCGCAGGCCTCACCCAGGTCATTGTTTTTGGTGATGGCGGCAGCTGCCCTGGCCCTTGGGCCCTGCTGGGTGAAGTGGTAGCCAAACTTCACGATGCTCCTGTTGCTCTCCAGCATCTTCGCTATCTCCATCTCAGCCTTGGTGCCCAGCTGCTGTCTCTATGGCGACGAGAGGAGACGCAGGCGTTACGGCCCGTGCTGACGATCCGCCCGTCTCCCCGTCTGGCCGCGTCACCTACCTGGTTGTCGATCTTGATCTCCGTCAACGTGTCGTTGTCCTGCAGGGCGTCCACCAGTGCCTGGATGCCCACGCTGGTGATGAAGTTGGACTCCAAGTTCAGACTCCTGAGGCTGCGGTTCTCTCTCAGCATGTCTGCAAAAGCCTGCAACCAGACAGGCGAGAGAGACGCTTAGGGCCACGGAGGAGAAGACAAAAAGAGGTTACATGTACAGGGAGGTGTGTAGCTCAGAGGATTACAGGTCTGTCCAGAAGGTCATGGGATTGAATCCCATCACCAGCCCTCGAACAAGGCCCTTAACCATGACTGCTCCAAGGGTACTGGATGCAGACTGACCCTGCTCACTGACTCCAAGCTATCCTTGCTTGCACATCACTTTGGACAAAAGTATCTGCTAAATAAGGAGATGACAAATGAATGTGTGTCCCAAAGCTGGTCTTTAGCTCTGTCCGGTTCTATGGAATGAGTTACTAATTGTGAAAGGCGCCTCATGTGAGACACAGTCACATACAACCATTCCACCTAGGAGAGGGTGACGATGAGCTTGGACACCATCTCAGGAAGCAGAGGGTCCATCGCAAATCACACAGACATACCTCCTACTTAAAGGCACCAATCCAACTACCCACAAGTCTTTGGACTGCAGGAGAAAAGCAGAGTACACAGAGAAAGCCCATGTGAACATAGGGAGAACATGTAAACTACATACCCCTGGAGGCATGAGGATACAGTCCTACCCAATGAGCATCCATGTGGGATTTATCTTAAGATGCCTTGCTTCTCAGGCTCACCATGGCAACGGGGTCATTGCTCCGTGTGGCAGCCAGGCTGAACTTCTTCACATGCGTGTTTCTCTCCATGGCCTTGGCAAAGTCCTTCAGCGTCGGGATCGGAACGTTCTGTGGGGTAAAAATGCGGACACTGAGATCCGGTTCGGTTTCTGGGCCGAGCCCCGGCCTTCCAAATCTCCTCCGACGGCATCGGCGAAGATGTGGGGTACCTTGATGTTGTTGAGGTTGACCTCCGTCAGTGACGCGTCGTTGGACCTGATCCTCTGCAGCGTTTCCTCCACGTTTGTGGGGTTGGGCGGCTCGTCGAAGACGGGCTTGACCTTCTCTCCCTTGACAACATCTACCCAGCAGAACAGGAAGCAGAGCCCAGACGTTCATGACGTCTGACTCACAACGCGACAGACTTAACACCGAAAAAATTACGGCATTACTCCACTCAAGTACTCACTGTTGTATCCCTCCCTGCCACCGGTGCCGTCAAAGCTTTGTGAGCTGGTCACCAAAGTGTGCACGCCCAGGATCGCTTAAAGACAAGAAGGGACACCAAAGCGGATAGCGTCGGTCAGCATTGGGACAGAGCCACCATCTTCTCAATGCTGCCCTTAAAGTAGACATGTGTAAGATCCATGGCTTTGCCTGTAACCACGGTGACTGGGAGCAGAGCCTTACAAACGCCCCCCCCCGCCAGCCTGCAATGGAGGTTCCCGCTCCGTCACAAAAGGAAGCCGATTTCAGGCATTAAATCGTGGTGAGTTTGGCTGATAGTAAACCGAGACAGATGGGAATAATGACCCTGCTTCATTTGCCTGTTAAGATGGAAACTCCTGAAACGCATCCAGGGCAAAATCACGAGCCACAACCGAGAACGTCTGGAACCACTTTGTTGGTGCGCTCGCGGCAAAAAGACTGGCCTGAGATTCATTAAGAGCTGAAACAGGCGGTACCCAACCCCAGGCACCCTTAAAGACAAAGGACCTTGTTCTATAAGACTTCTTTCATTGTACAGAAAGCACGTTAATACTGAGTGGACACCTGGACGGAATGAATTGAGCTTGTTGTTTGACTGCGCTGGAATTGGCCATAAAACGACAGGTACCCACAGCTGCATTATAATTGACCAACACGAAAGTTACACTATCCAAAGGAGGGAGTCACTTCCATAGATCCAGCGTGGTTTAACGGTAAAGTCCGACAATTGGACCCTCGTGAAGCTTGTGAAAGCGAGACTCTGGCAAGCTGAGGAAAGCTCACTGTTTCAGCCTTCCCACAGTGGATTAATTCATCGTCTGCCAGCCTTTTTAAGTCTTACCTGCCAGGTCACAGAGTTCAGTGTCGGTAGCACTGGAAAGGGCTTCTTCCAGTTCCGGGTCAAGGGTCGTCACTTCCTCTTTGCGTGTTTCCAAGGGTTTCTGTCTCGGTATCCACACCTTACCTGGAAAGGCAAAGCCAGCAAAATGGATTTGGAAGAAATCCAGACAGACATTTTACACCATTTTCAACAAGTGCCAAAGAATGAAATGAACAAAGCATTTTAAAAATGATGCAACATTTTCCAGCCGTTTTACCACCTAAATTTATTTGGACAGATTTCTGGTTGGCTTCTGGAGAAATCCTGCAATAAAATGATGACAAAGAGATTTTTTTCCCTCATGAGATGTTTTAAATGCCTGCCTACATCCTGGTTTTGCAATCACAGTGATTAAATAATTAAGCACACACAGTGATCTCTAGAATCAGTATAAACTTTTGGCATAATCATAATAAGTGGAAATGATTAAACCTGATTAAGATGCTATTTACTAATAGGCCTATATTATCTTAATTTCAAACACGTTGCTCATTTTCTTATTAGCATGAAGGCAGACTTGCTTTTGCACAATTTTCCGAGTGATAGAGTGATACACAAATTGCACAACATGGTGGCACAATATTATCCATTTTATGATAAAATACAGAGATATCAATCCACATTCCAAACCACTTTATCCTATGCAGCGTCGGGAGGGGGGGCCTGAAACCTACTCCAGGTAGCTCAGAGCAGAAGGGGTTATGGGTGTTTAGAAAGCTATAACATTTATTCATTTATACTATATTTTACCTGAAGTCCCTACTTCCCCTTTAACTGCTACTGTGCATATATACCCTTCTCCCTTCACCCGTACCTCTGGAAAAGTTCCTGCTGACAGTGAAGATGAATTATGATCATTATGGCCGTCCGGGCCCTTATCACTGTTCCTGAAGACACACCTGTACAAACTACGACTGCCCTCTTAACACGTAAGCGAAATAACACACTCTCCCACGCAGTTACCACTTCACGGATTGTTTGCAACCAAAATTCATAACGCCAGCCAATGGTTCTTTAATTTTCCAATTTCTCTTATTTTGACTGAAAAATACTAAAGTGCTAAATATTTAAAGGTATGTCATCTTATAGATTACACCATCGAGCAAATGTCAGTCTCAACTACATACTCTGCAGGTAAGTATGGAGTTAAAAAAAAAAGCAAGATCTGTTCCTGGGGCCTCAATGTGACCGATTTGTTTAAATCATGCAGGGGCCATGCAGAGTCCTTAACAGTTCAGAGCTGTAGGAACCAAAGTGCACAAATCTGGATATCAATAATGCATTGAGACAGTAAACATGAACGTCACACACCTTCCTGAAAGGTACATTTCACCCTATACACCCTTCCTCTGTATACGCTTGTTCCTGTTATTAATATTAAACATCCCATCTTGCTACGCTCGTTCTCAAGAGCTTTCAAGAAATGTGAATACTTCCCTGACTTTGTTTTCACTGACCTTCCGTTCCTAAAGAGCTTAAGACAGTTTGTCGAAAGGCTTTATCAGGAAATCACTTCACAAACAGTGGAACAAGCCTACAGGGCATGCCTCGACTCCTTACTATTCACGGCCAGGCAAATGAGTCACTTATTCCAGTGAGAAATGATTCACAAAATCAACAGGAGCACGACACAACTGTACCCATGCTAAACAACGTTGACCTGTTTTCTAAAATGACAATGCAAGCTTTTAAATGGCTTGAAAAGGACACATTTTCTTACTGTCACACTTGACTTCACCTTAGATGACTTATTTTCCATTTTGTACGACACAAAGCTGTCCATACATCACCTTCCCCACCTGAGAGGGGTCCTTGAAGTCAAGTTGTGTGCTTAGATTGGGTTCACCCTTTCTGCCAGCTTCACTACAGGTGAAACTGCTTCATAAAGCTGGTGCTCACCATGACACCAGCCCTGGAGGGGTGACGATCAGCACGCACCACCTCCCATGCGAGAAGCAGCTGGATTCTGTTGGGCCTGTGAGTTTCAGAGAGTGACCAATTTACATGGAAGTTTGAAATGTTTTCAATTCCACTCACAGCAGTGCAGCAGCCCAGTAAACAGTAGGAGGCGCTGTAGAGTGACAGAGGTCTAATTCCCCCTTGATGCAACATGCCCAGTTTTGTATTCTCTGTACCTTCTCACCAACACTGCACTGTTAAGACAGACCCCAAATGGTGCTCCAAAAACATGCGGGACAGAATCCCGACTTTGGCCACTCCAGGACACTCTGTCCTTTCTCTCATCTGCCCACGAACCACGAAACTGCCCGCCTCTCAGCGACCAGCACAGCCAGCTATAGACAGTGTCTTACATGTGTGTGTGCTTTCCTAGAACTACCACCAACTCATGCTAACCCGGAATTAGCATAACAGGACCACGTTACCCAGGATGTCCTCACCCAATTCCGAAAGACCCAAAGGAATGGATAATAATCTTAACTGCTTTAGAAGAATTTTAAAAATCACCAACCCATCCACCCTCACACAATGTATAAATTGTAATAAAAATACAGCTCTGTGCTTATCGTATTGCAGTACTATCATCATTCGGAAGAGTAAAATATGAAGGATTTACAAACCGCCTTTTTGGAGAGGAGGCAGCTGTACTCAGCCACCAAGCCAGATCCTAACCCTAATCTGCTGCAGTAGCCTCAGCATGGAGGTCCTCACGTCACCCGCCTGGTTCTGGCTTGAAGGAATGCAGATTTACCAGAATTGCTCCCTTGGAATCAGTAGAGTGCACCCAAGTGAGATTACATTAAGTGCTGATAGTGATGACGACTTGCATATTTATACAATTTAAAATAATGATGCAAAAGCCTTGCTGGGGGAAGAAGCCCAAAAACACAGACTCCAGCGAAGACGAGGGTGTCTGACAGCCAAAATACCAGTCATGTTATGTTGTTTATCTTAAACCCCCACCCACCCCATCCCAGTCTCCTGTCATCTCGTCATGTCATTTCAGACAGTGATGCTGTGTAGGCAGTTTACCACAAACATGGCACCGTAAACAGAGCGGGCCCCCCGGATACGCACACGGCCAACGTGAGCACTGGGAGAGCGGCGTGGCCTCAGCGAATGCACCAGCCCCACGTTCCCACCGTTAGCTTCCACTCGGCCGTCACCACATCGGCTTGCTGAGGCCCCTCAGGCTAACAAATGGGATGCTATGACTGAACTCATTCAAAGGCACTGATAAAGTGGGCCTTTGTCTGCGGCTCGCCAGCACGGGGGAGGACTCGTCTTTTTCCACCACCCTGATTGTAAAGCAGGCAAACCCGAGTGAGGTGAGGCTTCTCCGATGATCTGGCAACCCTTGGAGCCATCACCATGGAAACTGGCAGTTTAAACAACGTTAAAACAATGTTAAGCTAGAGAGCCAGAAAACTATTGTGCAGCTGCACCAAACTTGGCCGCTGACTGAACAACAGCCCCCCTCTTCCCCCACCCACCTCTCCCCATGCAGAAAGGGCCATGCGATGGGGGCCCGGCTCATGGGACAGTGGTGCCATGGGACCCTGCTCTTCCTGTTGCTGCTGCTTTTCCTGTGGGGCTCCCTAGATGTGGCCCAGATGGCTGAAGTGGCTCCCAGGGGACTCGAGGGAAGCCTTCAGGCCTTCATCCAGCCCAGAGCAGAGCTCCAGAGAGAGAAGTGGGCCACGGATCACTAACTAAGAGTAACAATAACACTACTGGGTCTGTCCGCCATGGATAAAGTCCAGCTGCCACTTACATACAAGCAAGAGCACATAAATGCTCACTACTAACTTTAACTAAGAATTTTAGCAGCGACAAGCACAACACTTAAAGAAATTAAAAGCTACTACAAAATGACAAACACATAGGATGTGCAAAAGCATTTCATCATTCAGCTCCACATGGTATCCGAAGTCTGAATACTCCTTGGGAGGGTCAAAGGTCTCCCTGGGCTGTGCTGTGAAAACCTCTGGCGTCAGAGCTCATAGGAACATCTGGAAGAAGCTATGGCCCACAGCTAGAGAGGTCACATCAGGCACCTCAACGGCGACGTTAAGCATCTGTACACATGGCATCTCGCTGAAACGGGACAACTGCTTCCCATTCTGTTGGATTTCAAAAGCTAAAAATGAATGTGCTGCCGTTTTTTTGCAGGCTGTCATCCGCCTAGACCCGACCAGAAATCCGTACTTCTCGGCACCTTGTGAGACCCCGATCTCAAGATACTCAGAGACCAACTTCACCGTTCGTTAGGTTTTTCCGGGTTCACCATGCTTGAGTCTACCAGAATGACCTAGATTCTGCCACTGTCACTAAACGTCACTTTTCCACAAGGTTGGAGCTCATGAAGCTGGTTCAGTCACTCCAAGATCACCTAAAAAAAAAAAAAAAAAAAAATGGAGGTGTGGACTGTCAGGCCTATTTCTGCCTCGTACACCGTGTGCAGCCAGCCCCCTGCTCATTCCCTGCAGGTCCATCACTCTCGGCTCAGGAATTCCTTGGGACAGCCCCCAGAAAGCTCTCTTAAACTGGAAGAGTTTGGGTGTTTTTCCCCTTTAAAACTCACCCAGCCCCCACCGTGGACTGTCGCTGCCCCCTCGTGAACCTCCAGAACCCATTTGAAGATGTAAAGCACCGAGACTCCAAGAGAAGCATGTCGAGGGTGGGGGGCACCTTGACTAGAGACCCTTCATTCTAAAAGTTGGAGTTACCGGACCTCCACCCCACAGAATTTCACTGCAAAGCCTGCTGTGCGCGCCAGCGACGCAGCCAAGTGTCAAAAGCAGGCAGGTAACCTGAGATGACGATTATGCAGCTTATATAAATTAAACATCATGCTTAGAGCTGACTGGAAAACGTCCTGGTATTAGCAGAAAAAAAACTATTAATGTCTGGGAAAGATTAGTGCTTGCTGAAAGATTATCAGACGATGCAGACTAACGACTGCTCCTGTTTAGCACCTAGTCATAGGTTTCAGCTAAAGAAGTAACCTTAACATCCATGACTAAACCTAGCAGTGCCCCTGTGGCTCGTGGTCTGGAGTAAATAAACAGCCGGTGTCCCTGACTCAATGTGTGACAAACTGCTGTAAGGAAACACTCGGCTTACTCAAGTGCTGCCAGACTCTCACACTTTGCCCTTTTTTTTTTTTTTTTTAAAAACACCGCTGCTTCAAATCTCCTGAGAATCTGCAGGAAGAGAAAAGCAAGAACCCAATGACATCATGTAACTTCACCTTGAATCTGAAACGGTTCCTTTTGAAAACCTCAGAGCCTGGTCTTCTCAGGTATTTTGGTGACTTTCAGCGTGGTGAGGTACGCCAGGGGTTCCTACACAAAAAGTCTGGCTGACTCTCCGTTTAATCTGCCCATCTCTCTCTCTCTCCCCCTCTGTCTGTCTCTCTTCCACTCTCTCTCCCCCTCTGTCTGTCTCTCTTCCACTCTCTCTCCCCCTCTGTCTCACTTTCCAACTCTCTCCCATTTTTTCTCTCCCACTCTACCTCTCTCTCCCCCCAAATCGGTCTGTCTATTCTCTCTCTTCCTCTCTCTCTCACTTTCCCTCTCCCCCACTCTGTCTGTCTCTCTCTCTCCATCTGTCTCTCTCCTATCAAGACCAAGGCCTGTCAAGAGGTAATGGGTTTTACCTCTGGGCCATTGAACGTGACAAACTTGACAGCCACACGAGGCTAGCGATTCTCTGAAGAAGCTTTGACATTTACACACAGGCGCAGCAATAAGCCAACCAAAACCAAAGGGGCACGTTTACCATCTAGCACTATGGGACACCTGTACAGGAGTATAAGCCATAAACAATCCACAGCAGATACCTGACCTAAAAACCACAGTGCCATTGTTCTCATCTCACTCTGGGGCGCTGTGTGTCGGGTGGTGACCATTGAATGGCCCGGCACCGCGTTCTTTACTAACAGCTCCACCCAAACAAGCTCCCTCCACCCAGGAAATGGACTCACTCATCCATGGCGACCAAAACACAGGAGCATTTACCCTGGCGGTGCTCAGCGTTAATTAGTTTCACGTACATTTTTAGATTGCGTTGACCTGTATAGTATGTCAGCCTTACTCTGCTAATCTAGTCAAGTTACACCCCTCTATAGAGGTAAAGCATTGCTCCTTCACCCACAGCGCCCTCACCTGCGGGAGAGCTCGCCTATGGTGGTGTCACAGAGCTCCCCATGAAAACGTCCTGGTAACCCACCAACAACATCAAGTTCACCTCCGTTCCCCATTCACGTTAAGAGGGGACACTAACGGACATCAGCTGCCCCCACAGGGTCTAGGATGCAGTCTACAAAGTGGCGTCTCACTGAGGAAAATTATTAATGATCTCCAGAGAGGTTTTTTGCATGTCCTGAAGGACCACTGGGCTTTCATCACTCCAACCCAGTGACCTGTCTAGCATGCAGACTGCTTGCTAACCCCCAAGCCTTGGGACATACCTTTCTTCTCCCCCGTGAACGGGACCACATCATCCCGGTCCTTGTACTCGAGAGCCTCCTTCTCCAGGTAGTTCAGCAGCTTCTCTCTGTCGAAGGGACCCGTGGCAGCTTTGGTGGTTTGATCCTTCTGCCTCATGCCAGCTGGGAGCAGGGCATTCTGGGAAAGTATAAACGCTAGACATTATTTTCGCAGCATTTTAAAGTCTATATTAATGGCTACATGTTGACCTGTGCCTGTGATGTTCCTATCACCAAAATTTCCCCACACAGGGTCTGAAGCGTAACCCTAAATTTATCTCCAGTTACAATGTGCTAGAGCCATCGAAGCTATGTCTGCCCTTTCACACTCTGAAAATTTAGCATGCAGGTATGCCGATCTTAAGCTCAAGATTAAAAGAGCACCCCCACCTTCAGCCCCTGTCTCAGACTTCCTTACATGTCACAGCTCCATCTGTCTTGTGATTGGATGCCAGAATTTGTCCTCACCTCCTCACCAGAAGCACCTCCCATATCCCCCACTGCTTCCTGTCCAGAAGAACCTCCCCAGCACCTCACCAATCAGCTTCCAGCCTCACGCCTCCTACCGCCCCTCCCCTACGTTTATCTCTTTCCCTCACCTCTGGGTCCATCTCCTCCAGAGCACATTCCAGTTGTTTTAACTCCTCTTCGGAGAGCTTGTTGAGGATCTCATCCTCGTCAATTTCTTTGTACTTCTCCAAGTCCTTCTTGAACGGCAGAGCCATGACTACAGAGGCTGTCTACCACAAAGGGGCCGTCTTCAGGTTGGACACCCCGTCAGTCCCACCTCTGAAACACAGAAAAACAGCAAACAGACTCATAATGGACATCCAACACGATCCACAACTCACTCAACACACCATGGACTTGTCTACCATCAAAGTGACATGGAGGATAGCAGTTACAGGACACCAAGGCCTCCAGCTTCCAGAATGGGACAGGCCTGGGGGTTTTCCTTTATTTTTAAATTATAGTGACACAGAAGTTACGTCACTACAAAACACTCTCTTTAATTCATTCAGGTACATTCACAGACACGACCTCCCCATTAAACAGCATTTTCTTGTCTTGCAGGAAAGACCAGTGCTTTGTTTAAAAGGACACGTCCGTTTCAGAAAGTCAGTGGAACACTCACACCAAAGGGACTCTGTGCCATTAGCTCCTTTTAAAATGGGGGGGGGGGGTCTGTAACCAAACCCAGGCCACCTCGGCATAAAGACGTAGTCACAGAATATCCTTACCAGTACATGCGCGACACCCAATGCAGGAAGACAAAGGCGTAGAACTGTCAACATAAGAACTTCAGAGGGAAGCACGCGCTCTTTAAAATGTACAGTTCGGGGTGGGGAAGAGACCAGTTCAGCCTGCCTCCCTCCCACGACGTATGACCTCATTTTTCCATTATATCTGTTGCGCTCTGCGTGGAGATGTACGCATTCTCAAGACAGAACCGGGCCACCGCTCACACGCTGAGGTACAGACCTGGAGGAATCCGGCGGGCCGTGAACAGAACCCTGGGGAACAATGTGGCCTCAAAGCTCGAGGTGGAGCTCTTTGGGGTGGTCAGGACGAGTAACAAGGCTAAATGCTCTGCACCTGCATGCATTATTCATGAATATCAAATGGCCGCAAAATCTCGACTCTCATTAGCGAGGGAAGAAAAAAACAGACTGTCGGGAAATGCCATCAGCATGAAAGAAAGGTCTTCCAAAGGGAGGCTTAATTTTTTAATAAGAGCACAATTCCCACCCATGTCATCAACCTGCATTACCTGACTGCTCCAGCACAATTATTAAAATATTACTTCACTAAAGTATGAAAGCACAAACCATTATATTACTTTAAAACGGATTGGTGTCATTAAATATTACACTGACAATGAAGTTTGGACCTCAATTTCAAACCTCTGGCGTCAGCAAATGGTACGTGTATTCAGTGATTCCGATTACACAAACTCATTCAGCAATCAGCAAACCTGCATTCCCAATCCAAATGCAGGGTCATCATTAATGAGCTGTTTTTCCATTCATGTTCATTAAGGAACACGACTGCATTATTATGTTACCTCGGTCAATTTTATAGTCACTCAAGCAAATGACATTTCAATTCTGGGAAGGGTTTAATTACAACATAAAAACAAAACAGCTGTTATGTGTATGACTGAGCATTCCTAAGCACCAAATCATGACCTTTAACTTCCCTTCATTAACCAAGACATGAGGTTAAAACAGCATTAAAAGAAAGTGCTGAACAAATTTCACTAAATTCTTTTAAAAGTGTCCTTAAATGCATTTGAAGTCCTCTTAGACGAATGCTATAGCATTTTTCCTTAAACTTTGGGTCGCGACCCAATTTTGTGTGGCAAATGCATTTGTGATGGGTTGTCACTTGATTATGCATGGCTCTGCTGTCATGGCAGTAATCCTTTTCTTGGGTCTCAGATACCAAGTTTGTTACTTGGGTCCTTGTACTAAAACATTTAAGAACCCCTGCTACCTAGAAACTGACCAAAACTGCAAACATTTCTGCTGTTTTCCTTTGGGTCTCTCCTCATGGCTCCCCTTATCTAGAATGGATGGATGGATGGATGGATGGATGGATACTTTATTTGTCCCCTCAGGGAAATTCAGGTATCCAGTAGCTCAACCACATTAGTAATACATTAGTAGTTAGCTGCCTGGATGACTGTTCACCACCCAAATCGTAACGGCTTGTCCAAGGGCCACATTTTCCTCTATCTGGCAAGACCCAGAACACTAACTCTGGAGCAGCAAACATTTAATCTGAATCCGTTGACAGTCTTGATACTTTAACTTTAGAATAAAGCTGAATATTAACTTTTAAAGCAAATGGGAGTATATGCATAAAATGTAATCTTCTGTGAAACAGCTAGGCCTAACACTGTTCAGATAGTTCTGCAGTTGTAGAGTTCAGAATTTACTAAAATTGGAATAAGCCACAAGCTTGCTACATCCTGGACATCGGTACCAAGAGCCAAACACTGCTGGCAAGACAGAAGTCCCTAGGCCCATCTTCACCAACTCCCCTCAGTTCCAGACCTACACAGAAATCTTCTGCAATGGCAGCTAGTCGGCCACCCATACTGTACAGCTCCAGCAGCCCATAATAATAACCTATCAGGGAAACGCTTCTTAGATACCTGCATAAAGGAGGCCAGCACACTACTCAGATAAAAATCTGAACCATTCAGGATTTTGGATTCCTTGTGTCACTAGCTGACAAATAAAACTTTAATAGCTTTAGCTTGACCGAACACAGCCTGCTGTGTTGTACTCAACATATTGATCGAGGACAGAAACTTTAAATCTGAAGGTTGTTGGTTCAGATCCTGGGGAAGCCTGCCATGGTAGCCTAGAGTGATGAAATTAAACCAGACTTTTAGAGTCACGTTTCTTAAACTTTGGGTTGAGAATATGTCTGTGAGGGTCACCACATAATTATGTTTGTCTTTGTTGTTACTGGGACAGTCCTCTACTTTGGTTTCTTACTTGGGTCCTTGGATTAAAAAGTTTAAGAACCCTTGTGTTAGAGGAAATCCGTATAAGGAAGAACAACACATCTGAATCCGATTGAGGAGTTTCTCTTCTGGATCGAGCTCAAGTGCAGTCCCCCACATCCGTGCTCGTGGCCTCTGGAGACACGACAGATCAGGCTCCGTAGATGGGAAAGATCAGTGATGCTGAGCCACATCGGAAGTAAGAAATCAAGCTGTCAACGGCAACTCTGGATGAGAGGTTGACCCGAGTAGAGTTCTGTTGAATCTCTCATGCTGCTGAGCTCAGTTTAATCCTTGTTCAGGTGCCAGGTTTGGAGAACAGACAAAGACATCTATGACCAAAAAGGGCCCAGTTGTTCCTTTTGGCTTATGGGTAGTGTGATTTTTCCCCTGCTCTAGGCACGGCTAAAGTCCCATTTAACAGAATGTATCCTGGATCTAAATATGAGAAACCACAGGAGTTCAAACAAACGCAAGCTGAATACAGAAAAACAACAATCGAACACCGAACAAGCAGAACACTGAATTAACAAGGGGTCACCAACAAGAGGCTCATACAATTATCTCACCATTCGAGCATTTTTCTCACAATCGTCACTCCCCCTCGGCTCGTGTCTTTCGGGACCTCACATTTGTGGCTCCTCATGTCTAACTGGTTGACCACCCCTGGCGTTCACCGACTGAGTGGTGTTAAGTCAGGGGTTACACTCAGATATACGAGCCCCGTTAACTGGTCCTTTCACAAGCTTTCTCTGAACCCCTCTTTTCCTTGCTGCTAAACACTCTCCCCTGCAGGAATCTGCAGAAGTACCTACAATGCATGAGGTAAGACAGAGCTCAGAATGGAAAGGGGAGAAATATATTAATGGAAAAAACAGACCACAGAGTTAGGTTATATTTAGCAAAAACGTCCTCCAAAGACAACTCCCAAGAGTAAGTAGCCAATGTTCCTCATCTTCACTTTCCGATCGTCTCTACATGTACATCCTCCAGGACATCGGGATAAAGAAAATGCAGCATTAAAGCAGTGTGCTACATGCCCTGGTAAAACGGACAGCTAAGCTGCGGGAGAGCCCTAAACAGGCTAGCAGAGAGCCACACCATCTAAAGAGCCAGCAGTGGGTCAACTTCCTCTTATTTGAGTTCTGCTCTCCATCTTGCTGCAACTGAGACAAAAAAAAGGGTCCCAGCTGTTTAACAATGAGTCATGCGGGGTCTGTTTCCCCATAGGTCTTCTGGATGTTGGCTCAGAAGCACTTCAGTAGGGCGAGTCTTTACGAGCCTCCGCCTCTCCAAGAAAACAGGCGCCTCGGTCACCCCTGCAGGACCGAGTCCTGGAGCTCAGAACCACCCTAGCAGCAGCAGCAAAACCAAACACTGGGTGACAAGGACAAGACCGCAAAATGATGTCATATCTCTGTGAGTGACAAGCACAATCTCCAGATCACGTTACCACAACGCTGCACCGACGCTCTGAACTTCTAAAACCTGGTTAACCCACAGCTCACTCCAATCCCAAGCCAAGACAATGGCTGTTTTACCAATTTTACCAAGAACGATACTTACAACTGCTGAAATCCAACTTGAACTTACAGCAAGAAACCCTTCGCGTATAAGGAAGACAAAATTAAACGAGGTACCAGGTAATTATTTCATTAGCCTAGTCATTTAAAAGATATTCTGCCATCCTTTGGGATACCTGTATTTGTTGATAAGGGAAAATGTCTAATCAATTTGCACTTAATATTTGTATGCACACACCAAACAAATACATCAACCTAATATGTAAATATCTATATATGATCTGGCCAAACCACCAACAGCACATTTTATTTCTTCTCAGTTAAGATCACGAGTTAGCACTTTGCAGCTCTTTTCCGTTTTACACAGGCGTACAATTCCAAAAATGACAAATATTATCCGAGTAAAAGTTCATAATTAGCACCAGCCCCAGTTCTGGTTGGGTAGGCGCACTGGGCCCCCTTTGGCAGATGAATGCCATATATCCAGATGATCGGGTTCTCTGGTTTCTTTCTTGGGAGGGCACATCAACACACCGGTACTTACACTTTCAGGTTTTCTAGCCATTTGTTGACAGACGCAGTTCTCTCTCTACCAAAATATGGACTCGGGTCAGTAGTAAAGAGATCAGCCGTGAATGATACATTAAATCAATATGCTGGAAAGACAGGGAGCACCTTTCCTAGGCAAGATCCCACCACAGCTGGCCTGACATGCCACAGCATCTGCAGAATGGAGGTTTCTCCATTTGCTTTAATCGACTGATACAATACACTGATTGTGTTGTGAAAGAAACTATTCCGGACGACTCAGATAATGGCAGTCCTGGGAGATGACGCCAGCAGCGAAGGGCAAGACAACAATGAAAATAACTGTGGGAAAATTATGTTTTGATTTTAGTACAACTGTTGATGTTTTGATAATGGATGAGAGAGGGTCTGTTTTACTCTGATACTGAAATGAGATTTGATTTTATTTAAATTGTTGGTATTGATTTTATCTGTTACTGTTGAATAAATTGAATAAATAAAAAAAAATACTGCATTAACAGGAGCTGGCGATAACACAGCACATCAAGTATAAAAGCACACAGGGGCACTGTGATCTCACTACAGCAGTCAGGCAGTCGTTCATGGGTGACGGATCATACATACAGTATGTCAATCTACAGTCTTCTAAGCGACATATACGTGCACCGAGCATTTGATCAGCTATAAACTCCTTACAGGTGGCTACAGGTTGTAAAATCGGGTAGTTATAGATTGCAGACGTGAGTGTTAAGCATGCATGAGGCTGCATGCACGGTGACAGCATCACACACTCCATGCTCGGCTCGTGACCCGCCGCGCGCGCTGATTTCCTGATCCAGCCCATTTTTCAAGAGCTGAAGACTCCACGTTACAGTTCATCAGAAATCACCTCACAAATGCTACACATCAGTTCAGGAGCCAACCAACTCATCTCCCTACAGCCGTACACGTAAGACAACATGTAGAAAATGTGTGTTAGCTAGCCGTGGTCAACTGTCTAAATTATTATTAAAACCCATACATAAACTAGTGCCAGTTACTGGTAAATACTTTAAATTCTTACCAAATCGTGACGCTGCCAGGCGATTACGACTGTTACCAATCGAGAATTTATTTGCGTTTTTCGCGTTTGCCGCAGTAAGTCTCAGCCTAAGAGTAGTACTGTATTTCCTACCGCTTCAGATCCGCTCTGTCTCACCCAAGGGCGGCAACACAGGAAGACAGAAAATCGGCAGTACCACGTGTCGCAGCTCGGATAGCCTGACAGCGAAATCAACCAATCGACGCGACCGAGCCCGCCTTTGATAGTTAAAACACCAATCCAGAGCGCTGACAATAAAGGAAGAGGACACCGTGCCGCAATGATTTATGGGATTTGTGGTTTCGAGAAAGAAACTCATTATATGTAGGCTGTGCCTGAATATTCAATCATATAGAGACTACGAATAAAATGTTGAACGAACAAGTATCGGTACTTCATAATGCATTAGAGTAACTTCTTAAAATACCCCACAATTTCTTTGTTTCTTCCCAGCTGATTTAAATATCGACTTCACTTAAAAAATATAAGAATGTATGAAATACTTTACAGGCAGATTGACTCAGTATTCATTTCTGTCTTCCGCAGATATCTGGTTTGAAAGCCGTTTTCTTCTGTATTCAGTAACAGCTTTTGATTAACTACAAGTAAATGAATTGTATGAAAAGCTGTACTAATACACTACAAAACTCTATTCAGGCATTATATTTGGCTTGACCAATTGTAAATGCTGCTTGAAAACAACCACAATCAGTGGTGGTAAACAGTGATTAAAGAATCAAGTTCTCACCAATGTTTATAACGTTCCGTGCCTCAGCTGTAAAATACTTCACGGAACACACATTCAGTCATTCAGTATCAAAAACAAAGCAACAAGTCAATGCCTCTCACTGCCCTGTGTGTCTCACACTGTATTGTATACAAACAATACCAGGAAGAAAATAACAGTGATGTGCCCTATCTCATCACTGGAACCAGCTCCCAAGTCTAATATCTAGGTGTGGCTCTTACATCCCATACTGTACACAGAACCAAGAATAAAATAGCGTTGAGCCAAGCAGAAGGGACCACTGAATTTCAGGTCTCTTTCACAGAAGCCCTGTATCAATTCTTCCACATCTTCATCACTTGACCCCTCACATATGATCCACTTAAATGGTGCCATACTTACCATGGTCAACATGTGACTCTTTCCCCTTGACAACACAAAACTTGATTGGCAGGAGGATCGGAACTGGTTGGTGTGGTTTGAGTTGCTAGATGATCTCAAGAAGCTAAACAGACACCTTTCTATAAACAGGGCTGTTGTGGAAAAGGAATCCGAGGCATTCTTTGTCTTTAATAGTTAAAATCTAAGCATGCATTTGCAGTGGTTATAGGTGCCCAGTGAGCTGTAATCGACATAACTGGGAATTTATTTTGGTTCCTGAGTTTATAAACGACTCAAAATAAGATTCTCACCATTCTCGCGTCTCGCGTCAGAACCCCTAGAGGTGTTTTAAAGGTTGTATGGTTGTATGCGAAGCAACAATAAAATAAAATCACCAAAATAATTTTTAAACATACTTTTGGAAAGGGAAATACATCACTGTTATCATACAATGATATACAGTAACTTATAATTAAAATATCAGGATAGAAAGTGTTTTAAATCTGAATGTAATATAAGATAATATCAAGCTATTTTACTGGTCAGGTGCATTGCACTAACAACATGAAACTATTTTACTGGTCAGGTGCATTGCACTAACAACATGAAGCTATTTTACTGGTCAGGTGCATTGCACTAACAACATGAAGCTGTTTTACTGGTCAGGTGCATTGCACTAACAACATGAAGCTATTTTACTGGTCAGGTGCATTGTTCTAACTGGTTCCGTGTATGCAAGGCAAATCTTTTATAGCTATAACAATGAAAAGGCGACTAACCTACTAACAGAAGAGTGCCAATTAAATTTCACATACAAAGTCTGCAGGAATCTGGGGATGCTCAAGTGATGGGGGGGTGTCATGGGTATGGAGAAACATCCTGGCAGAGGTCATTCATAAAGATCACAGAAAGGAAGATTAAATCAAACCCTCAGCTGAGCTTTGCTTTCCTTAACAGCGATAAAGAAAAATTAAGAGCTGATGCGGAACACTGCTTTAAATCATACTTGTCATTTGCATACATTGTGCCATCTAAACACAAACTCTTTTTTCCTCTTCAGAATTATTAGTCAAAATGTTCACTGGATTCTCCAAAATTGGGTTTTTCTCAGCAATATGGTGTGGTTTCCTACATGCTATACATTAATGTGGAATGTCGATGATGGAAGTTTTCTGTTTGGTAAGTAGAAATTGTTTAGAGTTTTAAATAAGATTAAAATATACAAACAATGCCAGCAATCCAAAACAGTCACCCAAACAATTCCTATAAAAATAAGTAACCATTCTTTTAAGACACCTTATCTCATAAAGAGTGCCTTGTCTGTCCTTTGGGAGCCAGCGAGCTTTAAAAACTGGGTGCCATACAGCACCTGCTTTCTGTCCTTGACCTGGGACCCAAGAACGAAAAGCTTGGGGAAAATGGTCTGTCGCTTTAACTGCTCATGACTCACAAATGGGTTGACTACAGATAGCCCCTGCTTCAGGTCCAAGAAATGCGGTCCTGTTGCCATAAACTAGGATCTTATCCATAAAACTAACCAGCTAAATGAACTGGTACCCTGCTACGTCATCCTGGGTGAAAGTCTACAAAATGTTTATCAGAACGTGCAGCATCTGGTGAAGGCTTCCCTCTGTATTCGACACAGGAATGCCAAGGTCCCTCCTAACAGACCCCTTCTCAAGCAGGACCACGGTGTCCAGAAAATTGCCTATGACGCTAAAGTGGACAATGAGCTTCTCAAAGTGGCATCAATTATGTTACTAGGTTACATCACTGACGAGGATGAATCCGAGCTGATCACGGCTGAATCCGAGCTGATCACGGCTGAATCCGCTATCAGCCTATCTCGTGTGTGCACTGACGTTTCAGCTCTGCACGCATAAAATTACAACAATAATAGTGATAACCAAAAAGCTATGTTAATAACTACTATTAGCACAGCTTTGAAAAGACCACAAGCAAGAATACTACAAAGTGTGAAATATTTTCACAAATCTATAAACGCAAATTAAAACTGATAATTTAAAGAAAGATCCAGAAAACGTGTCTTCATCAAAAGACAAATACAGCTCTGATAAAGAGCCAATTTTTTTTTTTTTTTCCATCAAGGGGCCTTTGAAATCATGTTGACATTATTCCAGGGTGCTCTAGATTCCAAAGGCCAATGTTGCAGTGGTTACACAGCCTCTGAAATCACAGAAGGGCTGACACTTATCACAGCTTTGGAGAAGAAGAAGAAGAAACTGTACACTCAGTAAAAGGCTCTTCTGTACATCTCTGATTATCATGTTCTGGGAGCGGCTGGAAATTGGGAGCGCTGTTTTATGTGAAAGGCTTTTGCTTGCAAACAAAACAACAAGTCACCTCATCCTGAGAACCATCTGTTTGGAGTGCTGGTTCTGGGCAGGACATGTACAATACAAACAGAGAGGAACTGAGTCATGAGTATCACAGAAATCTTCTGGAACATAACAGATCGTGCAGTGTCTTCTGTTATCAGACTGGCTGAGGGTGCCACTATTTTAAGAGATCACTATCAAGCACATCTGGGTTTTAAACATACAGGTCCGTTTTCCTCGACCACCTCATGTTGTAGACATTCGAGCGCAGGGCTGTCCCAAAACACAACGTGATGATGAAGAGTACAGATCCTCACGACAGACTGTTTGCTGTTTACTGGCTTTTGATGGAATGTTACGGGATGGACTGAAAGCTAGGGAGTCTCTGGAAAAGGCGTGGCAACCCGTGCGATTTTACTGGAAACAGCAAAGCAGCTGAAAATGATACTGCTCTGTAACTGGATGATTCTTAACCCAAGGGGTCATTGAAAGAGCAAGCAGCACAGGCCTAACAAGTAGGCACTTGTTTGGGACATTTTGTTCAACTCTCACAACCAGACTTTCATAAAGTGGCTAGATACCGGTACACAAATATCGGCAAAGATTAACGTTTTATGGGAAGTTTTACATTTTTTCAACACATTTTACGTCTTTCCGAAATCTGAATTGGTAAGCCATATGTCTCCTGTTTCATCAATCTTTTTCAAGAGCAGGGCTTCTGTTCTATAAAAAGGATAGGGTATACCATGCCGTGTAGGGAGGGGGTGCTGCGGTTTGTGTGAATGGTCAACTGTTAGCTGCTGGTCTGGAGGACACAGAACTCCATCCTCTGAACTGAGAGCTATAGCTCTGCTTGTAGATGTCCCCCTGATGGATCTTCTGGACGGGCCGTCAAGAAATACGAGCAAAGCCATCAGACATGCTCCCAGGGAGCACACCGAGTCACTCAAAGGTGACCCAACTGGGCGAGAAGACAGAATCACATTCAATCACCTTTGAATAAAATGGCAAAAAAAATGCAGACGGTGCAGGAAAACACCCCAGCATGGCGCAGTAGGAGCTGCGCAGTCGTGACATTTCAGGCAGTTTGATCATATTGTCTGCAGAGGCCAAATAGGCCTCCCAGCTGAGAGAGGTGTTTGTCCCAGTCACAATGGTGGCCTAGGGCTCTACTAGGAATTACACTCCGGATTGACTTCAGAGAGTGCAGGAGCTTTGGAGAGAGGGTGAGTCGGCTAATTAAAAATACCAAAAGCTGCACGTATTCAGAACCAGAAGTGGGGTCTGGTACGGTACCAAAGCTCCTGAGATATACCACAACCAAGCCCATATAGCTAAGTTACAGATGCTGCCATTCTTACACAGCCCTGAGATACCGCAATAGCCAAAATGTTAAGGTGTGTTAGGAAGATGCTGGTAAAACTGAACACAACTGCTGCTTCACCTTTGATCGAAAATGAAAGCTGAACACCAGCTGCCACATGATGGAAAAGACTGACCTCGAACACGGGGAACATAAGGCTGGCTCCTGTCCAGACAGTCCTGGACCACATTAAATCAATCTTGCAGAAGGCTGTTCCATCTATACACTCTCATCCAATATGCAAGGAAGGCGTTGGTGCTATACCAGCAAGAAAGATGCTTTCCTACTGTGTTGACCACAAGGATTATTTTTACTGTAGGAACCCCTGCTCTGAAGATATATGTGCCGTCATCGTAACATAATATTTTGAGTCCAGCTGTTAACATTCAATGGGCTTGCAAAAGTAGATCCTAGCTGACACAAGGATGTAAAAATAACTCTGAACGAATCACAAAGGACACAAACTGCTTCCTGATCAAAACCGGTCTTCTCTGCGAACAGACAGAATGAAGATGGGCCCTTGTTGTTTCTGTTTAACTTTTTTTCTCACCCATTATTCTGCCGCCTTGAATCGCTGCTCTGCTCATGCATATTCTCTCTCCCCTGTGCCCCCCTCT
>JAACJT020000007.1:5787631-5807632 GCA_009936485.2 Gymnarchus niloticus
ACTGTGGGCCCGGGACTATGTAAAGCGCTTTGTGACCACGCTCCGTGTTAAAAGCGCTATATAAATAAAATTGAATTAAATTGAATTGAATTGAAGATACATTATGTCTTCTCCAGAAAGAAGCCTACACGCAGAGCTACATTTTACCAAAAATCGACTTTCTCCAGGTGCCCAACACACATTATAAGAAGAGCTTAAATGTGCACAGCACACTAACATGGGGCATTTTATTGGTGTTAACAGGCCCGTGTTAGCAGAAAGCGTACAGAAACACCCTAAAGGAATAGTCAGCAGCACTGCCCATTACAAGTGAGCTTTCAAAATGCTATATTAGCCTATGAAATGTGATTATCTTCATTGATTTCCTTGCAACCAAAAGATATGGGATACTAGAGATACCATTACAATTCAATAAAAAATAATTACAATTCAATGTAAATACAATTCAATGTAATTACAATGTGATTTTTCTCCTCAAATTTGTCTGCAAGAGTAACTCAACCAAAGCTGGCTGGGAAAAGCCCACTCTGGTCACGTGGACGAGAGATGATGTCAGTGCCTGACTGAGAAAAAAGCAGCTGCACCTTTGTCTTAATGTTTTTGTGGCATTCGATGGGTCACTGGTTGATCAGCTGCATTAGTTACATACAGAGATGTGATCTCAGACAAGGAAAGCTCAAAGTTCTGTGGCTTGGAGGCAAAGTATACCTGTAACCTTGGTACTATGGTTTAGCAACAAATATATCAGCCAGTTTCCAACACATACATACCTATAAACCAAAATGGGAATTCATTTATAGATTTTCATACCTCTTCTGCTTCTACCCCTCTAGGCTACAGAATTCTACACCGCTCTCAGGAGGGACCTCAGTTTGTACTCATTACTGGAGATCCTATGTTTTCCGAGAGCTCTGGATAAAACAGACAGTCTTGAAGAGTAACACAACAGTGCTTGTTCTCTGTGGAGTGACAATACAACC
The DNA here is from genome assembly GCA_009936485.2 of Gymnarchus niloticus. NCBI lineage: Eukaryota > Metazoa > Chordata > Actinopteri > Osteoglossiformes > Gymnarchidae > Gymnarchus > Gymnarchus niloticus. The sequence continues at coordinate 5,788,612 of JAACJT020000007.1, forward strand.
ACTGGGCAGTCCAAGCCACCCCAGATATGACAGCAAGAGAGAAAACTTGTGACCAGGCTAGTTACACCTGGAAATCTGCCTGACAAAAAAAAAAAATCACTAACAGGGGCATAGTAACACAATTCAAGTGTTTTGAAATGTAGATTCTGCAAATTTGGTGCATCTTCAAATACTGGTAACACTGTTTAAGGTCCTGAATAATTATAGGCCTATTGTGAGTTTCACAGTATTTAAGAGCAGTTTAAACAGCTCAAAAATCTTTCACAAACTGAGCATACAATCCAAGTCATAAATGGGTGGCATGGCAGCTAACAACACTGCCCTATGGCTCCAGAGCTGAAGGTTCAAGTCCCGCCCCTGCGGCGCGTGCGTGGCGCGAGTTTCCTCCTGCAGCGGAAAGGCTGATGGTTAGGGTGAGCGTATTGCGGCTTTCAGAAAAGGGGACACTGGGGGCAGGATGGTGGCATGGGGCAGACGCACACCACGTCAAGTGACTGTAGAAAGCAAGAGAGGACGTGTGGCCACCCTACATATGGTTATTTAGGCTAATCCTTGTATGTAAATTGTCCATCGTGTGTCTATGTACCCTGCGATCGATACGAAAAGTGAACAAACTGAGCTAATGTATAAAAATAGACTGTAAAAACCAAAATAAATTACCCCGAATGACCACTAAGTACAGTTTAGATGTATCAGGTTAGCAAGGACTTTTTAGGCATCTAATTCGGATGAAAATAATCTTCGCTTGTATTTACTCACCTGACATGTCAAATAGCAGTTAAACATGTTTAAAATACCTAATTAAATTTCTTTCTATTTTTTTTTTCTCCAACACATCTTCAGCACTTTTCATATCCACGTTACGTTCCATAAAACGCTTTGTCGCCACCTTGTGGTATAAATCCGTCATGGTTGGTAATTCTACTATGAACCGGAAGCAATAGCTCTGCACATCAGTCACTTCCTCTCCGTCGGTGCATGGGTTCGGGAACCGAAGAAAATGGCTGATATGGATGAATTGTTCGGAAGTGATGGAGACAGTGAAAATGAACAGCGAGGTGTGTACGCCAATATTCTTCGTGGCTGTATTATGGGCTGGTAGCTAGTGCTGTTTTGTGAACCGTGTTCTGGTTGAAAAGAAAGATTTTTGGTTTGTATAAAACGTGTCGGTCCGGTGCCCCTATACTTAGGGTATAAATTGTAGAGCATTAAAATGCTTTTTTAAAGCAGTTACTTGTGGTTTTCCTGAGGCACTTTTGCGTTGTTAGTGTTTACATGTTGGTCATTGCTCGAACGGCTCTGCCGTCTACGCAGTACACGTAGACGTAAACAAAACAGGTCGCATGGGTAATTTCGGGTGTTATTTTGGCCGCTGACCAGAAATTTTCATTCATTTCTTTTTATATGCTGTTTTCCGTCCTCTAAGTTTACAGTAAACCCTGTCAGAGTCGTCAAGTTTGGCAGCGATAGTGTTAGTTCTGGTTAATTGCTGGTTAATTGCACGGGCTCAGTAATGACACGCCTGCTAATGGGATAACCAAGCTGGTGTTATACAAACACACCAGCCTGGATCGTCAAGAGCCACGAAGAGGTTAATGCTGCCTCCACATAAAGAATGTTTACAGTACATTACAAGTTTTATCATTTCGAGCTGCAAAATCAAAGTCCTTTTGTGGTTCTTAACAGGGTCAGTATGCATCACTAGCGGAAAAGTAACGTGTGTCTTTTTAACCTGCAGAGTCTGTATCTGGTTCGGGGTCCGACTCCGAGCAGGAAAGGCCCAGGTCTGCAAGTAATGGATCGGGGAGTGAGAGTGAGCGAGACCAGGACGATGAGGATGAGGATGATGAAGAGGGCCAGGACGGTGGGAACCCCAGCAACAAGGAGCTGTTTGGCGATGACAGCGAGGACGACCGCGGGAGCATTCACAGTGGCAGTGACAACCGGTCCGAGAGGTCGGACAACCAGTCAGAGCAGGAGGACAACGAGCACTCGGATGGGGAGCAGCACAGTGGGTCAGAGGGCCAGGAGGAGGATGAGGGTGGGCACGTGGGCTCAGATGTGGGCAGTCCTCAGTCAGGTGCAGAAAGTCACCACTCCGATGCTGGCAGCCCACGGTCAGACGGTGGCAGTGCCCATTCCGAAGGGGGCAGCCCCCGCAGTGCCCACTCCGAGGCGGGCAGTGTCCACTCAGAGGATAGGACGCCACGCTCCGGCCCAGGAACCCCCCACACGGATGGCGAGGCATCAGGGAAGGAGGGGCACTCTGAGGATGAGAAGTGGGAAGGAGGGGCCAAAAGTGACCAATCAGATGAGGAGGAAGACAAGCCCCAGCACTCGGATGAAGAGCATGGACACAAATCAGGTAGAACCTGTCTCTGGTTATCCCTGATCTCATAGTATTTACCAGGGTGCCACTCTGAAACTGTGATGGCACCCCCCCCTTTGCTGCAAAAATGTCAGACCCTCTCTGTTCATTAACCTCATCTCAGTTCTCAGTGAGAGAACTGAATATGACTTCAGTTGACGATTGCTGGTGAGGGTCACGATAAACTAAACTCTGGCTTACTGACACGTGTGATTAATTTGCAGGTTCTGCTAAAGGCAGTGACAGCGAGGACGATTTCATTCGACAGAAGCAGAAGAAAGTAGCTTCCGACTCTGACTCGGACAGTGATGGTGGAATGCGGAAAGGTGGCGCGCGTGCGGCGGAATTTCTGTTATACGGAAGTGACAGAGGTGCGTTGTGCCGCTAAGTAACTGAAGCTGTCCTCCCCATCTCCAGACAAGAAGCCCGCGGCTGACGACCTCTTTGGAGAGGCGGATGACATCTCATCAGACAGTGATGCCGAGAAGCCCCCCACCCCTGGACAGCCACTGGTTAGTCACATTCACCCTCACGACCGGCTTAATGTGGACAAGATGCCCTTTGGCACCCAGCACTAAGGTTGGATTGGTTTCTTGATGCCGCAGGACACCGAAGATGGTATGGAGGCAGAGCAACAGGAAGAAGAGCCAGTGCCGGAGACCCGGATCGAGGTGGAGATCCCCAAGGTCAACACAGACCTGGGCAGCGACCTCTACTTCGTCAAGCTGCCCAACTTTCTCAGCGTGGAGCCCAGGTGAGAGAGGCTGTGCCTGCTGGCCGAGGTCGTGCTCAGTGCGGTCGCTCTGGGTGTGAGCCTGTGGTTTCTGGGCTTTGCAGGCCCTTTGACCCACAGTACTACGAGGACGAGTTTGAGGATGAGGAGATGCTGGACGAGGAGGGAAGGACGAGGCTCAAGCTGAAGGTAGATGGCTGTGACTGCCCGTAAGGAGCAGAGATCCCGGCGTATGCCCCCCTTCACATTCCTCCCTTTGGCCCACACAGGTCGAAAACACCATCCGGTGGCGGACACGGCGGGATGAGGAAGGCAGCGAGATCCGTGAGAGCAACGCTCGCATCGTCAAGTGGTCTGACGGCAGGTCGGTCTCCGTATCGGGGTGTGGAGGGGTGCGTAGTATCCGAGACGAGACGCTTGTGGTGGACTGATGGTGTGTGGGCCCCCCCCCCCCCAGCATGTCTCTGCACCTGGGGAATGAGGTGTTCGACGTGTACAAGGCCCCCCTTCAGGGAGACCACAACCATCTGTTCATACGCCAGGGGACAGGATTGCAAGGGCAGGCCGTTTTCAAGACCAAGCTTACCTTCAGGTGCCTCCCTTCCTGATGAAATCAAATCCTCCCATTTGTCACTTGATACGCCCTGCCCCCCAGTTTTACTATGAACCAGCTGGTTGGCTATTCTGACCTGCTTGTCTCTCTCGCTCTCTCTCTCTCTCCCTCCCTTCCTCCCTCCCTCTGGCCCCAACCTCAGGCCCCACTCCACAGACAGCGCCACCCATAGGAAGATGACCCTGTCCCTGGCAGACCGCTGCTCCAAGACGCAGAAGATCCGTATCCTGCCCATGGCAGGTCGCGACCCCGAGTCCCAGCGGAACGAGATGATCAAGGTACCGTTGGTCAGGTGCTTCTGGGCACGGGAGCGGAATGCTGAGTCGAGAGGCAGAACCCAATAGATATAATAAAGTCTTGCGTTACTAAATAAATACAGGTACGGACCTGTAAAGACACTGGCAATGCCGGTAACAGTGTCAATGACTTTCTTTGGCTCCAGCTGACCACATACTCCATTTTTCTTGGGGGGGAGTTTTGGATGATTAAACTGTAGGCTCCTTTTCCCTTAGCTGGGCAAATTCAGGTGGCTGTAGATGGAATTCTTGTAGGATGTGGTTACATGGGGTGGTGGTCAGCCTGTCTGGTGGGCTGACTTTTGCACTGAGCTGGAGATTCACTCCCACCAACCTTTAGCTGCAGATGCTAGTCTGGGCTGTGGTTACATAAACCCTCACGTTGGTCATGTAAGGGCGCCGGCTTTAGCTACGTACGAGGTCACATGACCCGGTCGCCCCCCGTGCTGCCACTCCACAGAAGGAGGAGGAGAGGCTGCGGGCCTCCATCCGCCGTGAGTCGCAGCAGCGGCGCATGCGGGAGAAGCAGCACCAGCGAGGCCTGAGCGCCGGTTACCTGGAGCCCGACCGCTACGAGGAGGAAGATGAGGGTGAGGAGTCCATCAGCCTCGCCGCCATCAAGAGCAAGTACAAGGGCGCTGGGGGGCTGCGAGGTACGGAGCCGCCTTGTCTGACTGCCTCTGTCGGAGCTACAGTGTGCTGTGTTGATGATGGGTCACTTTCGCCCCCTAACGCCCAACAGAGGAACGAGCCAGGATCTACTCATCAGACAGTGACGAGGGCTCTGATGACGACAAGGCACAGAGGCTGATGAAGGCCAAGAAGCTTGACAGCGATGAGGTGGGTACTCCGGGGGTCATTTCCAAAAGGGTCTCTCCACTGGCCTGTGACATAATGTATGTGGCTAGAAAGGGGAGGGCGCTGCATTTGGAGGAAATTCCAGTTGAATACACACCCTCCTGGTGCTCTCCAGTCAGCAGTCTGCCAGAGATAAGGCTTTATTTCTGCTTCCTTTCTTCACAGCCATAGTTCAGCTGCCAGGAAGCAGTATGTGTCTTAAACTGGCAGACTTCAACCTTTTTCATTTTGATGGAAATGTTGACTGAAGATCACCAGGAATGGCCACAGCTATTTTTAGTGCATGATTTGAACTCAAATGTAGCTGCGTACATTGGAAAAAATCTCTTCGTGAGTGAGATGTAGTGACGTTTTCTTTTGTGCAAAATAGATTCTTCTGAGTAAATTGACTGGCTTCATGCAGTTTCTTAGTGTACCAACAGGTGGCATTGTTCCCTGCACTCCAGGTTTTTTGTTCGCTTCCTTGTTCTGCTTCATGCCTGAGCAGCTTTTCTGTGGGTATGGAAGACTGAACGTGGGAAAGGCCATCTGTTTACAGTCCCATTCATCTTTGCAGGAAGGAGAGCGGTCTGGGAAGAGGAAGGCTGATGATGATGAGGAAACGTCCACGAAAAAGGCCAAGAAATATGTCATCAGCGATGAAGAGGAGGAGGATGACGAGTGAATTTTTTTTCTTTTTGCAACGTTTTAGTTCTTCGTCAAAATGATTGTGTTATACAAGACATTTGTCGGTTTATTTTTTTTAATTTCGGTTTTTCTGTACAGCTCAGGTGGACAATAAATGAGGGACTTTGCTAAAATTTGATGAAACCTTTGGAATTTCCTAGTTGGAATCGAGTCACAAAATAGTAAAATGAAGCTGATTTTTATTTTTAGTCTTAATTTTTTACTGGTGCAGTTAGAGAGAACATATCTTTTTTCACACGCACACACACAGAGTGACACCTACGCGGATTCATGAAAATATCATGGGGGTAAGCAGACCCCACCACGCTGGCCTGCTTCACGCCACTCAGCCTGTCTTACCCCGGTCTTGAGGCTGTAGGCCGGCGTCCTGACGGGGGGGGGGGGGCACGCTGCCACATGACCCCCACGGGGGGGATTACTGGGAGCCCTGGTTACGGCCCCCATCTGCAGGGTTGGCTGACATGCTGCAGCTTTGTCTGGTGCTCCACTATCGAACCGGCACAGCCAGATGGAGCCGGAGCAGAGTCTGGGGAAAATGAACGTGCTGGAGAAATTGAGTGTTATAAAATGGTGCCGCTGTGATTGGAGGACATTTGCTCAGCTCCTCCTTAGAAGATTTTTCGAAGGTGCTGTTAATCAAAGTCCAGGTTTTTCGACAATGAACTCGTGAACAGCTCAGCTCTTTTTCTGAATTAGGGATTTGGAGAATTAAAGGGTGTCTTTCCCTTTAAAAATATTGGTTTAAAATATTGATTGGTGTGTCATGAATACTCTGTCCTGTGGAGTCACTGCAGTTATTGCCGTCTTTAATGAGAATTACGATCATCATCACTATCTTGTTAAATTATGGAGAAGTTAGAGAGCTCAGCCACTAGGTGGCGCCTAGAGGAAGGGACAGGATGCAGCACCCCCCTCCCAAAGCACATGGGAGCAGGTTATGCAATGGTGTGATCGGCAGGGCTGGGCTGGGGAAGCATACGTGGACATGGGTGATGGGGGTGGGGCACTGCAGCAGTCTCGATTCAGCCCCCTGCCACTTGCGACGCATCGCTCTACCCGCTGTCTGTCCCTGTAGCGCCTTCGCCGGATGAGACTGCGTCACGCACTTTGCCACATCGTGATTATAGGCGACTGTCGCCGAATGGCACCCACTACCTTCAGCACTCCATTCCTTAACCATGTACAGCCTGGTACTTGTCAGTACATACCCTTTAAACGGTGATTGTGCCCTGTGTATGTGACTGGACCGGATGGGGTCCAGTCACCAATTTCAGACTCCTGGTTCTGGTCATAGGAGTGATGTCCCGGGCTAGGCCATCCAGCATCAGTCCTGCAGTTTGTCCTATCTGGAGGAGAGGCAGGCGCTGGATTACACCGAGGTTCCTATCTCAGAGGTCTACCTATACAGCTCCCCTTACAAGAGGGAAGGGGTGTCACCTTGTTTGTGCCGAGGAACCAGGAGTAATTAAACCTCCATGGACAGAAAACAGGAGCGACTGCAGTTCATCTGTGTGGAGCTGTTTTCACTCTGCGATGTTAGAAAGTATCGGTGCCTCGAGCCCCTTTAACGACAAGGTGGGAGGGAGAGTAACACAAGAACGCACCCTCCACAGTTTCATCGGCATTCTATACGCTGCTGTAACCGTGCGCCTTTATGACACCAACGGGGACATTGCGGAAACATACATGGAAGCATCGGCGGCTGCTTCATGTGGAAGCAGCCGCCGTGGGGCGACCCCTGTCTGCGGTCATGGAGTGGAACTCAGTGATGGCGTTTCCCACGCTTAGCATGTCCACAGCGGTTACTTGGAATAACAGACCCTCAGAGAGAGACCAGACAACGGCAGACGGGTTTATGGAAAGCAAACGGCATAGGGTCGGGCCCACTTGGCTGGGAATTTGCCAGCTCTGGTTGCCATGGTCACCCCCGTGGTTCATGGCATAATGCGTGCGGTTGTCCTACTGCTTCTACTTCAACTTACGTTAGGCTTCTCCTTGGAGGAACAGGTATCACCCATAAACACCTAACTCTAACCCTACTATTTCAAAGGTTAACCTTCTTGTTTAAGGATTCGATTCAATAAAATAATACACCAGGAATCAAACGGGGGATGTGGCTGACATGTGAGGATGGTGGGAGGCGTCCTCTGACCCTATGACCCTCACAGGGACCCTCCCCCTGGACAAGCATGCATTTCAGCTGTCCTGGCAGTGCCTGTCCCACAATCAGTTGACCCCTGATGACTGGTCCCCATCAGAGTGTGTGCTCGTGGCATCTGGCCCGCTGATGTGACCCATGTCACCCTGAACAGGGACAGGAACATAGCTTTGTCTCCTCGATTACGTAAACTGAAGCCTGAAAGCTCTCTGGCGCCAACTGTGACTTTTAACACTCTGCCTACAGATTGAACTACCAACCCCAAATTTACACAGAGCAATGAGTAAGTTTTCCCATGAGTCTTAAAAACTGGTGGGAGTGTTTTCTTACATATTTTAAACAGCAGAAAAAGCTGCGAGTTTAAAGGCCTGCAGAAAGATAAGAAACACCAGATTAACAGACTATGGAGAGCCACGGTTCAAACACCAATACGTGCTGCTTGTTAATTACAATATTAGAAAGGTGTCCAGTAAGATACAAAGTGTTATTAATGCAAAATTAAGCTTTTTTAACTGTAAAAACAGCAAAAAGTCTTCATATAAACTTGGTATAAGATGATGGAAATTGTATATTATATCCTTGGAACTTTTAACGAATCGCTTCCAGTGAGTAGGACATAAACGCAAACAATAAAGCTGTATAAAAGTAAAAACCATAAAATCCTTCAAATGGCTTAGATGACGTTAACCACGATTATGCTTTTATAATTTTATAACCACAAGTTTCCTTGCAGGTGTAATCATGAACACAGATTTTGTTAATGGTAAACTTTTTTTAAGAATGCCATTTAAATTGCTCTTTATTTCTGCTGTTTAATCTTTAACTGGCTATTTCAAGATGATTTGTGATAATTTTCCTCTGGGATGCAGAAGACAATCTGACAAGCACAGGGAGAGAGTTTTCTGTTTATTACTGAGAGGATCTGACACTTTCTCGATGTCTGCACAGCTCAGCTTTAAATTATTATTTATGACTTTAAGGTGACCTGTTCGTCTCCTATCACTCTCCTCACAGGGTGTTTTTTTTTTTCTTTAAATAATCTGAAGGGGTTTCGGGGAAATCGATATCTTGTTCAATATATAAACAGGGACCTTCCGGTAAATATTTAGACAGTGGTAGGTATGTTATCGGACTTCTTTAATAGCTTAAAATGGTGGGCCACAAGTTCTTGTCGGTGTGAAAAATTAAAAACCATGTCAGGCAGCGAACTGGATAAACAAAACATTTTTGGTTGATGTCTCCTCGACATCAGGAGCCCAGAAGCTCGTTTGGCAGAGTTTGTGTGGGGGGCAATAATTTTGCCACATGATGTGGGGCCTTAACATGCAGCTGGGTCCCCCAAACACAGATATAATCCTCCAGTGCTGGGCTCCTGATGTTGAGGTTTAGCCACTTCCGAATGACACTATTTGGGCTGTCGGAGACCTGTACTCAGCCAAGTTTGTGGTTATCTCTCTGTCCCAGTGGCTCCCATCTGAAATAGCAGGGCCAGACCCTGAGCTTCAGCCCGGCTGTCGCCATGGTGATGCAGCGATGTCTGCTGGCAGGGCCACCAGTACCCAGACCTCTGAAGACTGGCAGGACGAGGCGGTCACTGCTATGGGCAGACGGGCCATCTTACTTAAATGGGAGCGGTGCTACTTAGCCAAGTTTTAGAAGCCTAACATTATGACGAGTTTCACCCAGAAATGTCTCACAGCAGCGTGCATGGTGGAGAGATGCAGAGTGTAGGATCAGCAGTACACAGACACGACATGAATGTGTGAAAAACTGAAAAATCAAACAAACCCTCCTAGCAAAGTTGTTATTCCTACTGGTAGCAACAAAAAAGTGCATGGTGTGTGTTATTTTAGGCACACAGCTTGTGTGGGAGAGGTAAAGAAACACTATTTAGATGGTCATGAGATCCTTCACGTCATTTTCCAAAATAAGGAGAAGGTGCCTCGTCCATGCAATAAATCACCCCCGCAGCAGACCAACTTAACTGCTTCATTCTCGCAGTCACTCATTTCTTACCCTATGGCCAACGAGGTGCCCAATGCACCCCTGCCCTATTGGCGCTGATCTGGTTACACAGGTCACCCTGCACCCACTCCCGGTCCCCAGTCCATCACCAGCGGCCCATCTTCTAAGAGCATAATTACAGGCCCCTCACAGCCCTTCAAGCCTAAACACTTCGATGTTGTCATCCTCCATGACACTCAAATCCGATGCACCCCCAGCCCTCGTCCAGTGATAATTCAGAAATCAAACCAACAGTGTACTGTTACTACTTCTAAGCCATCTTATTTATGACTTTCACACAATTTTACAGCCTTTGACGTAAGATACTTCCTGTCCCTGGCCAGATTTTATTTAATTACTGCTCGTTGCATGCTGCAATCTCAGGATTTCGACACTGAGGTCTCACTAACATTCCTGGGCCGTGCCAAAATGCTAGGCTTTCACAACCTCGAATATCTTTACCATTGATATGGTCACCACCTCTGCAAGCCCTTCCTGTGCTTTATACCTCAGGTACCGTGAGGCTAATTTCTCGTTTCAGAGAGAAATCTCCTCTTACCATCCACCAGGATCACAGTGAAAGCCGATACTCAGCCACGCGTTAAAGAAGCGGTCAAACAGATGTGCCCTTACCTGTCGTTGGCTTTGTGAGTGAAACGACACATACAGTGCGTGTAATTACCTGAAGCCTATGTCTAAAGGCACTCACTGCTCTTAGCATTAAACCGCCTTAGTATTTTAATGGACAAAACTGGGTTATGTGTCCTGCTGAAAGGTACAACAACAAAGCTCCTGTTGGGACTTGAAAGGACAACCATCAGGATGCGAACCAATATCATTGACCACGGTGCATCTTGCCCCCTGAACAGAGTTAGGGTTCAGCTAACCATAGCACAGGGCATCAAAGCCCATCAAGGCTATTTTACGATTTGCAGTCAAGCCCACTGTTCCTCACTAAGGATGAAGGTGCACACATTAACCAAACCAAAGGCATGGTTCAGGTTGGCAGCCTGTCATTGCCAGCAGCTCTGTAAATGACACCCCTGGTGCGTCGGTCGGTGCAGGATGACACGTTTGGAGCCTGGCACCCGCTGCAGCGCATGCTCACGACAGTGTACAGAAATAGTGGCCGAGTACCTGCTAGGTCATCTGAATCCCGTGTGACTGAAGCTAAACCTCCCTTTGGTGCCGGGGGAACTGCTCAGAGAGATTCTTGGCTCTTCCCCCACAATCTGACGATGGGGGGGTGGCAGGGGGGCTAAGCAGCTATGTAGGGGCAGAGAGGGAGTCGCTGCAAAAAACGCCGCCCGTCCCAACCCCCCTCACTCCCCGCCCTCTCACCTGATGGGCAGCCGAAAAGGGCAGCAGTGGCACTGGGGAGCCTGCATGAAGCGGAGTCGCAATCCAAGAAAACCAAAGTCACCCCCGCAACAATTCATTGGCAACTGTTGTGTAAGTGTTCGGAATAACAACTGAGTCATGTTCTGAACTTTATTCCTCTGCCGTCTTCTTAATTCCATCTAAAATAACCCTCTCCCTCCTGGGGTACTGCAAGTACTTGGAGGTAACGGTGTTCTTTTGTCAACGTTCTTTCAGGTCTCCACAAGGAGGTGCACCGCATACCCACACATGCCTGTCACGATACGCCACGTGGTTCCAGCTCCTCATTCTGACCCGACATCACAGCCTCATTCGGTACCACTGACATTAAGCATTAAATGTGCCACATCTCCTTTGAAATTTAAACAGCGCACCCTCCATGTTATTCACGAAAGTTTCCAAATCTGCGCGAGATGCTGTTCTCGTCTGCAGTACTCGTTGTAATCGACTGTTCCTGGCTCCTGACTGTCACAGCTACTCACAGCATCACCTGTGCCCCTGTAGGCATAAAGAGTCAGAACATGCTCTGTATTTACTGAAACCGCTGAGTTAAACACATGATGTCATTGGGATTATGACTTCATCAAAACACATGACTTCTTCAGCGTACAATCCTTACTATTCATTTAAAGCCACAAATACAATTATCTGGACTTACCATCAAACTGGTGATTCTTGGATGAAACCACTAGAGAGTCAGAATGTCACACACTGCCCTCCTCAATAAAATAACTGTCTTTTTAATACCTTGAGTCTGCATCAGCAGCCACAAAAACAAGGGGGAGTGTTGGTATCCTAAAACGCCTGCTTTCTTTCCCACTGTAAGACCCAGCTGGCAGCTTCATTACACCACTTAAAGTTTGCCGCAGAAAATCCGGTAAAATGTTGGGTGTGACAAAGTTCCACTTGGGCCCATAAAAGACCGACGACGGATCTCGTTCAGCTAAGTGTGCTGAGGGAGGCCGTTGACCGCCAAACCAAAGTGGCATCATGTGTAATCACAGGAAGTGAGCGTGAGCTGTGGAGAAATAGCTAAATTAATGTACGCCTTTTGAGGTAAACTCACGAGCCCCGGACGATTATCTGACGCAAGTGGCAAATTTGGCTGAGGATTTTGTTTACACAGAACGGAAGAGCATGCATTACCATGTGAATCTTTCACAAACTCAGGGGGCACTGAAATCCAATTATGGGTGACCTCCAAGTTTACGGTTTCACTGCCCTTTGTTTCCGTAGTTTGTGCATGTGAGGGCCGGGATTTGTGAACTTGGAGACCTTCTCAATCCCTACAAGCCTGTTCTGGGACCCACTTAGTATTTCAGAACATCTAAAAACTAACTAGGAACTCAGTAGATGGACCTGTTGCCTTACAACTTAACGTTTGGGATTCGAATCCTTCAAATATGCATGTTCTCCCTGGGTCATATGAATTTCCTCCAACATTCCATTGACATCCAGGTATGCTAATTGGCATCTCTAATTTGCCTGTTGTTTGTTTGTTTGTTTGTGTGTTTGTGTTTGTTTGTTTGTTTGTTTGTTTGTTTGTTTGTGTGTGTGTGTGTGTGTGTGTGTGTGTGTGTGTGTGTGTGTGTGTGTGTGTGTGTGGCACCCAGTCCAGGTGTACCCCAGCTCTGTGCCTTAGGCTGCCTTGGACAGGCTCCAGCCTCCCTGAAACCCTGACTAAAACAAGAAGTTGGACGGTTGAATAGAATGACTGCAAATGCAACGTTGGCTAGATTGTAGGTTCTTTAAGAGTTTTGATCTGAGACAACAAAATATAATTCCACATGCAAAGCATCTAAATACCTACAGAAAAGATCTGAACAGATTACAGACCGATTGATCCATGTAACCCATCCGAATGAAGGGGAGAGGCTGCAGCAAACAGGTAAGTGAAGATCTTTATCTAAATTGCAGATGGAATTTGAACAAGGCATAGAGGTGTTCCACAGGTCGTCCACCAACGGCCTACATGTGGACCAGCCTTGGCCTAGCAGTCAGATGGAGAAACCAGGGGTCTCCGCCTGTTTTATGCAAAGTCACGGGAGCTTTGTGAATCGGATGTTCGTTCTGAGAGTGCAGATCAGAAGTCTCTCTGAATCTCCCTGCCGACACACTTCCGCACAGTAAACAATTAGGCGCTCTCCGCAGAAAACCAGGCCCATGGAAAACTATGTTCACGCTCCCTCCCAGGTGAGTGGATGGTCTCAGCCCCGCCCACTTCCTGTGCCGCATCACCCTTCCCCCTACGTCCTGTTCCCCCTTTCCTGCCTCCAGTCGTGTCCCGACCCCCTAGGCGGGTTTGGACAAAATGGACAGCTCAGAATTACTGCTTAAGCAGGCATATATTCAAGAGCTGCACTCAGACCAAAAGGCCTTATTAATATTTAATTATGTTAATAAGATATGACACAGAGTTACTCTTTTTTCGAACATCACCTACACTGGTCTGACTTTGCACGGAAGAAAAATTCAGCTTTTCTCAAATGTCCCTCTCCACAGAAACTGAACACCCATAATGCTTTTAACTGTGTAACATTAAACAGTTAAAGTAGTTTTTACTTAATCTTCTTAGCAGTCGTTTCCATGGAAGAGGAGGAGGAGGAGGAGGAGGAGCCACACCTTAGGATGACCTACATTACAGAACAGAGTCAAAGGTGCCAGACAGTTCAGAGGTACGGAAAGGGGCATTATGTGATAAAGGCTTCAGATGGAGTACAGCCTTGATAAGATTCATGGAACCTGATATAATTATCTGGCCCTTAAAACTCAAAGACTTCTGGGTAGATGTTCTCCTGCTGTGGAATTGTCACAGATTTATAATTGTTTCTTTTAATAACAGTGGCAGTGAAGAGCAGGCAATACCATTAGTGGACCATCTTTCACTCGGGGTTTATTTTACGTCGTGGTAAAATTATTATCCTGCTTTTAGAGAAAGTAAAGATGATGACAATCTTTTAGGCGGCTAGTCAGTTTTCCGCAGTTATATTCGATGTACAATGAAGGTATAAAACCCGTAAGCAGGTTCCAGAAATGGATAAGTTGGCATAGCAATTTCTATATTGTATTCAGGCTGACGGGCTCCCGTCATCTTTGTGAGAGAAGCCGGGGGCTGGTAAGGCATAACTGGTCTGGACCGTTCTCTCCCAGAGCCATGGCAGTGAGCTTCATTCTTCTTTTAAACCATTTAGTGACACCCCAGGTAATGTGACCAGGCTCCCTCAGGGAAACAGCCATCCTGAGGGCCTGTCTATGCCCTTACCAGAGGCTGCCTCACTCACACCGAGACCCTGGGCCTTGGTAGTCTACAAATAAATCCCAGCCAAAAGGCAGGCTGGGTGTCTGCTTGCAGCCTCATTACACCCACCGAGGGCAGACAACAGTCACTATGGGAACGGGGCCTTTCAGCTGGCCTATAAATCATTCTGCTTAAGACACAGGCACAAATACAGTGGGCTAGAGGAGGGGGGAGGTGTACTGGGCAACTCACGGAACACGGTGTACAGGTTTAAAATTCCTTATACGGCAGCTGCATACTTGGTTAGTTTTAGACATAAGAAGCAGCACCCTTTGAAGAAGAAATAATGAGATATTTGAACGGCATAAGGACCGAAATGTCAGCACCAGTACACGCCATATCTTTACCCACCACTGCAGGGGGAGGGATTATCCCCCAGGGGAGGCAGAAGAGCCCCTTCCCGCAATCCCGAAAGGTAATTTTGCGTACCCAGAACGATAAGGCAGTCGTCGAAAGGGTCAGTCGATGTGCGACAGACGTGAGTTACGCAACCCCCACGTCCTGTTGACACAGATGGCACTGCTTTTTGAAATTTTTTTTTTTGTTTTGCTTTTTGGCCTCTCCTCTCAGAGCCCCCCCTGCCTCCCCACCCCCATTGATTGGCCCAGCAGCAGGTGACCACCCCACCTCCCGCCCGCTACCACGGAGGGAAGGGTGAGTGGTACGAGCTCCCTGCGCTCGCTGTGTTAACAGCCCACTCACTCATGTGGCCTGTGCATAACAAACAAGACTCTTTATAACGTCTGTTATGGTCCTGAGCGGGGGGGTCTGCGGGGTGCTTGCTTTGAAAGGTGCTGCTCTGCTAGTGGTGCTAACAGATTACGCAGTCAGTTAAGGGAACAGCCCATGTTTCCCAGGGTTGAACGCAAAGCTGCAGGAAACTAACCAGTTAAGCTATTAAATGTGTGTTTTTTTTAATCTTTTTGTCAGGAGGGTGAATTTTTATACTTTCGGTTAGGGTCACATTCAGAAAACCTTAACTCCAAACCTAAAACCTATCTTGAACAAGTTCCAGTTCCCACACCCTACCGGATTACACTTTGCACCCAAGAGGAAGTAGTTAAATCTGTCTCTCCGGGAGACGAAGGGGGTCATGAACCAAAATAAATGGGTAACAGAGGCGTTCACAGCCGAACCACTTTGACTCAGGGTGCCCACACAACGGAATGGAGAAGATCGCAGCTGGAAAAACACGTAGCAGTGTGCGTCCGCGAACTACGAGGCCGAGAACAATCAGCCCGGTATGCCCTTCCCGGCTGGTCGTAGTTACACAAGCAGCATCAAATGTCACCCAGCAATCTGAGTTCACAGCTCCGTGCTCAGCATCAAGACTACACGCGAATGTAGCTTAAAACCATCACAGACAATTCCA
Source organism: Gymnarchus niloticus (assembly GCA_009936485.2). Classification (NCBI taxonomy): domain Eukaryota; kingdom Metazoa; phylum Chordata; class Actinopteri; order Osteoglossiformes; family Gymnarchidae; genus Gymnarchus; species Gymnarchus niloticus. Next base: position 5,804,379 of record JAACJT020000007.1, read on the forward strand.
GCAACTGCAGTGATAAATCCAGGCAAAATTACTAAGGTGAAGAGCCTGTTTCACAACCCAGTTGATGCTGGTGGCCCCATGCAATTGGAAAAAAAACTTTACGTATATCAGTGGGGTGTACCTGTATTGTAGGTAATAAAATGTTGCAAACATTAGCGATAAAAAAGTTTCATTCATAACTATCAACCGTGACCATGATAGTCTACTTGATGTGTACCACAGAAATGACAACAGGAAGCAGAACTGAGAGAACCATTGGACTGAAATGGAAAGTTCAATCACAGGACCCTGCCCTGGACCTAATGACTACTGACAGCTTAACTAGAATGCGTGACAGTTCTGCCTTAGAATCAATGCCACAGTCTGACTTCCTGCCATGGCCATAGGCTGAAACCCATGTTCCAGCTTCTGGTATCTGTTTCCCAAAATGTGTAATATATCGATCGGATTTGGGGCATGGAACACTGTGCTTCCTCACAGATGCGGGGACTCAGGTGAGGTGGCACTCCATCTCTCAGATCATTCCTACTTGCTGGGTGCAAACTTGTGTCCGGATTCACTGTGCACTTCTCTTAAGTGTTAGTCAATGAACCACAAAAAATATATAACAAAAACAGGGCAAAAACGGAAGCAAAAAGAACAATCAGCCTGATAAATCTCTAACTCTACAATATGAAATGTGTCATGGCAGTCTCTGTCATGGTGTCGACGGCAATAAAGCTACTGTACCTATTTATTTTCACCATAAACATTTTTACTTTATGCTAAGACCTCAGGACGGATCAGAGCAGCGCCAACCTGATGTATAGGCATCCTCGAATAGCATTTCTGCGAGGAATGTTTTCTTCTTCAGTTCAAAATCCAGGACAGAGGTACGTTATGTTTTCATTAGCCTGATCTTATTAGCGGGACGCCCGTTTTGCCCAGTTGGAAATTTATGCTGCCGTTTCAGGCGCTGTTCTGGTGCCACACTACGAGACCAACCCGAAAAGAATCACAGGGTCAAGCAAACCCCAGGCTTATTTTAATCTTGATGGATTCTACAGTCACAGATACGATTTCCATACTGAAAAATGATAATTAATGCCCAGGCCTGTGCATTAATTCACTCGGTTATTCTTTCACTTCTTTAAGGTGGCTTCTTTCCTTCCACTTTCCAGTCATCTCTCTTGTTTATATTCTGTGTTCCTTTGCTTTCGTGCTTGCGGCAATCTGACATAAACGGAAACTGCACCCAGCGGGACGCAGCACATATCAGCATAAATCGACCAATGTAAATTGCTTGATTAATTTCTTGAATTACACCTGGATGGATGTTTTTTTCAGACTGTAAATCACTCCTTTTATGGCGAACAATGTAATAAAGACCAAACATGGGCCTCCAGCCTCTGGTCCATGTCGAAGCCTCTCTGCCCTCAATAGGCCCCTTTGAAGCTTGTAATAATGATGACGTAGCAAAAGCTATGCATACGAACTGGCAGCAGAAATGGCGCAGCCCGCAGTTATGAGTGAGTATGCAAAACGGCTATGATTTCATCACCGTGAAAGTTAGTTAAACTAACTTAAGTTACCGACTGGCAAAGCATTGAAAATGGGTGCTGTCCCGATGGAATCTGGTAGAATTTTAAGTTCTTCTGTGTGGAATACCAATTCTGACAGCCGTACACACATAAACCCGACATGTTCACTCGAAAAGTTTGATGAATAGGCTAACACTATATCGGTGTGTCATTTTCATTCCCCCTCCCCGATAAACGACACTTCTGTTGCCAAGTTGCTCATGAATCCTTTCTGCAACATAGGCCACAAACCCATCTATAAGCTGGTGATATACACCCTTCTATGTGGGATTTCTACAGCTAAAACAGTAAACACCTTCAAGGTACATCAGTTGACTGTGTAAAATGATTCATCTTTCATAATAACAATAAATGTTTCAAAGCAAACAATTCAGGCAACCGACAACAATTGTCAAAAATGCAAAGAGTAGCATTAACGTTATTTCTGGGAGGCCAAATCGGCTTTCGGAGGAACAATAGGTTCTTCGGTATAATGAGTCTCTTCAGCAGCAGATGACTGAAGAATCACATCAGCTCTCTTACATCATCTCCAGCTCAAATTCTTACCAGATTGTCCCCATATCACGTGGATCTGACAAGTACAAAGTTGACATCCTGTTCTGAAATATGTCCGGGGAACAAGACAGTAGGAGTGCAACGTGCCACATGCCGGCTGTTTAAAGCCTTAAGTAAGCAGCCTAACCCAACATAGACATCCAGTCCTCTTGGGACCAACCAAACAGATGCACACTTTTCCAGGACTTGGAGCAGCGTGATTAGACCTTTCTGCCATACATATTGTACTTCATGATAAGGTCAACGTTGAGGCTAATGACAAAGGGAAGTGCTTAGATTGTCTGTTGGCTGCTTTATATAAAACATGGCTAATGTTAAAGTTAAACTAGTAATATTATGGTCCATCCTTCTGGCCGAGCGAAGACAGTTATTTTCATACTCTGCAAAAGCTTCAAGGGATGTCATAACAAGCCCACCTACTCTGAGGAGATGAAGGACCTCCTTCACATCTGGCAAGTATCTCTCCTTATCAAATAGGTTTGCCAGTCCACTTTTAATGCTATTCTAGGCATACTTGCTAGGAAATGTGGCATAATGTGAAGTCAACCTGTATATGTTAGCAGTTAACTTGCAAAAACATGAAATACATTTACATACATTAAGCTGGGAATGTGTGTCTTCTGGGCCAACAGAGTGACTCAGTGGCCAGCACTGAGGCCTCACACCACCTGGTTGTGGGTTCAAGTTTCTTCCCAGAAAGTGCAGTTTGTGCTCATGTGTGTTTCCTCCACTCACCTCAGTCTTCTCCTGCAGTCTAACAACATACAGCAAGGTGAACTGGTGTCTCTAAATATCCCATTGTGTGTGAATGTGATGCCTATCTTCTGCCCAGTGCATTCTGGGATATGCTCCAGTCTCACAGCAATCTTATATTGAACGTGTGGCTTAGAAAATGGATGGATGCACATCTTCTACACATATCAAGAAATCGTTTAGTTGTTTGTTGTTCTCTTACAAGTCATACAAGTCTTACAAGTCACAAATCCCGGTTCAAGATGGCGGCGCACACAGTTGCAGCGGCTTGGTGCTCTCCCGTTCGGAATTCGTGCAATATGTTCATGAAGATGGACTGTGGTCTACCTACCTCATTTTACCTACCTCATTTTACACTACAATTCA
>JAACJT020000007.1:5819009-5842069 GCA_009936485.2 Gymnarchus niloticus
GCTATCCTCCATTTCCTGCTGTTGCTGAAATGGAACTGAGCAGGGATTCTTTTCCCTGTATTACTTTTGTCTGAAAAAGACACAAAGAGGGGGACACTTTCCAGGCAGAGCCACAGCCGTCCTGCCCAATAAGCAGGAATTTTGAGCGTCCCGCAGCATGGCATGGCAAAAAATCTTCTATGAGAGGACTGAGCAGGTGAGGAGGGGGGAGGGGCAGTCAGTGTGGAGGTTAACTGCTTGTGCAGTGGTGGGCGTGTTGCTCACAGAGGTGTGATGACAGCTCCTCCAATCCTGAGTCCTCGCATGTCTGAAGCTGTGTTTTTAAAAATGCCTAAAACATCAGGAAGAAAATATCTTCTTGCCTCCTTCCAGAATGGTCTGGTCCACACCTTGTTTATGACACACAGACCATTCCCATTGTTCTGAATTACACCCTCTCATGCAAAGATGTTCAGCTGGATGGATGAATTTACTTGTTTAGCTGGATAAATGTACTTCCTTGGTTTATTTCAGTCCCGATCTCCCCCCCCCATGCTGTTCATACAAATGGAACTACCAGAAGCAATATGAGATTACGTTGGGTCAACAAGTATTATTTTTATCGTTCGGCTGGAAAGGCACACAGTGAGTGCAGTGTATGGTTTATGCCTGAATTTAATTTGGTTCTAGAATATTTTGTGTGCTTTTGAAACACATCCAGGCCTTTATGGTGAGCTGCAACTCTCAGAAGTGTGGCAGGGTTTTTTATTTTTTTATTTTCCTTCTTCAGTGTTCCCAACCATTCCTGCTTTGTGAGCTTAGGTTAATCTGCTCTTCTCGAGTTGCATGAATCTGTTGGTCACATTGGCCAAATGAAACACGACAGTCCGTCGCATGCTGTCTTGGGCCATGCGGGGTGGGAGGGTGACGTAATGAACGTTATCCGTGTGTCATGCTCCGTTTTTTTGGGCCTGAACCGAGGGTGTACTCCGGGGAAAGACCATTGTGCTGATTTTCAGAGCTTTCATTTCACAAGCCCCCCCAAATGTCCCTTGTTCCTTTTGCACCTGGAATTTCCACACGCTGGGATCTCAGAACTGTGGGCCGATGAACTTTGGGAACAGCAGGCTGTTCCATTGCCAGCAAACCTTTGGTTATTGCGTAGGAAGACCGAGCTACTGCCTGACTGGAAAAAACACCATTTAGCAACTGTAGCTCGATTCATATAGGACTTTAAACAGTTAACTTTGTGCAGGCTGCAACCAGTGGCATCCAGGTAGTCTTTCATCTTCAGTTTGTAGCAGGAAGGATTTGTTCTGTTTTGCCAATGCACTCTGTGAACCCTTTGTGGTCTTGTCTAGGGGGATTCCGTCTATGGCTTTTTTTTGCTGATGATAGCCTAGAAGTGCAGATTTGTGTCACTGATCTGTCTGCCTGGTGTTCTCCATTAGAAAAATCCTTCTCATGCCTGTTTTGTGCTGGGGTGGTGGGAGGTCATGACCAAGGCTACACACGTTTGGGTTACTTCTACACTCATCGTGCTAATGGTAGCAAAGAGCAGCACATGTTTTCCTAGAACCAGACGGCTTTCCCAAGAGCTATAGAGTCCTGGTACTGTGTCACAGTCCATCCATCCTTCGTAACCTGTTCGTACGGCACAGCTAAATCTAACAGCCCCTGTTTATCAAAGCCTCGCCGGTCTGTTACCAGCTGAAAACTCACACATCATACGTGACGCTTCCTGCGAGTGTGTCGGACGTAGTCATGTGACCTTGCACCTCCTTCCCTCCACCCACCAGGGACATCTCTCCGAAGGACTGGTCACAAAGTGGTACCGATCTCCTCGTCTCCTGCTGTCGCCAAACAACTACACCAAAGCCATCGATATGTGGGCCGCTGGCTGCATCTTTGCCGAGATGCTGACTGGAAAAACTCTCTTTGCAGGTTTGTTTTTAATATTTTTGATAGATACTCCCAGGCACACGCTGAATCCAACCTGATTGAACACGGACCTGTTGCACACACAAATTCTGTTTAGTTTTACTTAGCCTTTAGACGCTGCATGAAATTCTCTGCTACTGAGATAAGATTATAAAAGTAGAATTGAGCCTCGGCACTGACCATGACCATTCTCAGAGGCGTCAGGTCAATGGTTTGGTTCACCCTGCTTAACCCAGGTGCCCATGAACTGGAGCAGATGCAGCTCATCTTGGAGTCCATCCCCGTGATCCATGAGGAAGACCGACAGGAGCTGCAGAGTGTCATCCCTGTTTTTGTCCGTAGGGACATGTCTGAACCCCAGACCCCACTGTCCAAGCTGCTTCCTGGGGTTAGCGAGGAGGGTGAGTTTTGGTTGACTTATCACGCAGCACCTTGGCAACACAAGTGACGAAGATTGTTCCACAGCCAGAGTGCATGGCCTCAGTATGGTGAAGCCTTTGTTTAGCTGGAGTAATGTTTGGGAGTACCTTTACTAAGTTTTTTTTTTTTTTTTTTTTTTTTTTTTTTTAACTTCTCTTGCTAGCTCTTGACTTTTTGGGGAAAATCTTGACTTTCAATCCCATGGACCGTCTGACTGCTGAAGAGGCCTTAGCCCACCCCTACATGAGTGACTACTCCTTCCCGCTCGATGAGCCCATCTCCAGCCACCCCTTCCATATTGAGGATGAGGTAGATGACATCTTGCTCATGGATGAGAACCACAGTCATGTGTACAACAACTGGGACAGGTAAAAAATAAATAAATAAAAAAAATACATTTTCTGTTATTTAGCTATACTCTGGGATCAAAACTTTGACATTTTCAAGTATGTCTTATCATGTGAGTATGAGATTTTTCTTTAAATATTTTTCAGATATCAGGACAGTCAGTTCTCAGACCAAGACTGGCATCTGTATAGTACCCATGAGGAAGACGATGTCCAGCTGGACCCCCGAGCCATGTCCGAAGCAAATGATGAAGACGAAGTTCAGGTTGACCCACGCAAGTACCAAGATGGGGAAAGGGAGAAAATTCTGGAAGACCCAGTCTTCGATTCCTTTTTTGCCTCGGAATTCTGGCAGACCGAAGAACACCACGAGAACAAATATTGCGACCTGGAATGCGGACACACCTGCAACTACAAAACTGTCTCTCCCTCTTACCTGGATAACTTGGTGTGGCGTGACTGTGAAGTCAACCATTACTATGAACCCAAACTCATCATCGACCTGTCCAACTGGAAGGAACAGAGCAAGGAAAAGGCAGACAAGAAAGGCAAGTCAAAATGCGAGAAGAATGGCCTGGTCAAGGCCCAGATTGCCCTGGAGGGAGCCTCGCAGGATCCCACTGAGAAGGATAAGCAACAGGAGAAGAACCAAGGCTTTGACTTTGACTCCTTCATCGCGGGCACCATCAAGCTGAGCCTGCAGCCAGATTCCTGCGAGGTGGGCCTCCTCAACGAACGCAACACCTCCGTCTCACAGCTGGAGAGCAAGAGTTCTGTGCCCAAGTCCATCAGTCAGGAGAAGGACGAGAAGTGCCTGGTGAATTTAGCCCAGCAGGAAGGCTGGACACCCAGTCCCTGGGAGAGATTTAGCCACGTGGACATCGTTGGAGAAGAATGTTGCCTGATTGATGAGGTGTGCTGGGACGTGAGGAAGGACGAGCATCTGCAGAAGGAGACCACCTACACCAGCTATTTGGACAGGCTGTTCAGTAAGACGGAAGAGTTGCAAGGATCGGAAGCAGTGATGGTACAGGAAGTGGACGAGGCCTTCGTGACCCGGACCGGGGAGCTTGTCTTTAACATGCAGCTGGACTCCTTGCCTTTCCCCAAATTTGATAGCACTGCTGATTCTCCACTCAAGTCCATACAGGCAACTCTAACTCCCTCGGCTGTAAAATGTTCCCCTCGAATCGCCCACAAAACATACAGTAGCATTTTAAAGCACCTGAATTAAAGGCCCAGAAACCCAGTCCTGATATTTTACTTGAATGATTTCAGTTTTTATGCCATTTCTTTTATTCGAAACATCAGTTGACGTGCTGCTTGCTACTCGCATTGAGTTCTGTTTGGCTTTAGGGAGTCGATGACCACATCTTATTTGAAAACAGCTGGCATGCAATTTGCACAGTGTACTGTAGATACAGTGAAAAGGAAGAGGTGTGAGATGGACAGACAGGAAGGACAGAAAAGGTGAAGGGTGGTGAAGGATGGATAGACCACCGTGAGGTCATGTGTTTTCACTAGAGGCACCCTGGTTGGGAAACACCCTGTAAATTTGGGTCATGTCACAGGCTACACCTCCTATAGAATGACAGGGAGTTTCTTTCTTTATCATTTCAGTAATTCTCCATCGTCTCATTAAGTCTGCAGTCTAACTTTTTGACGTACTTTCCCAAAAACACCCACTGAAACATTTCATACTTCAGTCATTTTACATGTGGCAAAACAGCAACCATCAAATGTCTTTGAATTTTTTTGCTCAGATGTTATCTACCTCAAGGTAACAGCAGAAAGTGGAGAAATCTGGACATCTCCAGCAGTGCTTTAGCCACGTTCTTCATTGTGTTGGACAGTGCGACATCGCCTGCTTTATTTAGCCTTTTTGCCATAGTGAAGTGTTGAGGTCATTATTTATTTTTCAGCCGACGTGTGATATTTATTGTAACAACGTGCAATTTCAGTGTGAGTGTTGGAAAAGCAAAGGCATTTGATTTGCATAATCCTGTTTAGCATATACGGTACATCAAAAAATATCATCTGCTTAAGTTGAAGCTGTAATTTTTTCCAGATTTTCTTGCATAATTACATCCTTTTTTTGTCCCGCTGGTCTTTATTTATTTTTTTTTTTTAGTCAGAGGTACTTCAATCTTCCATTATAGCGGTTAATGTATTTTATTAGTGATGGGACAAATGAGGCTTCAAAACCAGTGGAGGGTGATTGGTAGATCAGGATAGTCCCACCCACCATGGGTTTTGAAGCCTCATTTGTCCCGTCACTACAGTATACTGAAAGTGCGCCTGTAAGTCTTAATTTTTTTAAATTTAGAATATACTGATAGTCACGTGCATGGAAAAAACAAACGAAAGGTACATTGAAACTAGTAAACTGTATGTCATTAAGTTTAATTTTATATTTTTATTACAATTTGTAAATTTTTTTCCAAAACAAGCATGAATTTCAAATTTAAATACATGATAGCATGTAAAACATTAATGTTGGTACTTTATTATTGGGTCCTCATCAAATATATATGTAAAGAAGTTTTATTTTCTGTTTTTGAATTTAACTGTTACATGCAAAAGCAGAACTAAAATATAAACTGTGTCATGGCACTGAGGAAAGTTCTCTGCAGACTCCTGTCAAGACTTTCGGAGCCTTGGTGTGGTGAGCCTCCCTAACGTACATAGCATGTCTGACTGGAGACCAGGGCATGAAGCTCCTCGTTACCCTGCAGTGAGGCTCGCTGGCTGAATGCTGGACTCTGGTGGTAGTGGGTAAGCCGTGACTGGCGAGTGGTTTGGCGAAAATGTCATCGGGGATCTATCGGCAGCTTCAGGACGCATCGAGGCTCAGATTGGGCAACTTCCCTAGTGACATCGCATTAACTCTTGGTGGTTTTTCTCAAGTGCCTTAACACTGTTGCATCGCTCTTATTTGAAATATAATAAGGCTTTATTATGTATTCATGAATTGTTCCAACACCCTTTTCAGTTAAGTCTTTGATATGAGAAGATTTGTATTGTGTTTTTGCCCACCCCCCACTATAGATTTTTAAGCAGATTTGTCACTGTATACCATCTCTTCCCAGAGACTACATTTTTTTTTTTTTTTGTTGAATTTGAAATTTTAATGAAAAGTTAAATTTTAAGTCTAAGCTTTCACATAAATTGCACCATATGCCTTTTTTTTTTTTTTTTTTACAGTATTTTGCATTTATCATTTTACAACTGAGCTGTGTTGTGTGATGCCCCTACGCAAAATGCCAGGAAATGTTGGAAAGGCTGTTGTAGTACTTTTCCGTGAGAACCTTTCTGGAGCTTCTCTAACAAGTCCTCACTCTGGCAGGATTTCTGCAGGTCATACAGTTTTCCTTCTGTTTGCCAACAAAGCAAAACTGCTCCCCCCCACTAAAAAAAAAAAATAAAATAAATCATTGAAAAATACAGGTCAAGTCGTCTCACTTGATTACATGCCAACCTGCAGCAATGTGCGACATGGCTGAGCCACAGCCACCAAGACCCAAAGCCAGAAAGTGCCGGAATCAGTGCTGTACTGCCCTCCTACAGCTAGAGGGTCTTAGACCTGAGAGATACAACACAAGGAATGCGACCCATTAGCCCATTAGCTCTCTTGCAGAAATGTCACTGTCTGAGGGGCGTGTCCTCACCAGATACACTGGCAAACTGGCAGGCAGGGATGACCACCATGGTACACATACATGTAAAGCAGAATGTTGGAGATCTCTTTTGGGGGGACGACATGATACACATAAAGCAGAATGTCGGAGATCTGTTTCGGGGGACCAACATGATACACATAAAGCAGAATGTAGGAGATCTGTTTCGGGGGACCAACATGATACACATAAAGCAGAATGTAGGAGATCTGTTTCGGGGCACCAACATGGTACACATAAAGCAGAATGGCGAAGATCTGTTTTAGGGGACCAACATGGTACACGTAAAGCAGAATGGCGAAGATCTGTTTCAGGGGACCAACATGGTACATGTAAAGCAGAATGGCGGAGATCTGTTTTAGGGGACCAACATGGTACACGTAAAGCAGAATGTCGGAGATCTGTTTCGGGGCACCAACATGGTACACGTAAAGCAGAATGTCGGAGATCTGTTTTAGGGGACCAACATGGTACACGTAAAGCAGAATGTCGGAGATCTGTTTCGGGGAACCAACATGATACACATAAAGCAGAATGTAGGAGATCTGTTTCGGGGGACCAACATGATACACGTAAAGCAGAATGTAGGAGATCTGTTTCGGGGCACCAACATGGTACACGTAAAGCAGAATGGCGGAGATCTGTTTCGGGGCACCAACATGGTACACGTAAAGCAGAATGGCAAAGATCTGTTTCGGGGGACCAACATGGTACACGTAAAGCAGAATGTCGGAGATCTGTTTCGGGGGACCAACATGATACACATAAAGCAGAATGGCGAAGATCTGTTTTAGGGGACCAACATGATACACATAAAGCAGAATGTCGGAGATCTGTTTCGAGGGACCAACATGGTACACGTAAAGCAGAATGTCGGAGATCTGTTTTGGGAGGTGACTTGTCTAGGTCCATGCGGCTCTCTCCTCGTGACAGTTAAAGGTGTGCGGCTCTAACTCCAGTTTGCCCCCAGGGTGACAACTGAGGTATCCAAAACAACAGCACTCCTGAGTTACTGCTGCCCGAGTGAAACGCGTCAGTTCGGAACGTGTGTCATAATTTTGAATGGTTCTGGCAATGGTGGCCTGAGGTGGTAGATGTCATGTGATGAGGCCTGTGGTGACTAAAACAGGCTCTTCCACATGTTCTCATTCCATGGAGGACAGACCAGGGGACAAAACAGGATGCTGATCTGGTTATGAGAACCCTACTGGGGCAGAAACATTGGTAATGATTCATCTTTCAATCAAACTTAATACATATTGATATATACTCATTGTAAACTTTGTTCTTTAAACCCCACCCATAGGCCAATGTGTGACGAAACCTAAATAAATGCCTAGGCTGGACCATTGAAGCCAGTTTAACGCTCCACCAGGGCGAGTCGGGTTCCACTTCCATTAGGGTGCCCGACAAAATGACTACCGTACCACCCACGTCCTTTTTGGGGGCTGGCAGTCTCCCCTGCAGTATTTATGAGCCCCACCTGCCGCAGCCCATCGGCCATGACCAGCTCAGGTCTGCTTTAGCACCTCATGCTAGTTTGTGTGCCGGAGGCGTAAAAGGTAAACTCTTGGCACGCCATTTCTCCCCAGGTCAGCTAGTGTTCTCTGAGAAGGTACTGTTTGAAAAGAAAGCTGCTTTTGAGTAAAAGTCAGCTGAGGACAAAGCCAGCTAAATGACTTGCTGGACATATCAATTAAACAGAGAATGAATGGCTCATTAGGTAGCATTGATCTATCACACCACCAGGACTGGGGGTTCAAATCTTGCCCTGCTGTGTGTGTGTGTGTGTGTGGGTTCACGCCGTTCGTACGTTCTTCCCATGTCGCACTGGTCTGCTGCGGGTACTCCGGTTTCCTCCTGCAGTTCAAAGACACGAATCCTATCCAACACCTCCTAACCATTTGTTGGGGTCGCGAGGGGCCCTGGAAGCTATCCCAGGCAGCACAGCACCCTGGACGAGATTCCAGTCCTTTGCAAGGCACACAAAATCATATGCTACATGCAGTATAAAAATACCACTTAGCTTAATTCATGTCTTTGGAAAAACGCACCACACGAAAAGAACACGCAAGCTCTGCACACATGGAAAAGACGTGATATACCAAAGCTTTATGCTTTCTGTCGCCTTGGATAGACTCCAGGTCTCCCCATGACACTGACCAGCATAAGTGTGTAGATGATCAATGGATGACCACGGTTTGACCACGGTTTGTGCGGCTGATGAGTCATGCCCTTTGGGAGACAACATGCTTTTAATCATCCTACAACACCAATGCCCTCATTATTATATTTGCCCATTTCAGGAATCAGAAATCCATTTTACGATCAGTTGAGCAAAAAAAAAAATAAAACCCATGTTAAAATAACAAAGGTACTTGTGTCCATTTTGACATAATGTTCCAGTGCAGGCTTAAGTGTCTGTAGTGTAGGACTATCAGCAGGAGGAGGAGTTAAAAATAATGTCACTGGGAATAAAAGGTGAGACTTAAAATGGATGGCTTGTACATTTAAGGTCAGGGATGCTGTTGTTTCCTGCATACTAATTAAACCTCAGCGAAAGGGTCATATTTTGAATAAACTCTCTTCTTAACTGAACCAGAAAACCCTAAAAGTCACACAGCTTCATGATCCCACCCCACACCCCCAGAACACGACAAACATCACACAGCAAATTTGAACCAGCTGCGATGGATATCCACATCACGTGGAATATAAAGGACACAAGATGCTTCCTAATACCAGAATGGACGTAGCTGCCACCCTCCGATCGTATTGCTGGAAAACCTTTTGTATAGCCTCACCAATATATGGATATTTTCCCCCTTGGGCATGAACTTGGGCCTGATAAACAACGTACAAAGACATGGTGTGGTTAATGTTTCCCCTTTATGGTAGCTGAAACATCACAAACAGAAAGTACACCTGCAGTGTCACCTTAATGTCTTAACTGGAACAGCTACTGAAACAAGACCTGCATGGTCACAGTTTTTTCCACTTTTACTAGCAAGTCACGTTTGACGTTGCCCCCCCCCCAAGCTGACAGGATCTGGGCTCATCCAGTTACATCAGTTTTATGCAGGCTTGCAGAGGTAAGTCAGTTCTGCACATATTTTGAGCTCCTTCACCTGTCCCTCTGTTGCAGTGGGCACTGAATTGTCATAAACCTGGTGGATCACTACTTTCTCAAAAAAATTAACAATTTTAAGAAAAATCTCAAAGGCTAAACCTGTCTCGCTGGCCTCCTCCCAAAAACTACTCTGTTATCCTACCCTGAAACAAACAGCCAACAAACCTGTTACACCCTGCAATACCCTAGCAGCTCTAAATGGCAGAGCAAATATTAACAGATGTGCCCAGGGCTGTGTGGCGCCCAGGAAAAGTCTTCCCCACTCCCCAGTAAACCCTGAGCTGATTGCATGCAAAAAAAAAAAGTCAGGAAAGGGTTATAAAATGCCAACTCAGTCAGTTATGAAAATAGCAAAATAGCTAGCTTAAGAGAAGTGTGTGACGGGGGGTCTGTGCTCTTTATTTGCAGATGGTGTGGAGGTAAAACCTCAGTATGTTGTTTTAACTTTAGCGGAAACTTCAGGTCTGTTTCAGTGTTCTGTTTTGTAGTTTAACATCATTGTTGGTGACCGAGTAGAATGTTTTGCATCGAAAGCAGTATTTTCAGTGAGGATACAAGTGGTCTGCTGTCTGACAAGGCTGCATACATTCATTATACTTACTCAGTCAGCTCTTTGTTTCCAAAAGTGCCTCACCTAATGAAGAGTTGTCGTTAAATTTCAAATCTACAACACTTTCCCCACGGTTATTCCCTGCCTGCTTGTTTTTCCATGTGCTTATCAGATAGAGAGAGCATGCATACAGTTCCACCATTAAAAAAGCAACCAAGCCTCTTTCCAAAGCAAGGCTGGCTTTTCTCAGGCTCAGGCCATTTCCATCCCATAGTCCACAACCCCTCTGCAGATATTACTACTTTGTCCGCTCCGTCCAAGACTGAAATAACAGGTGCCAGTTCAGAGAGCTTCCTGTCTGCTATGACCGTTATGTCCCTTAAATAATAACGAAAATTGCACTGAAAAAATGCCATTCTTTCAACATCAAAGTTTCTCATGTCCTGCCCTGTAAAAATACAGACATTGGTGTGTTATCATCTACGCCTGGAATAGCTGAGAAACAATTAGGTAACTATGTTTCTGGAAGTTTAATTAATAGCGATGGGGGAAATCTGGATTTGCTTAAAATGGACACATTTATCAGGGAGTCAGTTTGTCCACAGGGATAATTTACCATAACTTATTTTAACAATCGGAGCTTTTAAAACTGGTCAGTCTCAGGCTGTGCTACACCTCTGCTGCCATTTTCTGTAGAGAAACTGAGACTGGAGGTTTGGACAGTTAGTGGAAAATAACCAGAAAGAGTTTTTTTTTAGTGATGGGACAAATGAGGCTTCCAAATGTGTGGTGGGTGGGAGGATCCTGAATTACAAATCCCAGCATTGATTGGTTTCCAGCCACCGTGGGTTTTGAAGCTTCATGTTGCAGCAGCATTGATTGGTTCGTTTGGGGTACTCCCACCCATCATGAGTTTTGAAGCCTCATTTGTCCCACAACAAGTCTTTTCCCTTCTCCACAATTAGGGAGATGTCTTCTGCTTGAATTAGCCTTGTTATGACAGAGGGTAATGAAGCGGCTTTCGCAGAGTCCTTCATATTTTACATTATCAAACACCAAGCAGGCGCTGGTCGAAACCATGCCTGGGCACCAGCAGCTTGATGGGAGCAGGAGCAATGCTGCACAGGCTCTCAAAAATGGCCAGCCATTTACCGCCGGTCAGTTGGAGAGGCATTTTGTTCCGGATTTAAGCCAGAAAAAGAATGGAAGTGAAAGAGAGGCAAATTAAATGGCTGATTTAAAATGGTATCTGCACTACACATCTGTACACTGTGCAAAATCATTACCTGCAAATCACTGTAATCATGTTATTCCATAAGGGGACGAGGCGCAGCTTTTCTTGGACAAACCACTCCACCTGTCTGTATTCTTTTATATACATTTACACAAGAAAATATTACCCATTAGCCGCAGGTTAGCACAGCCCCCTTACTTCACTAATGGCCACTGTCTGTGTTTACACATCCTGTCTAGTGTTTGCCTACAGCAGAAGCAGCCCTGACCGTTCGGTTTCACAGGCCGATAACCCTTTAGCTGTCAGCCCCAATACCATGGCTGTGATGTGTTTATTTTTGCTAATGTTAGTGCCCATGACTACATTCATTACATCTGAGACAGTGTGTTCTACATTCCAGCAAGCTGGGCAGTTAAATCATCCGTGATCTATCTCAAACTAAAAACTTTGCTTGTTTTTTTCAGTAATTAGTATCAAAAAAGTATTTTTTTTATGACAAATGTTTCAATCACACTGAAATGATAAAAATGTTATATTAAATCACATGACTAACTCCATATTCATTGTAGGCCTAAACAGGTACCGTGTATCTTTTCCTCTTTGGAAGTGAATTGTGACCCTGCACTGTTTCATTAACTCCAGAGTAAACTCATCCAACTTTCTTTGCAAATCCTCAACTCCAGTTCCTCCACACGTTCAGCTATCCTTCTGATGTACACATCTCCACTTAGACGTTGACATGCCTGAGAGGAGATTTCCACCTGAATGGCTCTAAACAAGTCTGGCTCCTCTGTCATGAGCATACCTGTCATGGCCTTTATGAACCTTCCGTGACAACCGGCTCACAGCTCATGAATCAGTAGCAGTAACCACGACTTGCATATTTTTCATCTCCGACAGCCAGAGAGACTGGATTCTTTGTGACTCTGCCTGCCAAGAGGGTTCTAGTCATCTCCATTGTGTTCCAGCCTACTCCTCTCTGAACAACCATCCTCCTACCCCATCTGGAACGTGTGCTCACCTTGTTTCAAACAACTGTACCTGTATACAGACCCCTCCTCTCCTTCAGCGGCGGGAACATAGCTTAAGCATTTCGGCCTCAGGGCAGCAAATAGCTGAAGTGCACAAAAATTCTGTACATTTTCTCTTCCATCACCTCCTACCTGAGTGCTTCACTTTTGCATCTTCTTATAACTTGTGTAATGATTTCTTCATCCATGCCTTTTTCATTCGCTCATGTTAGTCAGATCAGACATTGAATTACACCTTCAGATGAAGTGTTCCTCTATGCATAAACGTAACACTACATTAACACTTAATTACTGAATTTAAATGAATGTTCTTGTGTGTGTGTGTGTGTGTGTGTGTGTGTGTGTGCTTGCTAGGTATTGTTGATTACATTTAATATATCCTATTTTACCCAAAAGCTAATATATGTCTGCCAGATGACAGCACTACTTTCAAAGCACAAGACCCATCAAATAGCTTTTTCATAATCAACACTGCTGCCTGATACATTAAAATGTCAGTCTGTTAAATACATTTTTGCTCACGTTAAAGATACGTATTCATGTTTCACAAGGTACTGTGCCATATTTGCCATTGTGCAGTAGGTACTAACAGGCAGAAGGGAAAAAACACCGTATTTGCAATGATGCTCCTCTAAGACTAAGTTATAAACAGTGCTCCGTCCATGAAAGGTGAAATGTTTCATGATTACAGTCTTAGATCTCTTTGCACCATTGGCTCCTAATTTGCAACTGTACAGTGACTTATGCCCCATGACAGACGTTGGGTTTCTTCTGGGAAATGTCAAACAAATTTCACCCCACAAATTACAATGGCTGAATAAATCATCTTGTGGCTGGCAGCAAGGCACGGCAGTATTTTTAGCCATACAGCAAAAGCTTTAATAGACCGTCTGGAGGAAAAACACTAAATTTTGATGCCAACCCAGTGTGGGTGCAAAGCAATTGAGTCCACAGCAGTGGGCTTAATGAGTCATTAAGCCTACATAAAGATCAGGGTCCCACAGGGCACTGAAATGACACTTTTCATGAGTGTTGCTCATGTCTGTCTCATACACGCTTCCCATCTCCCATCCACTGGCTGGCTGCCAAACTCAGGGTGACACACATGCCATAGAATGGGCATTGTGGGCATCCTTCCATCACGGGAGTGATGAAAACGGGTCTCACTACTCCTTCTGCCCACAAGCAAATGTTCTGCATTCCTCAGCCTTCTCCCTAGCAATCAGCAAGCACGGGGTTAACCGTTTTAACTCTGAGGGCTTGGCCTGCAGCCAGCAGAGGTTCATTCATGATGTTCACTTCCTATCTTGATATCAGACAAATATTGGACAGGGTGAAGCTCTTTGCATTCGGCCATATTTGCATGTTTGAGTCTTGGTTCTGCGCTGGTTATGCATCCTGTCTGTGTTTCAGGAGGCTGGAAAAATAGGCTATTTTGGCCCAAGACAAAAAAAAGAAGGCCACAATCAAATAGGAACCTATGGGAGCAAGCAGTGACTTAGAGATCACGTTGAAATTATCAAAGCTCAGTGGTCATAATGATGGAAAGAGATTAAAATGTTCTCAGAGCTGTGCTTACTGAGGACATGTTCCTGAAATGGACTGAGGCCCTTGCTGCACATTCGCAATGCTGCTTGGGGCTATCACGTTACCATTCTGAATGATCATCAACGCATAACGATGGCTGGCCCGCTAGCAAAGGAATGTTCCGCAGTGCCAACAATCCACTTGATGGATACACATACGAGGTTTGCACGCGGCAAGAAAGTGGAGTTTTACTCAGTGGCAGCTCCTGGCCCTTCCAAGTTCCACAGATATTGGAGTTATGTGGACCTTTACTCTAAGCCACTTGCAAAATCTAAGCATAACAGCGGCATGCTGGGTCTTTTTTCCAGTACTTCGATGGCCAATGGTAATCCTGAGAAATGTAAAACTTACATGGAGATTACCTTCTTTTTTCAGGCCACAAAAGTAGATTTGGTTTATATAACAAAGCTAGCTCATGGGTTTTTGTTTTTTCTTCTTCTGTTCCAAGTCACCTGATCTTGAAGAGCAGAAAACAGTGTCATGGTCAGGTGGACAGTATTGCTGAAATACGAGACCTACCCCAGCCTGCATCCTGCCAAATGTCACACTTGTTTCCACACCCTTTAATTTCCTGCCCCACAGCAGTACAGACACTGGCATATTTCTAAAGCTCTAGTGCCTAACTGCACTAAGCGTGTTGACAGAATGAGAGAATCCTGTTGGGAGCACAGTTTTTGACCTTGCACTCCAATTGATGTCCTTCTTTGTAATGATTACGTTATATCCGCTTGCTTGGGCTCCCATAACTCATGATTCCTCTGCGAATCATTAACACTCGTTCATTTACTTTTTGTTTTGTTTGGAAAGCCCTGGAACCTATTTGACTTTATCAGAAATCCATGCTAGGTGAATAGGTAACAAAAACGAGAAAACAGCAACACACTTTTTTGCTAACTGATTTCTATGGGGTAAACAAGTTATTACACGTTAATGTTGACAGAGGTCCCTCTGAGCCATTCAGATGACTAATAGCTAATAAAACTGAATTGCAGATTATGTCGCAAGCAAGCATACCGTCCGTGATACTTGGAAAAAACCGGCTTACATAACACATATACTGCGTGATTCTGTTGTAGTAACACGGCGCCGCATACGTGGCTCGTGACCGGCTCTTTATGGGCTACAGTGGCGCCACCTGGTGGAAGATCATGGAAACCCGATAAGGCCAATTTAAACGCGAAAGCGGTCGTTCTTAGTGCCCCGGCCGAGAAGCTCCACTTAACGCACGAACGCGTTCGGTTTCGTGGCTTTTTTTTTTTTTTTTTTTTTTTTGTATCTCCGATAAAATTCAAAAAGCCGACTCTGCGTCAAAGCGTAAGGTAAGTTTAAGCTGCGGCTTAAATTATGAGGAAGATATCTTGCACCGACGCCCGAATGCGTGTCATTATTTATCGCACCCTTCCTGTTAAAATCGAGAGATACGCTTCTGTTTAAAAAATGACGTGCTTCACTGTTACGTAATGCAACGCTGGCTTTCAACAGCAGTGACTCTAGAAAAGCCCTTTAAATGAACAGGCTGATCATCTGAGTCGAATTCTTGAATCCCCCAAAGTCCACTCGCCAATTTAGAGGGCCATTTAATAATAATGCATAGGAGCGCAACACAACGAGCGTTTATCCGAGTCTCCACAGCTACCAACAACTATATAAACACAGCAACAGCGAGTACCGGTACTCACAGCAAAAGGCAGAATACTCAGGGTGGGCAAATAATGACATATACAAAGGGGACACATCACAGTAAAGGGCACAACTGTAACACACTATTTACAACGTGTTTCATAACTGTGTAGGCCATAGTTATGGTACAGCATACACCGTGGGTACCAGCAGGTGCCCTTACAGCTCCACCATATGACAGGGTCAAAACAGCTCAATGCTCTTAGACTGCAGTCCAGTAAACCTTTCGGATTACCATGCAGTGTGTCTAGCTCAGAGACGATCAAACGTCTGCAGGCGAGCTGCATCATATACAAGTCTGGATATCGCACGAAATCTGCACAGCCCATCAACCCGATCAGTTCCCTCTGCAGATTTCCATCTCCCTGTATATCCTGTAGCAGCACATCTCCCGTGTTATCGTGGCGATCAAAACGAAAAGTACAGTTTAGATAAGAAAAACAGCCGATTGATCGTGACAATCTCCAGCAGATCTTCTTCGTCTGCATCATGGCACGGGAGGTTTAGCAATCTTCCAGATGTGAGTGAGGTGCAGCATTCCACTAACGGCAAGACTGCAGTGGTAATAAGCAAATTTAGCCTCACTGCAGGTGACACGCAAATTTTGGAAGAGAAACTCTTTTTATTAGGTGATGGACATCGAGGTCCAAAGTCTCATTCTCTGCACGATGCATCCCCTTTTCCAACAGGTATGGGGAATAGCAAAGAATACTCTGTCTGGAAAGTTAAGGGTGAATTTTGTAGTTCTACCCATGCTTGTGTATATGTGTGTCTTTAAACTGTTTGTTGTTCAGC
This sequence comes from Gymnarchus niloticus, assembly GCA_009936485.2. NCBI lineage: Eukaryota > Metazoa > Chordata > Actinopteri > Osteoglossiformes > Gymnarchidae > Gymnarchus > Gymnarchus niloticus. The sequence continues at coordinate 5,835,381 of JAACJT020000007.1, forward strand.
TGCACTGACATGAGCAGGATGGAATGAATGAAGTCAGCAAGCTTTATTCCTGAACAGACTTGCCTTTTCTGCTGTGCTGCTGGTTTCTGGATATTCCCAGCAAGCCAACCCCCCTCTTGTTTTGTCCTATAATAACACCCATTTGCACTCGGCTGACTAGCTAGCCAAACATACACAGCTTGGCTTTCATCCTGCCAATCTATTTAGGTTGTGTGGCAAAAAAATCTTAGTTTTAGGCCCCAGGTGCTCCATGATTCTGAGCAGGACACGTGGTTAGAAGATGGATGCATGGTTAAAACAAACGTTCAGCTCTTCACTTCGATCACCACCTTTAGGCTTTGGATTCACAGTCAGCTGTGGTATAATGTGGAAATGTCCAATAGCTTAAAGAAGCCAGTATTTAAACCCCTCTTAATAACCTCTCTACTTCCTGGTAAACATCCAGTAGGGTTACTTTTGGGATGTGTTTCTGCTATTTAAATGCATAAAGAGGAAATGTCATGCTGTACTAAAGTATAAGCAACACTTGTCTGGCAACAATGCTTTTGTTTGTTCACAATATCCACACTACAACAGGAAATTAGGTCAACGGTATTCACCATTATCAGTGACAGGCAATGTGACAAATGGAGTCTTTGTTTGGAGCATCTATGGTCCCTGAAAAGACAATGATTTCAAAGAATATCTGGATTACTCTAGTACATTCCTCTGGCTCAGGGTGTCGTACAGTCCAGAAGAACACAATGGAACCATTTTCTGGGAACAGGGAGAGAGAGAAAAATCAAACTGAATACATTTGGCAATTGGACATAGCAGAGGTTGTCTGTTTTTCATTACTGGAGCATTACTGGTCAAGTCTATCTGCTCTGGTATATGCTAAGAGTATTAAAGGTTTACACAAACAAAATAACCACAGAAGCCATCTGTATCCTTGGTAAAGAGAGAAACTGAACAACACAAACATGTTTTCCAATTTTATGCATCACCAATGATAAACATTCTTAGATTATTCACACACTGCGGTGGAACTAGGTACAAGGACACAGGGACTGAACAATATAATAAAAATAAAAAAAAACTGTTTATGGACGAAACAGTAAAAAGTTAGAAGGGTCACATGTCAGCCTGAAGAGATCTCATCAGAATTGCTGTCACACTATTTACATGTTTACGCTGGATGTTTTGAAAGAGCTTTAAACGTTACTCAGCTGTTCAGGCAAAAAAAAAGGCCAGATCTCAGAGAATCCGTAACGCCCAGGAGTGTACCAGACTAGTCCTCTTTAAGACTCGAAACAACTTCCAAGCTAATGTCCTCCCCAGTGGTCACTGTGTCAACCGGTGCAACAGACTGGTAGCATTTTCACATATGAAAAGGTCTTCATCCAATGCATTTAATATGTTCTCCCGCAGGAAATCATAAGCCTTGAAAAAGAAAGTGCTGCGGCTTGGATAGAATTTTAATTAGTCACTGTGATGAGAGATTATAGCTTAATATAATAATATCTGTCCACATAAAGGAATTTGTAATGCTGGGGTCCTAAAGCTGTCTGCAGCTGGGTTGGTCGTCTCTGAAGTATCAACAGACCTTTGTTTAAGGTTATTTTTAACACGTTCGCAAACTGTAAATGCTTGCTGGCAGTGGTCCCCGTACATTACAGATGCCGCTTCATGCTGTGTGGCTCTGCCCTGATGACCGTGTGCATCAGACAGTCACAACAATGAAAAGATACACTAGGGGGCGAGCAGGAGGAAGCGACGCCGCCGGGGACTCAGATGTCTGCTATAGTGCTAGTAGGCTATATTAGGCTCCACGGTCAATGAGAAGGTAAGATTAGAATCTGCTCTGAGATTAATCGCTTTGTGTTCCTATCTCTGTCATGGCTTTTGGCAGGGAATGGGCCCTCGGTCGACAAAGGGGTCAGCGAAGGCCAGGATCTGGAGGAAATACAATCTCAGTGGTGTCGCGTCGTTCCCATTAGCATAAACGGCATGGTTATCGGAAAGAACACAGAGTAAAGGATGTCTGAAATGCTAACGCGGACCGCTCCCCTTCTATCATGACCAAGTCATAGGCTGAGCTATTAACGGGCAGGATTACAAACCACACTACAACTCTGTTAACTAGCAGGCGCTAGGACGTCAGACTGGGTGAGCTCACGCAATGCTAATGTTGCGCTTAAGTGCTAGGACTTGCGCCGGGCACCACCTTGGCTCTCATGGAGCCGAGGATTGGGTTGCAGTTTTCTGAGAGTCAAAGCTTTTCTGTTTGGGAGTAAATCCGGAACACCCATCCCACCCTTCCTATAACAAGGCTGATAACACATGGCTGCAAACTCCACACGAAGGCCCAGACCCCTCCCAAACAGCCCGTATAGGAAAATCCATTTACTCAGTCAGTGCTTTCCAACTCGCCCGTGACCGCAAGAGCACTCATTAAGTTGTGGAGGATGTTCAAAGGCTATATTATACAGATCACCTATATTGCCACTAAATTTGATCCGCTATCCACTTCTCACCTCCCTGCCATAAAAACCACCGGTTACCATCCATTCCTGGCTTAGCTCCCATGCAAAATGGCCCGTCAAAACACAAACACCGGGCGAAACAATACACCGTGAACGAGGGGCTGCTCTCCGTCCCACTATTTGCCTACAGGCCGGGGTCACACTTTCATGATTTAACTCCTAAACTGGAAATGCGAGATCCCGTCGACAAATGGAACAGACAGCAAGGGAAACACGTCGTGTTGTAGAAAAGGTCACATTGACAGGACTTCACAATACCCTGCAGGAGGGAGTTTTGCTAACATTTCGTCAGACCGCTTCGCAGTGCTAATGTTGGACGCCAAAGCACCAAACTATGACGGACATGCTTGGTGACTTAGTGAATCATGACGCTTGTCCATATATCTCCAGATTATATGTTTCAAAACATACGAGTATACAATTAGACCAGTGAATTATCTGAAATGAAGGTCTGAAGATCAAACCCAAGGACTCTGTTTGGACTTGTAGGAAGAGTTCCACTCAGCCTGTTTGCTGTATGAACATGTGTTCGCCGGATCCTTTCAGAAAAAAATGTAGATCCTGACCCCAGCCACACCATGTTGCCACCAGCCTTCATGCGCATGACTCAACAAGATCCCCTTTAACCCTGTTTTACCGCAAAACAGTCTGTGTGTTTAGCTCATCTCCCTGGTAACGTGCTCTACTTAGCTGATGACAAAGGCAGATGATACCAAAGCGTCTGCTTGGATCCCAAATGACGAATCGGGCTGCATCAGTTGCAGCTGATGTTAACATCGTGAAGCCTTTTTACCGCCAACTGGTATAACTGTAGTCAATGCCTGCAGTGCCTGACCAAAAAAAAAAAAAACTTCTTAAAACTTTATCCAGTGGAAGATACTCAGAAGGATTAACTGTAGAATCCCAATATACATCTACAAATGTTGGCCTAGAGTAGCTGAGCAAATAAGTGTTCGAAAGCAATGTCAAGAAAGAATGGAATTTAACAAAAAGGCATTGCCACTGCACTGAAAACTTTAGAGAATAGTCTTGCATACCTTTCTGATCAAAAACCCATTAGTGTACATTTCACGTTTCATGTGTTCCATAGGACATCATGTAAATCGAAGACCTTTGCAGGCGTTAACAAGAACACATTAAAAGCTGTTTAACTTGGCTCGCCTCTGCATTTTCATAGCACAGATGCCACTGCCTCTAATGAATCGATACTGGCACATAAGAGGACTCAAAGGGGGGAATGAAAAGAATTTAATTCTCGGTTATTTACATACCTTCCTGCCAGATGACTGTGGACGTGATGAGCAGAAGGAGAGCAATGTTACTGTAAAAATTAGGTTAGAAATGAGGGCAACCATTCATCAGACTTCAAAAAGCTTAGCCCACGTCGCCAGCGTTAGATCAGTTACATGCACCTACACCACAACAAAATGGATCTGACTGAATTTACAACACAAGCTAAAAGAGTTCATTGTTCTTACAGTAAAAGTCACGCTCTTGTCTTTCCCGAAAGCTGGGTCCTGAGGACCACACAAAGACTGTCACTTTGGCACAAGCGGGTATTTCTGCTGCTTTTGGATACCTCCATGTTGTATGTTATGACTTGCTAGCCTTTGCTATGCAGAAATGACAATTATGGACCCAGTCAAAGCAACAGAGGACCAAAGCTTTGAGATGAAGATAGAAGAGATTGCCATGAAATGGCCCCAACAGAGAGCTACACTGGGTTTTTCCTCCTTTCAGAAGAATGCCACTATGGGTACAGGTATACAAATGCAACACAACAAAACCCTACGCATTTCGTCATGCGGCAACTCAAACGTGGTGACTTCAGACACCCTCATCTGAGTCATGTCTCATCTTTTTTAAGGGCACATTTCTTCTATTGAAATGTAGATGGACTACAAGCCAGTCTCGGGACACCTGCACTGTCTGGAACATTCCATTCTCAGGGTTGGTATTTATTTACCGAAAACCTGTTGCTTCTTCCATTTGAAGAAGTCATCTGGAGGTACATGAGTATGTACTGATCAATTACTGCCGCCCGTCCGGCCCGCTGGTTGGGTTTCGCTAAAGTTTTAAACCATCAGATTGTGTTTCATAGGGAGATGAGATCTTTCACAGTTACACAAGAAGCACCGATGGAGAAACGAAGGTTTGGACCTCTGTATTGGGTGACGCTCCTCAGTTCACCTTACCTGTTTTTGTTTTACCAACCTTTCGTTTATTGAAATTAGCTCATTGAATCTTCATGTCTAATTTACAAGTGGTGATGTCTTTGAGTAGACTCTATGGAAAGGTTAGAAACAAAGAAAAATTTTATTTGAATTGTGCAGGGGCAGATTGTCTGTTTGACCCAATGAATACATCTTGGTATTTTAAAGGCGACAATAGTTTTCTGACCTACACATGAAAGAAGATTACAGGATTATTTCAAATTAAGAGCACTCAAATTGAATGGACTAATGCCCAGCCAACACTAGGTGTCAGGAAACCAATTAGGAATCCTGCATATTGTATTTAAAACCAAAACTGTTGAATAAAACCCACGCAACACAGGGAGAACATCCTACAAACTCCACACACAGGATTTGAAACCCGTGTCTACAGGTATGAGTGGATGGTATCCCACCCACTGTGTCACCATAACAATGCAATAACATCTGATGCATCGACCAAGATGATTCAATTAACACCAGCAGCTGAGAATGAAACCCTCAGGGTGACGGAGAACATTGCCTACTTCTCTCCGACAATATGCTCGGGAAGGGTTCTTTTTTTTTTTGTCTTCACATGTTTTCAGGAGTTAAAAAATGTTTGCCAAACTCACAAGTGCATTTTATCATGGCTCAGTAATAAAGACCAAGTGGCCACTAATATTCTGAACAATCTGGAAAAAGTCAGTGTCACAAGAACTTATTTTGGTCAAAACTTACATTGTTTTAAAGATTATAAATACACAGCACAGCCAAAGAGTGTGTTCAGATTGTTTCACAGCATGCCGATCATAACACTATACATACTACTCCTATACTTAGAATGAACAATTTGGAAATCAGGTGGGTACAGTCATAGTCAATGGTTGACGTCATTTTTGTTACCCATTTGACGTCCACTGACTGTGGAAATCTCTTAGCTATATAGCTGCAGCTATTTTAAACATTGCAAAGCCAATAGTGGTTTCCTGACTAAACGGTACTGAGGGGACTTCTAGAAAAAGTTCATTAGCTACCATCAAGGCAGATTCTAGTCAGTATACAAGCATCGCGTACATTTTATCAATTCCTTACTGATATAACCAACTACCCACCAGTAAATACCTGCCACTCTGCTTTTAATGGCCGGCAGTAACCAACATGAAAAAGTGACTAATTCTCCAAAGGGATCAAACGAAACGTGCCGTTAGCTAATTGTTTCCAACAGATTCGTTGTATGGTGATTAGACTAGGGAGGGAGCTGACTAAGTCTGAATCCATCCAGAATCCACCCTGCACAAGATAAGACAGTTATTATTCATGGACTGTTGCAGATAGTTTTGGTCTGTGCACAAATACACAATAGGAGGCTAGGTGTGTACTGAAAAGTAAATACAGCAAAAAAAAGACCCAAATAAAAACAAAACAACGTGGTCAAAAATATTTACATAGTCATTCACCCAAGGCAGCTGAAGAGTAGCTATAAATGCTACTGGGAACTTGTGACTAAACCCATGGAGGTTGTTTGTCATGCGGTTTTTCGCATGCACCCCCAAAAGGAAATCAGTTTCCGAGTGTGTCTGCATCAGCAATTTCATCATCACCACCCGTGGTGTGTGTTCCACGTTGGGTTTTATGCGTCAGAGTCAAAACCTTAATGGATTTTAATAGACACACAAGTGTGCCCTTTTCAGTTTTTAAAAATGTGTAAAGAAATTAGAAACATTTAGATATCCAAGTTATGTACGATGCCAACCATAGTTGTTGGTCCACACAGAATAAGATGAATTGCGAAAATGCATAAACATTAATTTGGAAGGCAAAGTTGAGGAAGATTTGGTGCAGAAACCTATGACACAGAAGATAAACATGAACTAGTCCCCCCCCCCCCCCCCCCCTCTTTTGCACCACTATAACTCGACCCCTCGCACGAGGCGAGGCGAGATGAAGAAATATCAACAAAACACGAAAA
>JAACJT020000007.1:5842079-5852489 GCA_009936485.2 Gymnarchus niloticus
TTAATTTGGAAAGAAAAGGTGGGGAAGATTTGGTGCCGAAACCCCTGACACCAAAAGTAAAAACAACCCAGGCCCCCCCCCCCCCCATTTTTGATTAACGTACTAAACACGGCACCTGAGAAGAGGTGACTGCAAAGTTCAAAATTCTACAATGACCATTAAATGGAAGAGAGTGAGAACGCAGAAATCAGACTAGAGGTGGGACCGGTCTACGTCCTACATGGTGGCTTAGGGGTGAAAGGCTACGTAATTGCACTTTTAATGGGTGGCAAGAGCTGCAAAATTTCTACCCTACTAGAAGTATCCATATAAGTCACGTGGTTTACTATCCCTCAGTGACTGGTTAAAGAGGCAACAGCACTCGCACTGTAAGATGCATGTGACATGCAGTCAGAATGATCTTAGTTTACAGGCTCAAGAGAAATGCTTGCTGCATCAAACTGAATAAACAGATTGAACATACACTGAAAGACAAGGTCTCTTCCGTTTTATTAAGAAAGGGTTTAATAAATAAATTGATTTAAAAATAGAATTATGAATCAGCTTTACAAGTTCAATTCGATCGAGAGGTTTAAAAGTGTGCTGCGATAGAACACAAAAACTAGATAATCAAGTATGCACCATCAGAGAATGTCAGCCAACAAGAGTAATTGCTACTTGTAACCATTAAGACTAATAGAAGTCAAAGTTTGTGTTATGGCAGGAAACATGCTACTATGGCATAAGACTTGCACCGGTTCATCTGCAATTTGAATATATTAATTTACTACATAAAAATGAAAACCTGCATTCACGATGTTTCCCCAGCAACTACTTGAAACACACACACATCCCTTAAATGCAAAGAGTAGGCAGTGGCTTCATCTGAACCTACATTTTAACAAAAAGAGTGAAGAGGCTAACTGCTCATTAGTGTACTGACAAATTACAGATTATTTTTAAACCTTTCCTAAGATCTTGTGCACTGCAAAACTTACAACAGAGTTAAAGCTACCCTGCAGTGCAAGATAGGCGTTTGCCATGTAATATCTCTTCTAGAAGCCCAGTACTCACATATACATGGACCAGAAGTGAGACATTTGGGTCTCTCATGGAGAACCAGAGGACGAGATGGATCTCGACCCAGACGAAAATGATCCAGCTCTGAATGGCATGTTGACGATGACTAAAATCGCTGATGCCCTTCAGTGTTTCACGTGTTTAAGCTGATAAAACATGGATATGACGTAGTTGCTCGTGAAAACACTTTATATTTAATTAATCCGTATTACATAAATAGCGAAAGGCCATAAGAACAATATTCAAATTAAAATTCAGCAGTCCAGTTTAACCTCCTGAGACCCCCCGTCCTCATATGGGGGCATTATTTATTATTATGTATATTTATTAGGCCCATACTCTTTCCAAATGTCGTGGAAAAATAAAAATGCACAAAACTTTAAATCTCGGGTCTCGGGAGGTTAAGGGACAAAAATTACGTGTAGGAATTCCTACGAAATACCACATTTTAAATTAGGAGTCATTACTGGACACATCTGAAGTGATGAATCCAGTCAACATGCCAATCAAGGCTGGGGTCCGAGGTCTGGCCTGTGCCGTGTTACTAGCTCGGTTTGCGGTCATCGTTCGGTCGTGATGCTTCGTCTCAGTCTGACAGCAGTAAGACCGCAGACGGCGTCAGCTAGCGCACGAACAGCAGTGTTATACCGGCGATGCCCACGCCGGCGGCGGCGAACAGCGCCGTCTTCATGGCCGAGTCCTGGGTGGCTCCTCTGGAACTGTGGAAGAACCTGCAGAATCCATCCTGTAGAGAAGAAAGTGATTAAAAAAAAGAGCAGCTCAATACTGACGGCAGCTCAGAGACAGCAAGGTCCCCAGTCACCCTGTACCCTGTGGCTATTCGGAAGGGACACGCCACCAGATTCTGACGGCGAAAATAGAGGAAATAAGGAGGGAAACACTGAGAGAAGAGAGTTAATCTGGACAAGTGTTATGTTGTTTCATTCATACAGCTGAAGATGGAACCCTTCAAAACACACACACACACACACACACACACACACTGCACAAACAGCAGACGAAAGGGTCCTGTGTGTAGTTCAAAAAAATAAATATTCTGAAACAAGCAAGCATACAGGGTCAGTATATTAACATACCCCCTCAGTATAATGTACCCATTTAGAGGTAATTAGGCACTTTAGGAAAGCGCTCTGGGAAATGAAGTTTTCGTAATAGGAAGTAGACACCACATAAAACAAATAAGGCATTACATAAAAGCCCACATTTACAGAGGGTGTGCAACTCAAGGCAACAGCACAAGTTACGAAGAGGAAAACCTCATCTGTCAAAGTAGCCTAAACTATCCAGTCAAAATTTCTTTACTAATGAAGTTTATTTATAAGAGCGGCAAATATTATTGAATTATACATCATATCTGCAACCTATGCCAAAAGTCAAGTGCTGGATGTCAGCCTTCGTTTACATATGTTTAACACTTTGCCCTGCTTTACTAAAGCATTTGATTGAAGAATAGTAATATACCCAGATTAATATGACCCATTTCATGCCAAAGTTTAGGTTTTGACCATCTGGCTTTTCAACAGAGCGTTGCAGTCCAGTTACAGCAGCCCTGGGATTAGATTCAGTTTCTACAAGCACAATTACTGGGAATTCTGCTACTGAAAACTGCAGTTTTAGATACTGTGTTTATCAACACACAGAGAAGATCACAGCCCTCACACGGGCAGACTCCAGACATTCGAGAAGGCCTTCTCAATCACTTATGATTTATCCATGTAGCTATACATCTTGGTCAGACACTCAAATCAAACCTAGTGGAGAAATGGTCATTATAATGACCAATAGGCTCAAAACAACTATTATAAGAAGAAATGCCAAACATTCCCATGTCATTACATGAACCATTTCGTGACAGGTTATGAACTGTGTTTGTAACCCTGGACCTTGGCACCACACTGCCAAGCACCTTAAGCATGAACTACTTAAAATAGTATCAGGCACAAAGTCGTGAGAAGAGAGGGCACATACCCAGCCGTCATTTTTCACCAGCCAGTCTTGTTTTTCCACTCCCAGGTAGTCGGCTATCGTCTCGGCCAGTTGTCTGCAGCAGTCCTTCCCTTCTCCTCGGGAAGAGAGCTCACTCACCAGCACTCCGGTGAATGCAAAGAGGGATACCACCCTCCCCCAGTTTAAGTTTCCATCCCCGACCATCTCTGCCATCACCATCCGCAAACTAGCACTGTGGTTCGGTCCACAAGAGTCCAGGAACGTTTGCACAAGGGAGTGAAATTTAGACTGGTACTGCTTCTCCATCTCTTTGGCCAAGCATCGCATCGCTTCTGAAGCCGGACTGGGGGATGTCCGCTGGACTCCAACGCAGAAGTCCAAGTAATCTTCTGCCAGCGCCAACGTCTCCTTTGACAACCAGCAGGACATTGTTTATTCCCCTACAAAACAAAATGAAGACAAGCGTCTCAGATCCTACAATTTAAAACATACCAGGTGACACCACGGGTGGGATACCCTCCTCCCCCCCACCACCCACCAGCATAAAACCAGTTCAGAGCAGTTCTAGAAAGAAGCCTTGGCGTTCCGTAGTCTTGAAGAACTTTCACACATAACCATAAAGTTATTTCCTCCGGATGGGGTGTGATTCATGTCACACGCACGTAATTAACGGAATATTTGGCGTCGACTCGGGAATGGCGGAACATGCCGGCTGCGCGTAATCAGTGAAAAATGAAGCCAGGGGTCCAGCGCATAAATAAGTCACGTCATGCATGTTTAAAATTAAATTGTTAAAAGATACATTTAAAAAAAAACCAACAACCCGAGAGAGGAGCGTTAAGCGGAGCCCCCCCGCCGTTCAGCGAGCCCTGGCTACAATGTAACCGAGTTAAATGGCCTCTATTTGGTGACGCACCGCCGGCGGTGTTGATCAATAACTGTCACATAAACACACAAACAAACAAACACCTCCCGGTAAGCAGCCAATTCAGAGACGTTCACCGAGGCAGCACATGGTCGCATGTGTCACTGACAATGAGTCGGGACACAAAGGACACGCAGCAAGAAGAGAGGATGTTAAATGAGGAGGTGAAGAGCTGCTCCCACCGGCCATGCAGCCGTGAAACGGGGGTTTAAACCCCCGAATGAGGGCCCGAGGGAGCCGAGCACTCACCCTCCTGACGACTCCAAGGCTTCGCTTCACCTCTACGCATGCAGATGGGGGGATCTCCTCCTTTTTACGCCCTCACTTCCGGTCTCTTTTCATTTCCATTCTTCTTCCTTGACGTCAGACTGATTTCAGGACTCACTTGGACCTGGGCTCCCATCGCAATGTCCCTCTGCCACACGCACTAACATCATATCCCCCTGACGTGGTAAATAACAGCTCTCCAACACGCTTTCAAATATCATTTATTACATGTGGCTTACATACATCTGTATACAGTACTTTCAGCATTAAGTTGTATTAGATTCAAATATATAACTATGGCAAAATATAAAGATTACAGGAACACTGCAAGTGCTTTAGTGATACGACTACGAGCTGCCCAAAGCGTTAACCTGATATTACACATAAAATAAACTAAGAATAACCTCCTACTGGTTTACAGTGCGATTTCTAATCGGATTTTTTTTTTAAGTGATGTGTTTTTAACTCTGAAAGAGAGAAAATTAAACCTAAATTTAATGACCGAAGGATCATTTTCAAATCCCGGACTGATATAAAATAAAAATACATTTTTTTTTTTTTTTTTCCCCCCAGCCCGTCGTTATCTACAAAGGAAGATCTGAAAATCATACAAGACATTCTGGGTCCCTGGATAATCTATTTTTCAATATATTCTGCAACTCGATTCCCTATGAGAGTCCACGAAATCTTGCTTTGGCCAGGTATGTTGCCCATAAGAACATGTGTTAAGTGAATCAAGCATAAAATATAAATAGAATCTAATAAATATTACAGCCACAAGCTCATTAAATCTGTGTGCATTCTTCTATTTAGACAAGATTTTAAATTGTATAATTACTCCAATCAATTTGCCAAATGTGTGTTTAGGGGAAAAAATGAACAAAATATTTATCCTTTAGACAGGTGTAATCTGTAGAGTCTAAATAATAATCAGTATTAATAAAAAAGGAACACTAATTTGTAATAGCTGAGATAGTTTTGAACCTAGAGTGTCTGACACAAGACCTAACAACATGAAACTACCCTTTTTAACAGATGTTCCCATGAAATACATATCCACACAGCTTTAATACTATGAAGGCTTTCCAGGCCCTTAAAAAGGAGGTACAAAATCAAAATATGCAGGGATAGAGTTTCACACCATCAGAAATTGCTCATCCAGGGTCACTGTGGTCTGGAGTTAACCCTGGAAAGGACTGGTTCCTGGGTGGAATTTACATTGAACAGATGGCTCTCTGGGTGTCCACACATAAACAGACATGATCTCCATTTTGGGTGCATCTCAAAAGTATGAATCACATAGTGAGAGGAAACTGCCTTTCAAATAATTTGTAGTGGTGAAAAAGGGTCTTTACAGAGATTTGGGGCTCGAACCAACAACCCTGGAGCTAATACCTACTGAGCAACTGTACTGCTTATAAACAAATCGCACAAACAATCTTGTGAAAGATGGAACCACAAAAAAATAAAAATAAATAACACAAATGTGCCCAGGCAGAGAGAGGGGGGTTTAGATTTAGCAATTTAAAACCAGGCATGACTGTTTTCCACACATATGCTTATCTATCTCGGGGTATTTGTGCACGTATGGTTAATGGTTTTTCCACTTATATGCTTGCACTCCCTGAAAATGTTCCTTTATTTGTGTTTCCAGCGGCTTCCCAGGAAACCACCTCCAACAACGTGTGAACATCCTGACTGACAGGCTGGCAATTGTGGAATCCAAATGTTTGTTCAGCGTAGAAATCTCTCAGGCCCAGATCTGGAATCAAAAAGAACCAAAACCAAGGCACACTGAATCCAGACAAGATGTAAATAAGGAATTGGTCTCAATAATTCTGATGTACATTTGCATAGAATTTTTTTTTATGGTTAGCCTTTTGCCTAATGTAGCATCAGTGGCGGTTTGGTGATGGATACGGGCACGTAGCTGCCTCACCCTCAGAGTGTGGTCCCAGGACCCTGAGCAGAAGGCCGTCCCGTCTGGGGAGACACGCAGGGTGCTGACACGGTTCTCGTGGCCGAAGAGAATGGACACACGGGTCGCCTTCAGCACGTCCCACACGTTGATGGTGTAGTCATTGTACCCTCCAAACAGCAAACGACCTTCAGAAGGGAAAACAGAGTCTGGTGACTTGAAATGACAGCAAGCTGACCCCCGTTGTAAAGACAGATCTCCTGCCCTCCCAAGCAGTTAGGTCCTCGTCCTTCGTACTTATGAAAAATTTTTTCAAAGATTTAGGTTTAAAAAATCCCTCAATTACTGTGTGGCACATTACTCACAAAATAACAAATTCCAAAGTTACTGTGTTAATTCCCACAGTAAGCACTGCACCTGAAATCCCCACTCAACACTTAAATGAATCTTGCTCCTGTCCCTCAATATAAATTTTTTGTTGACATTTTATATTATGCTGCCATAAATGTCATATAATGGAACTGAATTTCCTTATTCTCCCCACGTCACATGAGATTTGTGTGTGTATTTGGAAGGCAATATAGCATTTGCTCCGAGAAGAACCAAGGTAACAAGGCGTGATTTTTTGTTTTGTTTTAATTTTCCACAAAGACAGTAAGTGTCAGTCCCTGTGCACATCTTAACGTCTCAGCACAGGACCATGACAGGACACCTTCTCCGGCTGTGAGAGGCCAACAAATAAGTATGACATGACATATTGAATGGATGACATTTCACTTTGATGTTCTGCACACTGACCTCCGAGGCCTTTTATTAACACAAAACAGAACTTACTTGGTCATTTTGGGGCAAACATTTCAGAAAACAAAGATCATGTATATACTGAGTGCTTTTAAGGAGATGTGGTATGTTTATTTTGTTTCACTGAATTAAGGAGTCAGTGGGTATATACCATAACAAGAGAACATGTTAATGTTTTTATGTCTGTATAGGGGAAGGTAAATCTGTCTGAGTAGCTCAAGAAATACAGCATGACCCAACTTGTGATCAGATGAGGCAATCAGCTGAGGCAATGACAGAGATAACTTTGGTTTTGTTTTCAGCATGACCCTGGAATGCTGGGTGATCTGTTCGTCTGCAGGGATTGAGCTGTGCTGACTCGTAAACCCTCAACGTCAGCCTGTTTACTTTTGGTGAAAAGGTGCCCCTATCCGACCGATTACATGTTCTCCATAACTACTTGGGGAGGTTACATAACGGCCCAACAGTCACATATTTCCCTGAGCAGAGCTTTGAAAACCTGACAGGGATGGAGCACGCATGGCCTGCACCCTCTGCTCTTACCGCTTAGGGAGAAATCCACACTGGAGGCCCCAAATATGATGCTCTCTTTAGAGTAGATGGCTACTTCCCTGTCCGCCCGCAGGTCATACAGACGGCACTGAAACACACCATGGACTCCTGTGACTTTTAGCCACGTTTATGTTTTTGCACCCTCCGTTATCACTGTTTTTTCCATAAAGCCTGAGTTATGTTCTGAGACATGCTGACCCGTGACATCACGCTACTGATTAACGGAAACGTGACTTAATCATTTCGAAGATAAGTGGCCCTGAAATGCTGTGGAATAAATCAATCGCTCCTGATGAGCTCAGTGATCTCGTCAATATGCAAGGACTATGAAACCCGGCCTGATGACTTGTACTGCTGATCTGCAATTTGGAAAATCTGACGCGGTCCACAGCGCAGGACAATCAGGTGGACGTTAGCGAGGCGCGTTAAGGCAAACAATAAACGACTCACGGTTGCATCGTCCGAGCCAGAAGCAAAGGCATCTCCACTGGGATAGTACCTGATGTGGTTAAGGGACAATCAAATCAATCACATCTAACAAAGCACAAAAACGACATGGTCATTATCTCACGGACGCACTTTGCACTCCATGGGGAAAGATCTGACAACACTACACCGGCTAGTAGGTGAAAACAGAACAGCTGCACACGAATTCAATAAATAAAAAAACAAAAATGCCGCTTACCAAAACGACAGCCTAGGGTTTGTGGTGTTATTAATATAAACAGAGCTGTGATATCAGATGATCGAGTCATCGGATTACACGTATAGCGTTTCGGACGCAGGAAACGACATGGGTTTTTGCCACGAGGCGGGGCTGCTCACCTCACACTGTTGATGTCCGACTCGTGGGTCTCAAAGGACTGGATGCACTGACCCGAACGCATGTCCCAAACATTGGCCTTTTTGTCGCAACCCTAAGGATGCAGAAAGGAGCCTTCAGCCAATGAACTTCAAGAAAGCAACGCACTCTACCGAAGGTAGAAACTGGCTGCAGTGTGGTGTTGATATCACAAGCACTAGGGAGCAGAGCGGTTAAAAGGATTTCATGTCCGGGAACAGCCCTGGTGTGTTTTCCCCTCCAAAAAGAAAGCCATCTAGAATTCCATCTGTTTTCTATACTTGCTTTTCCAGTACAGCTTTGCAGTGAGCCTGGAACCTATCTCAGGAAACACAGGGCACGTGATCCCCCAGAGAAGACACCAGTCCATGTCAGAGCACATAGCCACACAAAATAGGCAATTCAGACACGGGAATTCACTTAACCCCATGTTTCTGGACTGTGTGAGGAAACTGGAGCACCCAGAAGAAACCAACGCAAAGACTGGGAGATCACGTAGACCTCACACTCTCCATGTTGGAGGTGGAAATTGCACAGGGGTGTAAAGTAACAAACTACAAATACTCCCGTTATTGTAACTGTGTTTTTTTTTTTTTTCTTCCTTTCAGGAATTGCACTTAATTGCATTAAGTAGTTTTAAATTAGCACTTTTATTTTAGTATGTTTGATGTGAAATAACGGTACTTTTACTCCACTATTTACCTTCTACCTGTGTTCGCTACATCTAACTTGCTGATTTTTTCCCCTGTTTTTCCCATTTCATCAATGGCTCTCTCTGATTGGACAGTTTATTCCTGGTTGTAGCCTATCACATCAAACTGCACTACAGGTGGAAGAGTACCACAATGCGGACATAACTGCATAGTCTGTGCCCTGATACTGAACTGTCAACCCTCTACAGTTCTAGCAATGGTGGTCGTGCAGGAGAGTAACGTGTTTTCAAACCTGCTGCATGCATTTTTTGATCCTGAAGCTTAACCCCACGTTCACTTGATTTCTGTTAGTGCACATAAGTTTTTTATACTTTTGGTAATTCTCCATTTTGATTTTTTTTCCCCCCACAATTCATACAAATGGACGGTAAGCTGATTAATGACTGCTTTGACTGGTGCTCATTTTATGTATGAAAATACACAAAAAAATTTATTGTCAGAGCCTTTATAATTTTCAGTAAACATTATGAAATGTAACCGAATGTCGGGTTTTATTCCTTCTGAAAAACAATAATTAAAGTGAGCATTCATTTCAATTTCAAAGCCAATGTCCTTTGTGATTGGCTGTGAGGGGGAAAAAAAAAAAACAATTTATTCAAAAATACTTGCGACTCAGTACTCTTAAACAAACTACTCTTTTACTCGATAATTAAGTCGTTTATGGGAGAGGTACTTTTGCTCTACTTTGAGTACATTTTTTGGAAGTAACAGTACTTGTACTTGAGTAAGATTTTTCAGTACTCATTACACCCATAGATATATGGGTATACCCCTGGCAGTGTGAGGCCTCGGGACTGCACAACAATACACATCACCACTCTCAGCCTGAGTTACAGTAGTACAAGCAGTACACGTGTGTAAAATCTATCATACAGTTTATGTAAACGTTTCTGGGCAACCGAGTAAAGGTGAGTGATGCAGCCGAGGGTGTCGTACCCCTGACACAAAGGTGTTGCCGGTCTCAGACGGGGCCAGGTCCAAGCAGAGGACATCAGCAGAGTGCCCGTGGAAACTCTGCAGAAGCTGGCCGCTCTCGACATCCCATAAAGCACATGTCCCGTCACCACTGGATGTCAGGATCTGAAAGGCAGCAGATAAGTTGCAGAGGGTTGGACTGTGTTTACAGCATCTGAATCTTCATCCAGTATTAGATTAAATATTTAATCATTCAACATTCTATGGATTAAGTACATCTTGGGGGAACTTTCAGTATTTGCAGTTGAAATGTCTTCTGCCCTCTTGTGGTGGTTTATAGAACATACAACAATAATTCATATCCTTTCATTTTCGCCCTCTTGTGGTGGTTTATAGAACATACAACAATAATTCATATCCTTTCATTTTCGCCCTCTTGTGGTGGTTTATA
>JAACJT020000007.1:5852589-5876843 GCA_009936485.2 Gymnarchus niloticus
GAACATACAACAATAATTCATATCCTTTCATTTTCACCTTCAAAGGTGAAATGTGCTCAGTGCTAATATTTATGCGTTCAGGCATGTGCATGAACTTTTATGAGACTGTAAAACATTTGAATCAAAGTTCTACATTTAAAGGCATACAGCCAACTGAGACAAGGAGATATGCAGGCATGCATTGTTTAAGAAATCCTTTTAGTGAATTATTAAAAAACAAAAGAAAAAATGGTAGTAGAGACACTTTAGAACATCCAGCCACCATGATTTCAGTCATCTCCTTGTAGGTAATTCAATGAAAGAAGTAAAAAAAAAAAAAAAAAAAAAAAAAGATCATCAGAGACATGCTGCAAAATTGTTGAAATTGTTATCAAATACCATGGAGCTGAAACAGACGAGCCCCCATAGAAGGCATCGATAGTGATGGGATAAATGTGGTGGGTGGGAGTGTCCTGAACTAACCAATCAGTGCTGGTGCTAATTGAGGCTTCAAAACCCATGGTGGGTGAGAGTATCCTGAACTAACCAATTAGTGCTGCTGCTAAATGAGGTTTCAAAATCCGCGGCGGGTTCACAAACATTGATTGGTTAGTTTGGGATACTCCCACCCACCACAGGTTTTAAAACAGCCATCAGCAGGTACTGGTATCGCATGACTTCCGGTTGCAAAACCAGACTTTTCCCGCTAAGAACCTGTCCTTCTATCACTGAAACAGGCTAAAAGTAAGAACGTCTAAACAGTTATTCTGAAGACATCTGCTTGAACCGGTTACGCACCTATCATAATCAAGAATGTTATGCTTTTTGAAGAATTACGGTCGAAACATTTCCTTTCTGTAGCTAAAACAGTTTTAATTTCTTATTTAAATGTTTAACTTTTCTGCTAAATGCCAAGTTAATAGCAGAGACTAACGCAGATTGATCATGAGGCATCTTGACAGGGACTGACATTTCTACAATGTTAAATTTCCTTGTCTTGAGATTCCGGTTATATGGGTCCGGAAACACCTCATTCCTTCCTTGGCATGTTTTTAATTAGCGTCCTCTTGCTTGAAAACTGATGACTGTTTAAAATACCAACCCAAAGAAATTCCAGCTTGGTTAGTTACATTTTTCTAGTTCAGCTTTCAGCATGAAATTTCCAGTGTAAAAATAATTTAGGGTTTAAAGAAATTTAGAGGTCAGCAGCCTGTCCTGGGTCCTCCATGACCAGGCCCAGCTGACCACCTCCCTCACCTGCATGTCCGAGTTGGTGAAGCTGCAGGCTGACAGGTAGTTGGTGTGCATAGCCACCGACTTCTTCTTGGCCGCTAGGTTCTCGTTCTTGTCCAGCGAGAGCGGATACACCGAGCACTTGTTATCTAGACCTCTGCCAGAAGAGGGTGCCGAGGATGACAGAAATAGAAAGGTGGGGGCAAACGTTACGGAACACAGGGTGACCAAGAAAAATCTCTTGCACTGATGGGCTGTCTACTGCACGTCTCATCCCATCGCAGGGAAACCATTATGTGCTGCTGGATGGGGTGGAGGCTTTTGGATTACAGGTCTGGGAGGTGTGGCAAAGGGCTTTAGCCATTAGGGTAAACATTTCATCCCAAGTTACCAGTAATCCGGCATGTGTCGATGGAATCCCTGGCCTGAGAGGACTTACCCGCAAGCCACTGCACACCCAGAGGGGGCGTAAGCACATGCCATCACCCAAGTGCAGGGCATGGTCACAGCATGCTCCTGAGAAACACACACACACGCAAAGAGAAACACAGCCACGTGTGATGTCAACCGTCACCACTCATCCCCAGAAGCTTACCCAGTATTTTAATAAAAAATTCAAGTGTTAACAAAAATTAGCAACAAATAAGTGACCGACACAGGGTAGTCCGCAAAAGTCCTAGGCTGACAAAACAAATTAGATTTAAAGCTGTTTATCTGGACAGCAGTTTACCTATTAATTAGGTAAACAAAGTGTGCTAGTGTCTGAGAACAATAACTGCATGGGGATACTGGATGGTAACAGCAAACACTGCGGTGACTCAAGGAGTCATTAAAATCATACTTTAACACCAGCATAAGAACGACTCACACCTGCTCGTCACTCACTGCATTATGGGAATTGTAGTGTAAGGATGACGTCTGCGCTCTGAGCATGCAGTGGTGGACAACCAGAGGCAGAGAGACCACACACCGCAGGCTTCTTTCCTTAATTCAGATGATTAATTACCTTATTAGTTGTGAATGCATCCCATACAATCACTTTTCCATCCTGAAAGGCAAATCATTGTGTTGTAACAAGGTAAACAAAAAATAAACAAACAAAAAAAATGCATTACCAACCAGAATATTACATGAACATTAAACATTTATGAACAGAAAGCATGGGTTTGACTTCTGAGCCGTGGACGGTGATGTCAAAAAGCACCTGACAGTTGGACAGACGCTACAAGCCAGCAAAGTTTCGTTTTTTCATCTTGAAGGATCTTAACATGGCCATGAATTAGGCTAATAACTGTATTGCCTACAATAACAGAAAACCACATATAAAATAATGTAACAAAATTAAATAGTGGACACTAAATAAATAGACATTGATACATGTCCTGTCATTGCAATGTATAGTCCATATGAGTGTAAGCAATACCGATCGGTCCTGAAGGGCTTTGTCTTGACCAGCTTTAGGGAGCCCCCGTGTCTCACCTGTGAGGAGCTCACGATTCTCCTTTTGTCTTTGCACCAGTCCATGCACAGCACTTTGTTACCGTGGCCCTTAAGGGTCCTCCGTGTCTTCATGATAAATTGACCCAGGGCCTCCACCTTCTCCGCCACCTGATGCACTGACATGTGGAGATTTACAGAAGTTCATTATGGCAAGATCAGTGGCTCCTGATGCTGCATTCAATCCTCCTCCTCTCATCTCTTTGAAATACAACAGTGCATCGGTTCTTTCCGTGTTATCGTATACATTTTCCGTTATCTAGAAAAAAAAACCACAGTCACTTCTAAGCGAAAACTGTATGTTCTGTGGGAGAGAGAGCATAAACAATGATGACAGGAAAACTGCATTTCCTTTCTTACGTTTGTATATATTACACACCCATGTTCCTTGTCTTTAATTACTATAAACATCCTTCTGTCAAATTATTTCTCACGCTTAAGATAAACATCGCGTATAAGAGACGATTCGTCAACGAAATGCATCCATAAACTTTGCCACTTCCCAAAAATCAGACGTGCATGTGCTACACCCAGCAGGTGTTTTCTCTGAGTGTAAATGGCAGTCATCTAAATCTACTCCGATCTGTCAGCATCAGACCCTAAACGTGTCACTGACGCCGTCTGTCCCCCGCACTCACGTTCGACGTCGTGCAGTTTGGCTCTCTCCTCCTCCAGCTTGTTTTTCAGGCTCTCCGACTCCATCTTCAGCGACGCCAGCGTCTCGTTCGGCTGCAGCCCCTGACAAGCCATCTTGAGCAGGAATCAGGAGCGAAGACGGGGAAATGAAGGAAGGAGAGCGATGTTCCTGCCCGCGATAACAGCTTCTGCGTCCGTCTCGCGGCTGATGCGACTGCAGTGACGTCATCAGAATGATGCTTCACCCCCCCTCCCATCCCTCCATCCTCCCATCCCCCATCCTCCATCCCCCCCATCGGGGTACCAAAGCCGTGTCGGACCCCCGGACAAAATCAGTGCCCATTACTGAATCCAAAAACACACAGCACAGCGTATCTGGAGTTTACAGAAATTATAAATTCATAGAAAACGTAGAGAAGGACGCTAATAAAACCGTTGTACACATCTACTAAAACTGACATAAATTCAAGAACAGCTAGGTATTAAAAGCCACATTTGCTATCGGTGTATTTAAGTGCCTTCCACCCTGATTATACCCTATTATTTATGCTTCCCTAGTGTGATTCGGTGGTCTCAGTAAGAGCAGCCCTCTGGATGAGACACAGGGAGAAGCTGAGGGCAGCAATGGAAACAGACGGCATTCGCAGGATAACCTGGCCTGACCCGCAGGCGACGGTATCCCTGCCGATGCTGGAGGCATGTGTGGCCTTGCAGTCGGGCCCCTGAGCTGTGCTAACTAACCCAAGTCTGGATCACAACCAAGCCGCTATACTGTAGGAAAAACCTGGCAATAATGAAGGTATCAAGCATAACTAAACACTTTGTTTTTATTAACAACAAACATTCAGTTAAACGGTGAAAGGGCAACAGACAGTTGTGTCGCTGGAATATTTCTGTACCTTTTCTTGCCTCTTATGGCTGGCTGCTGTTTTATATATATATTTTTTATCGTGTTTTTCTTTATATCTCTTTTATTGCACTGTACAGGAGTAGCACTCCTAATTTCGTTGTGTATTTAATATACAATGACCATAAAAAAGCTTCTATTCTATTCCGTCCGCAACAAATTGATTATACACGTACAGGAATTAAGAAATTTTGTGCTAATCGTTGTTCAGCACTGATCTATGTGAAAATGTAGAATTGTCAGCCATAAAATATTGGTGACACTGGCTTGGGAGACCAGGGTTTCAGTCTCCTGAGACAGAGAGGGTTACAAGACTTGACAATAGCACATGTGGGAAGGAAGCCCATTTTCCTGGTTAAGGTCAGGTTTTCACACTCATAATCAGTATGAAGGTAGGTGAACACAGTGCTGTGATTCTAGAAAAATTATCGTGTGGCTTATGGAAAACAGTGGTTCTAGACAATTTCAAATGGGGGGGGGGCTTGGGGATGTCAGCTCGTACCCGCTGCACACACAGGGAGCAGTAGTTGATAGGCTCATTCTTCAGGTATATGTTCATCAGAGGCTTGGTCTCACTGCAGCAGTCACAGCGGCCGAAAGTCACGGTCAGGAAGGTTTGGTCACACATCGCGGCAGGAGGCCACACCCAGTCCTGAGGACAGGGAAGGGAACCATTGGAGATGACAGAAGGGCAGGGCTGCCACTGGCCAGGCTACTCCACCTTTACTACACACATTCCTTCTGCTGACAGTGCGTGGGCGGATTGTGCCCTGCGCCTCCATTTGGAAACCATCAGCCGTGTGCAGGATGATCAGTGTAATCCGCCTGAACCTGATCCAGCTCAGGCCTCCAACATGTAAGTGAAATGCTGACCGTTACGTTTTAAAGATCACTCTAGGGGCATTTCTGCATGGCCAGTACATTTCCCTGAACCACACTGTTTTTAAACTGTGTGACAGACCCCCTTTCAGAACCTAAACTGTATACGCAACTTCAACATGTAGCCGGGGTAAAATTCAGGGATCCACATGAAGTACCACTAACACACTAGAGGTAAAGCCATTCAGAATCACTCTGCGTACCTGACACATTCCATTTGCTATTCTAACAGCTAAAAAACAACCTAATGGGTTTATCAGCACAAGACAGTAAAAACAGAGATGTTAATCTGGCTTTTTAGAAACTAGTCCATAGAGGTCATACCTCACAATTATTCCTGGTTTATACTGACATTAAGTAAGACATGCTAATTATCCTCAGGTCCTCAACTGATATAAGAAACCTACAATCCAATACAGCAGCCTGGCTTTGCCCTACAAAACCTCAGCATCAACAGTTTCAGAAGATGAGCACCGCAGGATGGCCATACCTTCTGAAGGGGAATCCGGAGGAAAACGTCTGCAGGCACTGTGTCTTCTGGCCCAGGAGAAGCCTGGCCTTGAAGGATTGGCCAGTAAGCAGCTTAGAGATGCATTAAAGTTTTCATGGTGTCGACTGCAAACCAGACTCTGTAGTGTGTGTGGGTGTGTACGTGTGCTTTTTGGCTACAATTTATCAGTAATATTTTTGATTACAAAAACATTAATGCTGGAATCATTGTACATTGACCTATGTAACTCAGAGGTATTCAATGATATTAAAAGGACTCCTTATTTTTGTATCACAGTGTGTGTTTGTGTGTGGGAGAGATTGAGAGTAAAGGGCCACAAAAAGGCAGAAACTCAATAGATTGTGCCAAATATGTACATAACAAGTACGTGATTAATTATACACGTGAAGACTTTTAACTTTGTGTAATAAGTTGTAATATGCTGTAATGAGACAGCCCAACTCAACATTAGATTGTATTTTCAGCCTGGAGGTAGTTTAATTGGCAAAAAATAAGAAAATTAAGTTTAGAATTAGAATAATAACTCATTTAAATATGCCGTCAAGTTAAAATATTAGGGTTTCAAAATAACCTTTTGCTATCCAAAATACATTTGGTAAATATACTTATTTTCTTGTTCCATAAGATCAAAAACCATAATATATTCCATACATCTATTCCCTGTTCCACTCTGAGATAGAATTACGTAGGTATCTGAACACAAATATATCCCTCTAATGGTACAGAACGAGATCAGACACAAAACAATCACAGACACGGTGTGAGCTTTTTAGTTGATAAAAGTCTATCTACATAAACTTGACCTTTTCTTCAAGTCCGTGCAGCTGGTCTCCAAGTAGGGGTGATACATAAAAACTTTGTTTAAAGGGAAAGGAGATGATACTACATTCAAACTTTAACATAATTCAACTATCATCGGTAATACTCTAAATAACAATAATTTGCTGAAAAAAGTAAACACAAACTTTGCAGTATAAAACATTTACAATAAATTTCTTTGAGGATTATTCATAATAATTCTAAAAAGAACATCTTCACAACTGATATTTAAACACTTTGTGTAATTCCTTTGATTTCTTTGTTTGACATTATCAGATGTAAGCAGTGAGAAGTAAAATTGAGCCAGTGCAGTCACATGGCTAGGGAGGAGAATTGTCACTGGACGTCAAAGCGTTAAATCCTTGTGACAAAGCCCAGTCTGAGACTGTTAGGGACCTGGATGAGCTCCAGGGCCTGGGGGGAGGGGACAAACGGGAAGATGACCTGGTAGCGATACTGTGTGTCCAGCATTAGCTGTGTGGATCCAGAGCGGCCCTGCAGTAAAGACTGGAGCAACAAGCAGAGGAAGGGGCAGATCAATCCATCTACACGTCAACTGGCGAAAGTCATATACCATTAGCTGTTGAAATGACCCTTTCTTAAAATACTAATTTACCAGGTAAATCTTAAAGCTACATTTTAAAGCTGTGTCTAAAATGCAGAAGATCTCCATGTCCAATCCACTGAGCCAATGTACCACCAAGGAAGTAAAGAGTTTCTCACCTGCACCTTGCGAACGAATGATGGTGACACGCGTTTCTCAAAGTCATCGATGGGCGTGTACGAGTTCAGGATTTTCACAATCTTAAACAGGATAAACAAGCAGCGATCTTACCAAACTGCTCCACAATTAGTTAAGTCTGCCAGATGAACTGCAGAAGGGTAACCTGGGCTTAATGCCCTTGTCTGGTTACCTGCACTGGGGAGAGCTCAGTGCACATCTCGGATATCTGTTTGGCGTCTCCGTCAGTGGACTTGTTGACCTGGAGAAGCCAGGCTGCCTGGGACAGGGGCTCCATGGTCTCGATGGCGTTGGAGCTCTGCAGGTCCTTCTCCTTCAGCCACTCCTCCAGGTAACTGATATTACACCTGGGCAAGCGCAAACACAAACCACTGCCCTTTTAACACAGTGGACATGTGTGAAGAATGGTCACAGAATGTCCATATTGCACACTTTCCTTCAGCTAACCCTTGCTGTTGAAAAACTCCCTGGGGAACTGAAATGCTAGCATCCGCGTTGCATGGTAGAACCAAAATCAGGTGGCGCAAATTAACCACCCCAGCAGTGACTGCAGTTATATACAGAAGTGATGGGCAAAACTGATCTAGACAAGGTATCTTGCACTCTCCATGCTGTCTTTCCTTATTGACCGGCATCCGTGTCTTATTTAACTGATTCTGCATTACAACTTCAACCAAATCAAAGTTTATGCTGATCTCATAAGACAGCTGGAGTGCTGACACCACCTTTGACATAAGTGTGTTCTCCACCCATCGGGCGGCCAGATGCACCTGATCTGCATGCCCTTCCTGCAGGAGCACATGTCCTTCCGAAGAAGGATGCCGTTGAGGGCCGTCGCTCCCACCAGGAAGAACTGCTGCCGGACGGCTTGCCGGATGAGGCCCGGCTCCATGCCGTGCTGCACCATGGTGGCATGGAAGTGGCTGAGCTGCTGCAGGATGGAGGTGATGGTGCAGGCCTCGGTGTCCTCGTTGATGCTGCTGGAGCGCTTGAGGAAGCCGGTGGGCTTCATGCTGGAGATCCCCTGCAGGCTCTCGTGCTCCAGCATCCCAGGAACTGAGGGTATAGAGGCGGAGCTTTGGTCATACGTGGCCACCAGCGAGCCGGCAGGAAAAGACTAAAAACAATTACATGATGAGGTGTTATGTTTCTGTCCAGCATATCTAGACAACGAATAGGATCACACCATGCAAAATTTCAGGCATGTTCAATGTAACAAAAGCAATGACTGGCTTGATATTAGTATATGAAGCGTGACACTTTGTTCAACCCTCTATAATTTGCCCAGATGGAAGAATAGTTTTAAGTCTAACATAAATCAGATGACAACTAAATGACTATAAACTGTATAATAACTATATGATGATTATAAAGTAAAAAGTTTTTTTTTTTTTTTTACATTTATTAATGATTCCACAAGGGGGAGCCCTTCACCCATGAACAAACATCAATGGTTTCTGTGGCTGCTTGGTCCAGCGATGACGAAAGCTGAGCTGAGCCCAGGATAGAGGGTGGAGCTGATGCTGCATGCGTTATCTCTGACACACGCTTACGCAGCAGACATGCGCACACGCACACACACACACGCACACAGCCTTCTTCCCCACCTATCAGGGGGGTGAGTGCTTTTTCCATGACGCTGGCAAACTGGTGATAGATGTGGATGGCGAGGTCACTGACAATCTGCCTGTACTCGGACAGGTCGAAATTCCGCAGGCAGTTCTTGTTCTGACGTGGCGTGTTGTACTCCATGAAGTCCTTCACGGGGAAAAAAGACGACACACGCAAGGCTTTACCAATTAGCTGGCCAAATATATCACTGTGACACAAATGTACCCTTTTCTCTGGTCTGTGCCATTACATACGTTCCTTCAGACTGCTGGCTGAGGCCTAACTCCCTGCCGCTCTGCTGTAATACATTAGACCGTTATGCATGTAGCTTCGCCATGTGACGCCCTACCTCCTCCCCACTGTACTGCTTCAGACAGTTGAGCACGTGGTAGGTGTTGGACAGCCAAAAGGAGAGCACCTCAAAATCCTCCTGGTGTTTCTGGAACAGTAACCAAGACAAGCCCATTACTTATTTTTTGTAAAGTTCTTCCAAAAAGTGAAACTAGGTGCAGGTAATAGAGCCACATGTCAGGTGGTGATAGAGATAACAGGTGAACATGACTGGAAGGAGCCCCTGAGGAGAACACAGAAAGACAGGAAAAGTCCTAAGATCCTCAAGGCCCCAGGCATCTGGGTGAAGATCAAACCTTGACGATCTTCTTGATGCCATCGATAACGCTGCTCATCAGGGATTTGAGCTTGGCGTCGTCATTGAGGTAGTCAGCGTGGCGGACACACATGAAGAGGAGGTAAGCGGTCAGGCCGGGGATCATGTTGACCACCACTCCCCTCGGTTTTAGGTCTGCCAAGAGCGAGGAGGACCGTGAGCATGACGCATCCACAGATGGCACACGGTCAACTTGACATCCATGACCATAAACCATCCTACGGTGGTTCGCATTAACTTGAACACGACCATCCATACCAAGAATAAGGTTCTGAATGAGCCTCGATTCGTCCTCCCTTTTGTACTCCAGCATACCAAGATATTCTCTGGGGACGGCAGAGACTTGATTTTTACTGGCTAGGGTAGAAGGCAGAGGCAGGAATTAACAATGCAGTATCCTTCAGAGCAATAATTACAACACAGCATGAAGCTGGATGGTACCATTCTCCGATTTCAGAAGACTCTTGATCTGATTCCTCAGCTTGCTTATTAACCTGTCCTTCATGTCAAGCTGCTCCTCGAAATCCTGGGATTAAAACACGACATTTATATTAAAAGTCGAGCTCCGACAGAAAAGACTCCTTCGGCTTCCCCCGGTACTCGCCATGTTCTCAGCAGTGAGGCGCGATGCCTCCTGCCGTAGCCGCGTCTTGGCCTCGCTCTCCGTCTGCTGCTGCTTCCTCAGCCGTACATTCTCCTCCTCCTTCTCTTCCAGCTGCCTCTCCAGCTCTCCTTTCTCCCTCTCAACGTCTGCTTTCTGCTGCTGCAACAGCCTACAGATGACGGGAATCATCTCCAGAAACTATATAAACCGCACAACACACGGCTATGTTATGGCGCTGTCCTCGCTGCTAGTTCATTAACCCCGAAACGCTGTTCTGGGACTCCGGAGTGGGTACCGTCGTCGATGACCTTCCTCTTCCAGACTGCCACGGAGATTGTTCGAGACTTCTTCCATTTTCTCTATGGTAGACAAAATGGCAATATCCAAACCAAAAAGTGAGTGGAGGATATATCACAGCCCTGCTAGTCATTGTATAAACTAATGAATTGCTTGATTTTTTTATCTCCTGATTTCAAGGTGCTATAAACACACGTCAGTCAGCAGTCTTGCTCAGGCGTGACGTAATTTTCCCCAGAAAACTGCATAACCCCAAAACAACGTAACACTGCTCATAGTGGCTCGCTCTAGAAACCCAGGATGGTCTCTCTGTGTTAGATCAATGGATCCTGTGCCATGGAGATAGACCCCGCTAACCTTTCATCTCTGAGGCCTGTTCTGTTATCCGGGCTTCCTGCTCTTGCTTCTGTCTCTGTAGCTCAGACACCTGCTGCTTAAACTGTGGGATCAGCTGCACATGGGAACACAACACAACACAACACACAGTCATGACCCACAGGGGTGTCAGTGGAACACGACGTGTGTGCCTCAGCGGGGCTGAAGCTTCAGCTCCTCTTTTAAGTGAACTCAGTTCTGTGAAACAACCACAAAAACAGGACAAAAAAGGCACATACAACCACTGATTGATGTTCACTAAGGTTCACCTCGATAGTTGGAAAATGCTACCAGCATAATAACATCGAGGTCCGACGGTTCTTTTCAGCCATAAAGACAGAAAGCGGTTTCCGCGACATTTTCATATGAATTTTCCTCGGGGAAACAATGGATGTTGGCCGTTCGACTGGCTATGCCCCGTCCTACCATGTTCTCAGCAGTCAACCTGGCCACCTCGTGGCAAATGCTGTCCTTGATGTTGTTCTCCTCCTGGAAGAGCTTCTGCAGCTGGTTGTTCTCGTTTTGGAGATGATCCATCTGGAACTTCAGGCTCTGGACTTCTCGCTCATAGTCCTCTTTCTGAGCCTGAGAATGCATCTCGATTACTCTGTTCCAAGATGACACACAAAGTCACGAACGTAGCTGCATTGTAGGAGAACCTCAAGGTATCTTATGAAGACACACAGAATGTAATGGAAAGAGACCTGGTGGCTTTGCTTAGTGCTTCACAAGCAAACAGAAATTCTCCATCTTCCCCAAACTCTTCAAGATGGTCAGGAGTTAGCCTTCAAATAAGGTAAACCAAAATACACCATTAAACTGTGAGAGACTGGCACGAATGTACAGGGTTTTACATGGAAAACAAAATTATAATATTATACCTGGCAAGAAGCTCATTGTTGTTTACACCACCTAGAAGTTGTTTGGTGATCACCGTGATTTTCTCTAACAGAAAAGAGAATGTCAGATGACAAAATCACTGTATGCTGATAAAACAGCACGACGTCGCTGACATAATGCTAAAATTTACATGAAAACTTGGTGAACCACAGGCAAACACGGTGGTGTGCCACCGAAATGGTAGCAATTTCCAACTGAACCAAAATGAACATCACAATCAGTGGGTGTACCTCCTGCTTCCTGCCTCTGTAGCTTTATCTTTCTATCCAGGTCATCTTTCTGCATCTGGAGGGTATGAACCTCTTTCCGTAGCTCTGGTATCATCTTTAAAGATGCACAACAACATGATTCGCTCACTAGGTAACGCGAGTCACGCATTACCGACCGAACGATCGACAGGAATCATACACCACCCACTGACTAGTCAGCTAGAATTATGGGGAAAAAAACACGACACACAAAAATTCCAAGGCAGTGTCAAGTCTTGTTTTCTACAAATCTAAAAGAGACGAGTGGTAAAACTGGCCTTACTCTGACATGCTTAGTCAGCTGCAGAACTTGTTCCTGTAGGTCATGGTTGACCTGATCCTCCTCCGCAATCTGCTGCTGAAAGCTAACATTCTCCTCTCTCAGCCTCCTATTTTCCTCTTTCAAAGCTTCTATCCGTTTCTCATAGTCCTCCTTCTGTATTTCAATATTGTTCTCCACAATTCTGGCATAGGAAAAAAAACATGATGTTATTCACACCACATTCCATATCTTACGTGCCTATTACAGAGCAGATAGCAACTTCATTTTCAGGTATGCATTCAAAAATCAACCTTACTTCCTTTGCCTTTCTTCCCTCCCGAGTTCTTCTTGAAACCTGTTCTTTAACGTCTCACTGCTGTCTGGAGTTTTGCAAAGAGAAGAGAATTTAGCGACCTTTTTCCTGTTGACCATCAAAGACCACATCTCCCTTCGCTCACCTTTCATTTCCTGAATGCAATCTGCAAGCCTTCGCTCTGCGTCTTGCTTCTCCTGAACAAGTCTGTCGTTTTGAGCTTGAAGCTGAACGATCACCTTTAAACGATATTAAAAATGCATGAGTTACTACACGAGTTACTACACTATAAAGTAACTACATGAGTTATTACACAAGTTACCACACTATGAGTTACTACACTGAGTTCCTACATTGAGTTACTATATGAGTTACTAACACGAGTTACTGCACTGTGCTTCTTCCCCAACGTTGAAAAGTAAAAGGTTTGTCACTCTGTTCATTACATTTGGTTTTAGTAACTTTTATCCCAACCTGCTACAGACGCTCCACACTGGATACCTGACGTATAATCATTGACATTATAATGTTCTCGAAGTTTCACCTGGTCCGCGTTCTCCTTGTTCATCTTCTCACGCCGCTCCAGGGACGTCTTCTCCTTGGCTGTCTTGCTGAGCTCTGCCTCCAACCTGTGAAGCTTGTCCTGGTCATGAGCACGCAAGTTTGCCATGGCGGTCAGCCTTTCCAGCAAGCCATGGTTTTCTCTGCCCTGTTAGGAGGAAATTTGCACACGAGTGCCGCTCAGTCTCTCTCCAACACCAGCAGAGGACATGAGGTTGTTGCCACACAGCAGTACAGAACTTCATTTCATGTTAGCATCACCGTAGTCATCTCACGTCTGACAAACTTCATGTTCTCCCGCATCTGGTGAGTTCTGTCGTGGGTGACAGAGTGCTCTTACCTGCTCTTCCAGCTTCTTCCTCAGCTGCTGGACTCTATAGGACAGCTGAACGTTCAGAACCAGCCGGCGGATGGTCTGGAAGCGGCGCCGGGCCAGCCATGCTCGCGCATACTTCTGCAGAATCATGGCCTTATGGTCTGCCACCATCTGCAGAGCCCAATTTAGGAGGGGTAACGGGTCACACCACTGTTCAGGAGTTGCAGAAACTTCTGGGGATTGACGGAAATATGACATGGCGTGAGACGTGAAGCCCGGCGAAGACCTCTACCTGTCTGTAGCGTTTCCGGGCGAGCCACCCCCTGACGTAGGCCTGGATGGTCACGGCGGCCACCTTCACCAGCTTGTACAACTGTCGGACCAGGAAGCCGCGGCAGAGCTTCTGGATGATGACAGCTGCCCACGCCCGCTTCAGCATCTCAGCGGTGACTGCTTGTCTAAAGATGCAACAAAATGCACTTATAAGAAACGGCTAGCACTAGCCTGAAGGTGAGTCCAGTAAATCAAGATCTGGACCGTGCAATGCTTTTAGATTAAAGCATCTTCTTATACAACTCCCATCGAGATATGGGACACGTTTTGAAGATCCTCCTGGACAGACACTGAAAAAGCAAGAGAATAACATTCTGTAGCTAGTCAATCACAATCAGATCTATAAAAAGACTTGGACATGTCTCTGCCTGTGTCTGAAAGGTCACCAGGTCAAAACCCATGGCGGGCAGAGTGATCATATCACTGTTGAGTTAGGCTCTTAACCCCGAAACAATCACTCCAAGGGTACTTGAATAATGGCTGACCCTGCACTCTGACCCCAAGTTCCACTCTGACCCATGTGTTTCTCATGGAGAGCAGGATGAGATATGTCAAAACTAAAGAATTCCTATGTACTCATATAATGGCAAATAAAAATGTCATTGGGAGTGTGAATTTGTGTTAGTGTGTCTGTACTCTGAAGCTGAGGACAAAGCTGCCTATTTCCTCACCGGATCATCCTCTTGCCTCGCACATACTGCTGTATAATGATGGCCGCTGCTTGCATGCGGAGGAACTTCCTACGCTGGGTCCACCCGCGCAGGTGCTTCTGGATGGTGATGCAGGCCCGCCGCAGTTGATCGGACCTCAGCTTCTCCAGGTAGGCCACCTGGCCCGCACGGAAGAAGATCTTGGTGCGGCCGAACTTGTATTGGTTAGAGTCCTAAGGAAGAGGTTGAGCAATGAGTGATGAGAGCATCGTTAAATAAGGCGATGTGCGACAGAAAATCCACCAAAACTTCCGAAAAATTATCATGTTATAGGATCACAAGAGTGTGAACGATACCGAAACCTTAGTGACAGGGTGTAAATCCATCATCAGCTCTCCATGAGGAACTCACCGTGATTAACTTCTGTAGGACGGTCTGACAGGTCTGCTTTTTATCTTTGAGCCCCAGCTCAGCCTGGGTCATCAGTATGCCATAGCGGCTGTAGAACTCAATGTAAGTCCACCTAGCAATAAAAACTCAAACTTATTATAGATTACACATTCAAGACAGCAGAATGTATATAAGCCACGAGAGTCGGGAACAAAGGACTGTATGGGAACACACAAACAGACATGCAAGCACGCAAAGCACAGACCACGATTGTGAACGATATGTGGAGATCCCAAAAGAATGCCGGAAAGCCAAGCAAAGCCCAAGAACCCACTGGAGAGACGGTGTTGAACTTGGGCTCACCTCGAAGGGTAGCTCTGAGCACTGATACGAATGGTCTCCAGAACTCCACAGGCACGTAGCTGCTGCACCACCCGTTTCGAGTCGTATCTAAAGCACGAGTGAAACTAGGGTGAGCGAATCAGACTCTCCGTCTCCACAGAAGCGGCCTGTGAACAACATCTGAAGTATTTTCCGCAGAGCATGAGATCAGAAGGAAAAACAACAAAACAGAAAACCATTTAAACGAGCTGCTCCAAGGTCGCGCTGTTAAATACCTACTCAAAGGGCATTTTTTTGTCGTTCGGTTTAATGCAGCGCACATAATGAGGTGTGGTGGCGTTCAGAGTTTCCATCAGGAGGCATAGAGAGTTCTGGAACTGCAAGACAATGGACATGAGAGCGGTCAGTGCAGCCAGACATGTGCACGCCCCAAACTCAACAGCCAATCAGATAACGGGGATGTGAGGAGCAGCAACCTTGTTGCCCACAGTTGTCCTGAGCTGCTTGTTGGTTGGTTTCAGGCCTGGCCTGGCAGGCCTCACTTTGATGCCCTTACTGAATGGAGGGGTTTGCTCTTCCTCTTGGAAGAAATCAGACAGGAGATGAAACTGCAAACAAATAAACACAATTCAGTTGAGACAATGAAAGTGGGACGTATGGAAACAAACATATTTCTTCAGCTTCATACTTTACTATCCTTCATGATGTCCACCAGCTCTTCATAAAGAATATCTCTGTTCTTCTCCAGAAAGCCTTTGCATTGATACTCCACCTAGGAAATGAAGTGTTTTGTTCACGGCAGCTGTGTGTCCTGGGTTTCGCTTGGTTCATGTTGACTGAGTGCATCAGTGAAGAAACATGAGAACTCAAAAAAAAAAAGAAGCACTAACCGATTGTGAAGTACTAAACAAAATCAGTGGTAGATAACAATAGCCCACTATAGATATAAAGAAAATGTATTTATACACTGTTCATTATGCAACTGTTTATTATTACCACAAATATCTAATTGAACTTGTCAGGTCCACTAGTATTTTAATGACAATTAGCCCCATATCTTTAACTTGTCCTGCCCGGTGTCGGCCAGAGGAGGATGGGCCTCCCCCTTGAGTCTGGTTCCTCCCGAGGTTTCTTCCTCCTGAGGGAGTTGTTCTTTGCCGCTGTCGCCTCTGGCTTACTCTCTGGGGACCCTGGGCCCGGGACTATGTAAAGCTCTTTGTGACAGTGCTTCTTGTTAAAGGCGTTACATAAATGAAATTGAACTGAATATTTAAATAAAGTTAATTTATTTTAAACAGCGATATATATTTTTTTACCAGAACTGTCTTTCCTCTCAATATTTACCTAAACAGCAAAAATTCATTCAACTCAAAAGCAAAAATCAACATGTTAATATCAAACTGATTTTAATTTTGCGGCTTATTAAACCAGAAATTCAATAACCATGATTAATTATAAGCTGTCACAGACACCTGCACACCCAAGAATGCAGAAGCACCAAGAACGACGCCCTCTACAGGATGCTGGAGGAATATATCTGTCAGAAGACCACACCTTGTCAGCAAAGTGCTGAATGACAAAAGCCTGGTTTGACATCCTGGGCTTTTCGAAGAGTGCATTCTTGTCCAGGTAGTTGTTGTAAAGTTTCTGGAGCCAGTTCTGGTCCGTTCCCTGAGGAAACTGGGAAAGCAACAGAAGAGATAATTCTTACCTGTAAACTGCACAAAATGACGCGGGGAAAAATGCAATACATATTATAAAATAACAAACAAGTCACTGTTCCACTTAAAGTAGTAGAAGGTAAAGGGACATTACCAAACACTCTTCATCCAATAAGTCCAGAATGCCCATCTTGGCTTCAATGAGGTCAATGACAGGCTGGTTGTCATAGAAATCAATCAAGGTCCATGGGATGTCCTCCTTCATGTACTCCTCTTGTTCCAATTTGAATACATGCTGTGAGACAGAAATGTAAACAGACACGCACGTGATTTCTATTTATGACAATTAAGAAAATGGCTGTCGGCGTTTCTATTTTTAAAAGACAAAGCGTCAACCTACCATGTTAAATTGCTGCTGCAGCTTCTCGTTGGCATAGTTGATGCAGAACTGCTCAAAGCTGTTGATCTCAAAGGTTTCAAACCTGACGGAAAGAGAAACGGACAATCAACTGAGGCACGGGAAGTGTCCACCGGCAGGAGACTGCAAGCCCGACGCACCCGTAAATGTCCAGCACCCCGATGAATGTGTGCTGCTCGCCCGCAAACCGCAGCGCCGTGTTGATATTGCGGATGACGCAGTCGAAGAGGTGGGCGTAGATGTGCTTGGCCAGTGCGTCGCGGGCGTTGACAGCACGCTCCCTGGGGACGGGCTTCACTACGGTCTCGGCCACGAGCACGATGCGGCGGTGGCACAGCCAGCGACACAGGCCGTCCTTGCTCACGCCCAGCAGATCACAGAAGGAGGTCAGGTGCTGGTCAGTGGTCTGAGGGAGAGAGACTGGGGAGTGGCTCACGGCACCTTCAGCCAGCATGTTGCCTTCCCGCGAGAAGCTTACATCGGCGGTTTCACTAAAATCTCACCCATAACTTCTATCTTTAAACCGGACAAAACCCCCAAGTCTTCCACTGTAAACTTACGCTGACTGATGACTTGTCTGTCCCTGTAGAGTTGATTTCCACGTTCCCCAAATGCAGAATTCCCGCTAGCACCTTAAATACATCCATCTGAAAGTCCTCCCTTAGTCCTGAGAAGCCAGACATGACGGGGGAGGGACAAGCACAACCACGGTGATGTTTTAATGTGGGCTGACAGGAGGATCGATGGATGGACAGGGGCGGCAGGTGCCTGCAAGTTGTCGGTGGAGCCGCTCCTCACCCAGCAGGGAGAAAGTCCGGCGTGTCTCTGCCATCTCCGCTCTGTCATCCACGCCGTCGATACTGGTTCTGCCCCCCATGCTTGTGTAGGCGAACTCGTCGGCACTCACTGCGGAGCCAGCGGACAGTGAGAAACAGCAGGCAAAGAATGAAAAACTCTGTACTCCACAAAGATGTACTGCTGACAGAAGAACTCTACTATATCCTGGGATTGATAAATAAACTTATCAAGTCAACCATTAAACCTTACATGTATTTTTAAGCAAGGGCATCACCTACATATCAAAGTCTGTAAATGCAAAACAATTTCTTTCACAGATTAGTTATTAAGACATGCGCATACTTCCTAAAGCCCTAACTGTTTTCATACAGGTCATATTTATCCTCTAGGATGTATTTCAACACCAGTCCCTTTCCAAGTTTAATTTGGCAAGAAAGTTCAATCTAAAACCAAGGTAACACGCCAGTTTAGTTTAAGAGTTTATACCATATTAACTAGCTTTGGCACTTCTTTAGCTATGCATATTCTGTATGTTCAGTCACGGTGGATTGTCTGCACGCACACAGACACACACACACACACACACACACACACACACAGCGTTACTCACACAGTCTAAGGCCCTTGAATTCTGGCTGGTCTGCACAAGCACACATCTGGTAGAATATGTGATAGTTTCTCTCGTTCTCTGACTGAAAAAAAGACTGGATTACTGTGGGAATTCAGTTTTTCCCCCACCTACAGAGATGACAGACAGGTACTGCAGCTAATGCTACATTATTGGTCAAGCAGGAGACTGAGGCACAATTCTCTCATGTCAACATAAAAGAAAGGAACTTTAAGATACATTGAAGCAAAAAAACCAAAAAAAAACTGGAAAGAGCATGGGAGTCCATTTTGACTAATTTTACAACGACATTTCACCTGGAATACTACTCTGGATTTCTCCAGAAGGTATGTTCTCATATTGGCCCCGATAATTTGATATCTTCGGTCAAAACTGATCTCCGTATACTTCCCAAAACGGCTGCTGTTATCGTTTCTTGTGGTCTTCGCATTGCCGATAGCCTAACAGTGAACAAAAGAAAAAATGTACCAATGGAAATTACAGGTGACATAATTCCTTACTTTCCAATTTACTTGCAGGTGACTGAAAATATGTGACTCGCGTCCATTGTGTAGGGCATTCTAGGTGTTTAGAACAACGTGCTGACCTCGGTTATGGGGTTGGACGCCAGGACCTTGTCTTCCACATGCGCTTTGCTGCCCGACTTACTAACCATGGCAAAGTACCTCATGGTGTACCTGGCAGATACTGTCTTGCCAGCCCCAGATTCTCCACTCACTATGATGGACTGATTCCTGTTCTTCCTGGGAAAGATGAGGCCAGATTTTCACCAGGAAAGCCAATGAGCAGAGCAACCACTGACTGATTATACGGACAATACTCTGCTGATTGGCTGTTTCCAGCATGTAGATGTTATTATATCAAACATATCCAAATATAAATTCCACATATGCACAGGTAAAATAACGCAGACAGGGAGATGCATCAATCTCTGCCTGGGCACCTCTTTCGACAAAGTCTGAAGGTAATACCAGCAAAGAACTGATCCATGTGAACCAATATAAATACTACACTAGGTATTACTGTACCAGATGTCACACATATGCAACAGAACCATGGCCTCTCACTGGGTCATTTATGGCCATCAAGTTCACACCTGGCCATCTGCTTGTAAGCCTCCTCGGCCACCGCAAAGATATGGGGGTCCATGTCCCCCATGTTCTGGCCTGAGTAGGCGTGGATGATGGCATCACCATAAAGGGGAAGCTGCTTGTAAGGGTTTATGGCAACCAGGATTATACCTGTGAATGGAGAACAGTACTGTACAGATAGCCAGGATGTAAGAAATGACAACTGTGCACCTAACGAGCAGGAAACCGCTCAGAGTTTTTAAGACCATTCCCACCACAGTAGGTGTAGATAATTCTGGAATCCGCAAAGCGGATTTTGAGGTTGTGGAGAACGGCCGGCTCGTGCAGGTAGCTGAGAGCGGTGAGGTCATTCTCTCCCACCAGGATGTCGGGATTCCTGAGAGGAGGCAGCTCTTTGGTTGCATCCAGAGCATAGTTCAGCACCTTTGAGAGGAGAACAGTTTCACAAAAAAAAAACAATAACGATGACTGGGAGACTGCAAACTATCAGAACATGTTTACTCCTTTGGGGTTCAGGACCAAAGCCCCATATAACTTGTTCATTCTGTAGTGCGCATATTCATTATTTGCACTTTGTCTCTGCGTAGAAATGAGATGATGTGCGTATTTACAGTCCCGTCCTCAAGCTGTAGCTCCAGAACATTGCTCCCAGTTTTGTAGTCCTTTAGAATTTCGGCTGACTTCCACACGTCGTCGGCGTCTGGAATCCAGACTCTGTTGTACTAGGCGGGAAAACGAACGACGATAAACCATCGAAGGCGCGCGCAATGTGACAGGAAAAGAAGGAAAACCCTATTTTTTTAAAAAAATATATATATATTTATCGCTTTATTATAAGTAGCCCACTTCTAATTTGGACTTCCAAGTTTACGCTGGGAAAAGCAGATGGCAAAAATAGGATTTTTCAGTTAAAGTACAAATCTCTGCGCGATATACTCATGCAGTTAAATAAGAAAGTATCATCCTGCCCATTTCCCCCACACCTCTGTCGCTGCATTCCTTTAGTTTAACATCAGTATCGGAATTCGGATCTTTAATCAGTTATTTAAAACTGGGAAGTCCTTTAATTTGTGAGGAAGAAAAAAAAAACAAAAAAAAAACTCCCATTTAAGAAAAGCAGACTTAAGAAGAAGGCGAGTGTCCAGCCATGCAGAAGAATCCTACCTTGGTGTACAGCTCCGACAGAGCCATGGCAACGAGAACTTGGAGCAAGTTGGCAAACACACACACAGAAAAACATACACACAAAACCTCGGTTTCCCGACAGAAGGGGAAGGAGAGTGTGCAGGTGCAGCAGTGAAAAGCTGGAATTATTTCGTGAGGGAGGGATGAGGCACGGTCGACGGGGGGACAGGAGGTCCGGCTCCCAGGTCACCGGCTCCCGTTCGGCGGACTTCGCCCCTTCGTCAGGCCGCCCAGTCCGCCTTGTGACGCGGCACTTCATGTGTGCAGGGTGTGTCCATTTGCACAGGCCCTGAGAAAACAACCAGCCCGCTTAAATCAACGCTGGACGCCTCATTCCACGGCGTTCCCTCTGTGTGTGTACGCTGTGCTGTGTAACATTATTATTAAATTTAATAATTTCACCGTAACAATGCCTCGTTTCACTTCACAGCATATCGTAGAAGGAGCCAAAGACCGAAAATAAAAGCACCACCATACTGTGTTTCCTATGAACAGCGCAGAATCTCTTTATTATTCTATACAGGCTTGACATCATTTGGACTTAAATTTTCTATAGCGAGCACATTTGCTAATTACAATCACCGTAAGTGTGACATTTCAGATTTTCATGTTCACACAGGACCAGTCTCTTGGGAAGAAACACACTGGAATGGTAATCCTGCTGCTCTAAGGTCATCTTTTCTACACACTTTCTTGCAGCATAGCCATTAGCGGTGTATTGAATTTGGGCGGTTTTTTTTTTTTTTTAATTTTATTTATCAATTTACAAGTGTTACATTTCTCGGTACAGTGCGCAGAAAGTATCCATACTTGTCCAATTTATGATCCGTAGGTTTTTAAAGAACAGATTCTATACGGAGTCCTAGCGAAGCCCAGACATAGATCAGATATCCTGACCATTTACACTTAAATTAAATGTAGAAGATAAACTGAACGATGGAAAAATGTTGATGCGTTACTCAGAATCTAATACGGGCAGTATTACCTAGCGATAGGACAAATGAGGCTTCAAATCCTACGGTGGGTGAGACCACCCTGAACTAACCAATAAATGCTGGCTCTAAATGAGGCTTCAGAACCTACAGGGGATGGGACTAACCCTGAACTAACCAATAAATGCTGGCTCTAAATGAGGCTTCAGAACCTACAGGGGATGGGACTAACCCTGAACTAGCCAATAAATGCTGCCTCTAAATGAGCCTCCAGAACCTACAGGGGAGGGGACTAACCCTGAACTAACCAATAAATGCTGGCCCTAAATGAGCCTCCAAAATCTACAGGGGGTGGGACTAAGCCTGAACTAACCCATAAATGCTGGCTCTAAATGAGCCTCCAGAACCTACAGGGGATGGGACTAACCCTGAACTAACCAATAAATGCTGGCTCTAAATGAGCCTCCAAAATCTACAGGGGGTGGGACTAACCCTGAACTAACCAATAAATGCTGCCTCTAAATGAGCCTCCAAAATCTACAGGGGGTGGGACTAACCCTGAACTAACCAATAAATGCTGCCTCTAAATGAGCCTCCAGAACCTACAGGGGGTGGGACTAACCCTGAACTAACCAATAAATGCTGGCTCTAAATGAGGCTTCAGAACCTACAGGGGGGTCGGACTACCCTCATGTAGAGGCCTCAAAACCCTTGGTGGGTGGGAGCATTCTGAACTACCAATAAACCCGGCCTCTAAATGAGGCCTCAAAACCCTTGGTGGGTGGGAGCATTCCGAACTACCAATAAACCCTGCCTCTAAATGAGGCCTCAAAACCCTTGGTGGGTGGGAGCATTCTGAACTACCAATCACCAGCATTGTCTAGGAGTTGTAAATAGTCCCCCCACCACTTCGGGTTTTGAAGCTCCATTTGTCCCATCACCAGTATTAACTATCGTGAAGACTGTTGAACACTGAAAATGCAAAGCAATTCTAGTTCGGTGGGTTGGCCGATTTAGCTTGTGTAGACACGTAGTTGGTCAGAAATACATAATCGCCAATCTAAAAATCATGAACAGTATGTACAGTAAACAGCTTCCACCAGCATTTATTTGAATTCCGTAGCATGGTTTTAAAAAGTGCAGAAAGAAACACCAGTAGCTGAGTAACTACAGCCTGAGGGGCACCTGATGATGACACGAACCCCAGAACCAAGATTTAATAATTCTTAACAGGCAACAACAAATTAAAAAACCCCTTTCCAGCTTAATAATAAAATACTGCACAAAGAAACAAAAGATCACCCGCTGTGTGCTACACCATCGTCAGGTAAGGCTTTTAAATTAAAACACATAAAACGTGATACGTAAACAAAACGAAAATGGATAAATTACATATTTCCAGTACGATCCAATTTGTCCATTTCACTCATATGCAATGCATATATAGATATTATCTGAAAGGTCCAGTGCGGTTTCTTTAATTTTTTTTTACATTACAACGTCTTTATAGACAAGTTCCTAATATGTCTGGGCGATTGATATAAACGTTTTGAGGATGGTAAATTTAATGATTCGATTTGCATTATGGGTATAGATATGGCTTGAAACTCCAGTTCATACCCGAGTTGTTTTACTTGTATAAAAAAGTAACTAAAGCTAGCATGTTGAACCTGTGCTGCACATCTTTGGACATTTTTGGTAATATCGTTACATGAGTGAGCTCCTTTTTTGACTAAACGGTCAGCAGGATGATCATGAAAGGGTCGCTTTGTAGTTTACAGGGACCCATAAATGCATGACATTCTGTAAACGTGAACTAAAGAGGGGGGAGGAAAAAAAAAAAAAAAAAAAAAACCCCCACACACACCTTACTCACAGTCACACAACAGATCAAACAATTTGCCTTGATATAAATAACCTTCTCTAGCATAACTATTGTACATGTATTTTGCATTTAACATTTAAAAGGGAAAGAAAAAGACACAGGCAGAGGATAGAGAACTGGTCCATAATGCATGAAGATTTGCTAGAATTACAGAAAGCTTAACATTGCCATAAAATCTACTGTGCAAATTCAGGATAACAATCATGACTTGTCTTGATAAGTCATCCATAACACACACTCTTAAACACAACCTTTTTGTGTTTCATAACTTTAATACTGAAATAACTGAAGACCCAAAGCTCTAAGCTGAGAACAAAATGGTCTGGTACATCACATGAAAAACAAAATCAGTGTACCTTTGTGCTTAAACTGTGTTAGCCTCCTTGGTTGAGGAACCTAAACATGACGGCCAAAATTAAGAACACACCCTGGGGGGAAAGCCTAGGAACACGGAGTTTGTACTTCGATGGCGGTGGAGACAGCTGGTAGTTCTAAGACACACAAACACCCCCCCCCCCCCCCCCCCCCCCCCCCCCCCCCCCCCCCCCCCCCCCCCCCCCCCCCCCCCCCCCAACCCCCCCCCC
>JAACJT020000007.1:5876943-5888766 GCA_009936485.2 Gymnarchus niloticus
TAATCACTTACCCCAACCTCACGCTCCCGCCAGACAGCCCCTCACAGACACCTCTCTCCCTCCCTCCCTCCCTCCCTCCCTCCCCCCCTCGACAGTCCATCAGACACACCGGTCTCTGTTTCCCCCCCCCAGCCTCTCTCTCCAGTCAGACAGTCCATTACAGACACCAGTCTCCCTCTCCCCTGGTCAAAAAGATCCATCAGAAACACCAGTCTCTCAGTCTCTCTCGAGACAGTCCATCAGAGACACAGGTCTCTCTCTCTCCCCCGGTCAAAACAGTCCATCAGAAACAAGGGTCTCTCCCCTTTATTCAAAGGGGATCTTGAACCTTGTCCAGCCTGAAGCCGATTTCTCCATATTTCACCCAGGGTGACTCAGAAGCGGAGAACGTGAGTCACCCTGGGTTTCAACACTGCTGTGTAACTCACCCCCGGGAGGACGGACAGCTGGCCCAACATGCCCTGCCCTGACCCACCCCCACCTCACCACTCCCAAAACTACCACCCACAACAGCATCTACCCCCCACATAAACCCTAGCAGTTTACAGACTTCTAGTTGCTTGGGACAGTGTGGGCAAGGCAGGGTGACATACACAACCAGTCCCCCACCCCCAAGAGGAAGCTGAGCAAATGGTCCCTGGGAAATTCATCTCCCTTCAAGCCCCCCCTCCCCAAACCCCCAGTCTCAGACATGGGTACGAGCCACCTTAAACTGTACCATGATGCCTTGCAGCACTACAGTTATTCTGTGCCCCTCCCCGAGAGACCCCACGTCATTTTCGGAAGAGCACCCAGCTGCACAAGTGTTGTTGTTTTCTCTATATAAATGACTATCAAACTGGAAGCGCAAAATATAGACAATACCTAACGTCACCTGTGAGTCAGCATTTGAAGAGCACCTCCCCCAAGCCTGGAGTGACAGCAGTACACACCTACAGAT
Organism: Gymnarchus niloticus; assembly: GCA_009936485.2. Classification (NCBI taxonomy): domain Eukaryota; kingdom Metazoa; phylum Chordata; class Actinopteri; order Osteoglossiformes; family Gymnarchidae; genus Gymnarchus; species Gymnarchus niloticus. Next base: position 5,877,884 of record JAACJT020000007.1, read on the forward strand.
CCTCTTCCGGATGACAAATCACCTCCTCCCCATCCATTTAGAGTCTCCATTATCCAGGCTCCGCCCACATCATAATTCTTTTTACATATTTATGCCTCCACAGCAACATTATAAAGGTTAAGTGCTCACGAGACAAACTACAACAAAGTCCAGGCTGCTTCAGACACTCCACAAGGTCCAACAGCTTGCCCCATTATCACAGGGTGGCACATGGCACGGATTTGGAACGAGTCACGGCAGCCTGCCAGTCCTGTGTAACGCTCCCCCCCAAATGTCTTAAGATGCCACCAGTGATCGGGAAAACCACGTCCAATGCTACTCACCTCCATGATGGGGTTGGAAGCCAGGACCTTGTCCTCCACGTTGGCCTCACTGGCTGAGCCGCTGACCGTGGCAAAGTATCGCATGGCATACTTGGCAGAGACAGTCTTCCCTGCGCCCGACTCACCGCTCACGATGATAGACTGGTTCCTCTCGTCTCTGTTGTATGGAAATCCAACTGAATGAACCCCGAGTTAATCTTCATTTGCACAGAGCTGCCTTAATCCGAGATTCGATTCATCCATTAGAGAATACCTTTGGCTTTAAAAGACCCAACTTAATGGTCAAAATCTGCTAAATCCCAGTTCAGTTCCAACTTAGGAGCAAATTGCAGGCTAACAAAAAAAAAAAAAAAAAAAAAAACTTAAAATCGCAAATAAGCCCAGATTAGAATTAACTTCCCCCTCACAAAAATATTCTTTATTACAATGCATGACCGTTTCTTCAGAATAGTTCCATATGAAAAAAAGAGGAAAACCAAATAATGTCATATACAACAAGTCATGAACTATAAAATAAGGGTTACAGGACTGTCTTCATTATATGAAACCTTGTACGTTTCCACACAAATATCATTAATATGGCCAAAGTAGCTTTTCTTCAAGAAACGCTGAGGCTTCACAGGGTCCATTTGACCTGTGACAGATCTTTGCTGTGATGTAGCCATTAGCCTATTCTTTACGTTGTGAATTTATCCATCACACAAATCCTGATATAATCGCTGATTTGAAAACACACAACTAAACATCCTGGATCGCTGCGCTGTCTTCACGTGACAGATGGCCCTCCTGCACTGGGACCGGCTATGCTGAGAACCATTGTCCTACCCACAGCTCAAGGGCCCAGGAGGCGGCCCGCTGCAAGATAGAGCGCGGACATCACAGACACTCTGCAGGGAGCTCGTGGAAAGACAGCACAATCAAAAGAAAGATGGATCACACCTCACTCACACTTAACACCGTTACATTACATCCACCTTTCTCCCGTTAACACCAGAGGTTAACTGTGAGTCTGAGCCTAACCCAGGAAACACAGGGCAATGGGCAGGAGACACCCTGAGTGGGATGCCAGCACAGGCCATTTAGAGACATCAGGAGGAAACCTGTGTACAAGTTCTCCCCACAGGGCTGAGGACTAGAATCGAACACACAGGACTAGGCCTCAGTGTTGCCCGAAGTCAGTGTGTCACCCTCGTTACATTACAAACCTCCTACTATATGGTTTATTTCATACATCCACCTCATGTTAAAAAGCGACCGCCTCAATTTGTCTCTCACCACATCTTCCATTTAAACAGATTTAGCACCTCACCCTTTTCACACAGTGACATCCGAACAGGGACTCGAACTCACAACCTTATGGTTAGGGACAAGGTCCAGCTGACTGAACCTTGTGTACCTCAGGTTCTTTGCTCACCTGGCCATCTGCTTGTAAGCTTCCTCAGCCACCGCAAAAATATGGGGGTCCATGTCCCCCATGTTCTGTCCACTGTAGGCATTGATAATGTCTGTTCCATAAATGGGGAGATTCTCATATGGGTTGATCGCCACCAAGACGATACCTGTGGGTGGAAGAGGGGTGACATCAGACTGCAAGATTAAACATGCTTGAAGCTGCATTTAGGCCCACATCTCAGGTGAAAGAGTGATGGAGTTAAGCCACCCGGGCCCTGCTCACCACAGTAGGTGTAGATGAGCTTAGAGTCTATGAAGCGGACTTTGAGGTTGTGGAGAACGGCCGGCTCGTGTAGGTAGCTGAGAGCGGTGAGGTCATTCTCTCCCACTAGGATGTCGGGGTTCCGCAGGTGAGGCAAGTTCTTGGTTTTGGGGTCTAATTTGTATCCCAAAGTCTACAAAGGAAAGACGTTTAAAAATTGTTTATAAATGTTTTCATTAAACAGACTGTCTAGGTAAAAAGTTTTCTGCCAAGCCATAAAAACAGTTTAGATCTTCATCCGTCACGTTTAGCTGATTATCCAGCCCAATGATCAGAGGCCCCCCAGTGTACAGCCCATTCCCTACCAAGCCTCTTGGGAATCAGGGGGCTCCGTCAAAGCAGCAAATAAACGTTTCATTTCTGCACTAGACGTGATGGAGTGGCAGACCCCCAATAGGCCCCGCCCCATGTTTGGACAGGACGATGACACACTCCCAATAGGCCCCGCCCCATGTTTGGACAGGACGATGAAACAGCCCTGAAGATGCTCTCTTCCTCACCGTGCCGTCCTCCAGCTGCAGCTGCAGTGTGCCATCTTGCTGCCTGTAGTCCTTGGTAAGTTCCGCAGACTTCCACACCTCCTCTGCGTCGGGGATCCACACCCGTGCATACTGTGGGGAGGGGGCAGTGGGGACACGCGTCACCACAGTCAGCAGACACGCCATGCCTCAGCATTAACGGGAAGGGGACGCGTCAGCTGGAGACGACGAGAATGCTGACCAAACAGCTTCACTGCCAAGAAGGCTGAGTGCGGAACGAGCACAGAACTGAGTGCCCTTTTCAAGGCCTTCAAAACGTGTGCACGCGGCCTTGGGGGTCTAAGCTAAGATGTGGCCTAGTCTCTGGCTAACCTCAAAAATATATAATTATATAACACACACATGCAGTCACAAGTACGCCGTGGCCACATGCTTGAACAAGTCAGAGACAAAATGTGACCAGACTTCCTGGGTTTAAAAACACAGCAACACAGCATACCATTCCCATACAGCACCTCCTCAAAAGAAATGAAAATTGAAGAACTCATACATAAATCAAAGCACAAGTACATTCATGACTGTTACAGCCAAAGTGGGGGGGGGGGGGATGAATAAACTGTCCCTTTAAGACAGACAGAGCAGTACTCCTTCAGCCTGGAGGTATCAGCTGATACTCAGACATGTGAAAGACATCGATTTAAGGACAGAGTCACATGGCTGTGGAATCCAGACAACATCCATCTCAGAGCCAAGATCCCTGACAGCACCGGCACCCTCGCTCTGCCAGGGACTCGACAAGCACAGTTTTCACTCTACACCCTACACCCTAACCGGCGGAAATGAAAGCCCCACGTGGATCATGAGGTCATGCCAGAGCCTCACTGAGGGTCTGCGAGGGTGCCTCAGTGCGGTACAGTGTCTCTGAGACAAGGGGGGGGTACAGATGAGTCCGTGACCACCCTCACCGGAGCTCAGATACACACACGTCTGATGTAGAGAATCAACACCACCCAAGATACTGGGCATTCCTACGGTTTTACATTCCTGCAGAGGAAGCGTGGTGTCGCCTGTCAGACCTCCCAGACAGGTGAAGACAGGCTGGGTCCAAATAACTCGGCTGGGTGGAGTTGCTAAGGGCAGGTGGAGAACGCACACCAGCTGGAGTACTCCGGGTAACATGAAGCCTGAGATCTCCACCCTGGCAGACACAGGAGACCGAGGCTCCTAGCTGACCAATAAGGGGTGGAGGGGCACGGTGGCCCCCCAGCCGGGCACAGACACAGAGAGAAGCAGCTGACGGGTACAGAGAGAGGAAGACGAGGCTTCCAACTCAATTACACAAAAAAAAAAAAAAAATGCCAGATCTGCACAGATGGTGAAGAACTGCAGATTGATTGCTCCACACATCAGAGGAAGACTGAGAAACACCATCACCTGTAGATGGAGAATCCTGATGGATGTGTTAATCCTACAGATCCACACTTAAACATAACATGACATATTCAGCGCCATCTGTAAATTCTATAATCAGTTGTGTATCGCGTACATATGGAAACCTACAGTTCCCCTCATATACGACTACGGTGCACGCCATACTGCGTGAAACCAAGACTGATTCACAGTTCCCGAGTGAGCAGTGACGTCAGGCTAGCGAGAAAGCCGTTCTGGGATCAGCAGCCAGGACTGGTCGCGAGGGACTGCCGGAGATCAGGAAAGCAGAGGCTTTGGTGCGATGGTGTTGACTGCGCTGGGTAGGCGTCTCTGCAAAGGGAAACGTGGGAGACTCCAAAGAAAATACCAGAGCACAAAGCAGCAAAAGCGATGATTGTATGATCCATCGCGGCTGAGCTAAAGGCTACAGACACAGCAGATCTATACACTAAATGATCCACTTAAACAATAACCACTACACAGCTGTGTAGCTAAAGCTCTGAGGGGAGACTGCGGTATTGACCCTGGGTGTGTATGTGTGCCGCCTGACGTCTGTACACGTTTCCTGAGATTATCACGCGAGTCCAGACACATGCTCAACCAAAGACCGGACTTAGTATGTTGTTGCACGTCTCTGCCGTGTGTGGACTGCTGCATCACCCAATGAGACCCCTATCCATCACCCCCCACCAACAGGCTCTGGTGCTGCCATCACCTTTAGCTAAATAATCCATTAATATCCGCCGAACAATGCAGGGCAAGGAAGAACATCATCGTATCAGAAGTGAGATCCAAGATCAAGAATGCAGGTTAAGATCAGGCAGTCATGTGTGTGTCCATTTTAACCAGCCATTTTAACCATAAGTTCTCCTCCCAGGTGAACGTATCAACACATGGTGACATAAAGGAACCTATCAAAACCGTGCAGGGTAGTTCCGCAGACACCAATGCTGGGGTCCCACGCAAAGAGAGGCGAGGGAGTTACAGCCAGATATCTCACTATTAACTGGACCAGACAAAAAGACCAAACAGTTGCTCTCCTTCAACTGCAGAATGACAGCGCGTACAGTGTCAGGACAGCGTGGGCCAGAGCATCCCTCTGTGGTGTGTATGAGCTTTGGTGGCCTCTCCATGCAGCATAAAAAAAATAAAGCAGATCATTCTGAGATGGTGTCTTTCTGAAAGATTACCATCACACATCAAATAAGCACAGGCTAAGTCACCCGGTAAAATGACAAGGTTCTTTCTTTCCTCTAGGGCCAAAGTTAAACAGTTAGTCGAACCTGTAGTCAGGGGCAGCCTCACTGGAGACTCAGATTAATGACGCTTTGCCGTTTGCACAAAAAAAAAAAAAAAAACACCCAGTCACAAGGAAGCAGTCAAAACAGAGGCTTATGATGCAGCTGACAGCATGCGTGTTTGGGACATGGAGAACAACCTGAGGGAAAGGCAGTAAACAGAGCAGGGGCAACACAACAGGTCCCACCTGCAGGGGGCGCTCTCGAGGGAGCCTATCATCGAGGTTCCTAGAAACAAGGGAGTGAGATGATGGGGTAAATTTAGCACCGTCACACCCCTAGACATACAGTAATATGACTAACTACATTTAGCTGTAGGAATTAATTTATTACCAAGTCACATGGTCTGGAGGACATTAAAGCAAGAGGGGAGAGGGGTGAAAGCCGCTGGCATTCAGAGAGCATAGGGTCCTGCTGCAGCAGTGTTGGGAGTACAGAGTAACACTGGAGAGAAAGGGGAGACGATTCCCCATGCTCCCCTCTTAGAGACTCAACGGCTGGGGGATCAATGAATCAACCATCTGACCGTCCCAGTCCTCCGTGCGGCAGAGGGGTATTCAAGTCAGATAGCCAAGAACGACAAGCATAAAACACCACGAGCTGGCACAGCTGGAAGGGGACCAGAATACATTCAATAAAACCCTACACAGAAGCCAGAGCGAGGGGTTAGTAGGGCTAAGTCATCCAGTGCCACACCAGGAGAGGAGAGCAGCAAGTTAGGGGACCGGCCCAGGAGAACGATAGAGCAGTCTTCCATGTGACACTGAGCATCGAGAGTCATAAGCGGGAGTCAAAGTCAACTACAGGAAATCCCCTTGAACCGACTCAAAGCTGAGATCACAGACTGGTCACTTCTTTATAACCCATGAAAGGCATTTTAAGGTGCTACAGAGGACAGAGAGGGATGTCTTACTGTTCTGTATCTAAAGAAGCAACTGAAGACATAGGTCAGTCGCAAATGAAATGTGACAATCTGGGCTGTATGCACCATTGAAGAAGCTGTATCAAGATGGATGGATGGAACACTGCATCAGGCTCCAACAGAGCATAGGATGTGACTTTGATGCACATCAATGGGGGAAAGCAGGTCAGGTTGACAGTGAGGAGCAGGCTAACGCGAGGGTACGGTACAAGGGAAGGGTTATGAAAGAGGAAAGCTTGGGAAATCTCAGAGCAAATCTCAATTCAGCCAAGACGGGATCATCAAGTCAACTCGCATAAATCCCCAAGCCAGGCCACGTCTCTGTGTAGAGACCTGCTGGTGGGGAGCTGCTCATAGAGCACCCAGCCACCCTTAAACAGGCACAACGCATGATTGCACATTGAAACCTTGGAGATCTCTTTACATTCTCAGGCGGTTTAAAAAAAAAAAAAAAAGAGTCGCGCTGAATGAATCCAGGCGGGCAGAAAGGAACATTAAGTAGCAGGACAAAATATTACACGGACACATTGAAAAGGCAGTATATCATAAACATATGATTCTGCTCATATGGACACACACACACACACACACACGGTGGCCAAATAGAGAGGACACCGCATTGCTAAGTCAAGGATAACCAAGTTGCATAGTCAATTTCAGCACTGCTGCTAAATATAGTTTCCATGGTTTCCTTTCAAAATCATGTTGGCAATAATGCTGCCAGCTGCAGCAACCGACTAAAGAGCCAAGAAAAACTGTTCTGACGACAACTAGGGGCTGGTCTGGGTCAGCAGCCATTTTACTAAAACAGTACGACCTTCGCATTTACACGGTCCCAGCAGCAGGAGGTTAAGAAGGTAATCAACACCGATTCAACACAAAAATCTTCTGTCTGTGTCTATTTTCCTTACATGTCTCTCTTTCACTCACACGCACGACATGTGACAGAAAGCCAAACACTCTGACAGGATCACACCCTGCTCTGCTCTCACCATCTCCCACCCAAACCCCAGCAGAAATGTTGACTGGCGCGTGTAATCACCTCCTTGACACGAATCCTGCCCTCCACACGATCAAACAGAAAATAAACCCCCAAACATTTCACTTGACAGCAGTTCGGGTGCGAATCTGCTGCAACCTTAGCTCATGCAGCTCAAACTGACATGTTCTGTGCCATTACCTCCCCACACCAAGACAACAAAATAAAACTCCACAAAAAAGTATTTTGTAAAAGTCACCTGGTACCAAGCAGGTGGCAAGGAAGACTGAGATGCTATCCAAGTTTAATGCCAAACCGGTTATGTCAGAACCCACAGTAAAAAAAAAACAGTGGACCTGCAAATTCTCCACCAGTTTAAGATCTTTTTGTTCTTCTCAACTCCTGAACACCGGACTTCAAAAACAAACCAGAGGGGGAATTAAGCTCTCTTCAGAGTTAATCTGAATAAGCAGTAAGATTCCACAGCACTCATGGTAGGGGAGGTAGTAACCTTTAAGGTGAGACTCTGGAGGTTGGTGGCTGGAACGGATCTGTGGGCACTGGATAATTGCAGCTAGGGTGAGGGAGAATCACTGCCTATGTTGATTTTACAAAATCGGGGCACAAAGAGAAATTCCCCAGAAAGGTGGGAATCATCAGGACTAATCATCAATGATGCAGCAGAGACAGGCTCAGACCTGCACGCTTCCCCCAAACCTCCCTACCAACACACTAGCTACATAACAGAAGCCATTCCAACCACAATTCACTGTCAACAACAAGATCAAAGTGTGCAAAGCTCTTGGTGAAAAATGAACGGTTCATTCAACAAGCTGTTCTCACAAACATGAAAGGCTTCCCTGCTTCTATAAAACTAACAGTGGTAGCAGAAAGCTTTAATATTACAGCACAAAACTCCCAATACTATCCTTCTGGGTGTGACACCATCACGTAACGTGTGCATCTCGACTTGTGGCTGCATGATTAAAGCATTTAAAAGCACATAAATAATGAAAACACCATAACTTCTATTGCATTTTAGAAATTTTAGAAATAAAAAAAACCTACTAATGCAAAAATACTTTAAGATTTTCATAAATAAACAGAACAGACTGGAGTTAGTGCATGCAGTACTTACTTTCAGAAACATGAAATCCAGCTCCTGGTTCATCTTTGCACCCTATGGAGGCCTTTTTTCATGCTCAAGCTATCAAAACATCCAAGCCCTTCCTTCCCGCAGTACAAGCTGACCATAGATTAACGGGACTGGTTGAGAGACCGTGGAGAACAAGCCCTTTCATCATGTGCAGACAGAATGCAGGTTCCTTTCACCCTACTGCCTTGAGGCCGAGGCCCAACAGATCCTTTTACATTCATTGAACAACTTGTGCTGTTAGGCTAACCAAGAGCAAAGATGTCAGATCTCTTTTTTTCCTCTCCCTGGAGCGCTGACTGCATCACATGGATAAGAAATTAAAAAATAAATAAAATAACGTCAATGGATACATTCAAGAACATAGAGAAATGGGTTTCCAAGACAACCGCTATAAAGTGAAAGTTTAAAATGGAAGAAAGCACAAGACAGCCTAGAGGAACTTACACTACTGTTTATCAAATATGTTATTTTAGATGCGTGAACACAATGAGAAAGCTTGTATAGACGTAACGTAATTAAGAGACACAATGAAGAACAGGGAATAGACTTAACATGGTATTGATCTGCTAGCTATTAAAAAAAAAGATCTTACACCAAAGCAGCGGTATGGAAAACAGCTGGAAAGATCACATCTGTCCATTCACACGTCTTCTATAATTCATGCACAACTAACTTTCAGAAACTATGGCTTTATGGATGAATATTGAAGTATGAATATTCAAATAAGGCTCGGGTATACAGAAGGTGTAAAATCATTAATGATTTCAGGAGACACAGCGTGCTGACATTTCATTTGGGCACGACTAGACTGGCAAGAAGGGGAGGCATGAGTCAAAACTGGGGGGTGAATTCCAGAGAGGGGGCTTAATAAGTCTTCCTACTTAATGAAGTTTCATATTATCAATGGGGGGGGGGGGGGGGCACAATGAGCAGCGTGTTTTCCAAAGTCTAACTACACGGCACAGAAAACCGAAAGAACTCATCGCGGCTCTTGCTGCAGGACTCGGCCCAGAGCCACAGCGAGGTGCTTGAAGCCCACAGAAATCCAAACCTTTTCACAGACAGACACTCTTACCTGATGATGGCACAAATGAGGCTTCAGAACCTGCAGAGGGTGGGCGTGTCCTGAGCTAACCAATCAATTCCGGCACTTGTGACAGTCATCATTGATTGGTTCGTTGAGGATACTCCCACCCACCATGGGTCATGAAGCCTCATTAGTTCCATGACCAGGTAAGACTGCTATGAACTTGATGCAGAGGTCCACAGAACACCATACCTCCCACTACAAACTCATGACAGCTTAAACCTTTTCTGCGTAAAGCAATTCTTATTTCAAGCCATTTATCTAAATAAATCAGCAGCTTGTGTAAATTTACAAACATGTTAACTGTTTGCAAACTGCAAGGTAATTGCATTGTTGAATTACTGCATTTGATTTCACAGAACAATGTATTTGCAGACAAGCTGGCGTGAGAGCTCGATCTCTTGATATCCTCTTCAGCAGTTTGAAGAGCACGCTTCATTTAACACAGTCTAAATGAAACATCATTGTAGCTAAGAGAGAACACAGAGAACCTACAGCATTACAAAGGGTTAACACAGAAGCCACCAGCGAAGATGATATGGGAACTCAAGGGCAAAAATAAAATGTAAATAAACAAGGGGGCAAAAAAAACAAAAAAAAAAAAACAGGCATTTAAAATGCGAATCCCTGCAGGTCGTCTGTGTTTGTAGGGCGGTGGGAAGAGATTCAATATGATACCCCAGCATTATCTTGTAAGGACCTTTCTGCATTGCGGTACAATAACATCAAACGTAAATGAGCTCCATAGGGAGACGGGCTTCCAAAATGGCCTTCATCCACCAAGAAGGAACACCAGGTGCCTCACCACCACCACACCAGGAGAATCACCGGTCCCTTCACCGGTCAAGCGCTTTGTTTCTCTGGCTTTAAGGAGTTGCCTCAGTGCCTTCTGTTAAGACAGCAGGTGACTGTATGTCCAGATGTGAAAATGACAGGGAGATTCAGTGTCAGGACCTCCGGCCGGCTCTAAGGGGCGAGTCTATCAATGCAGCACTCAGCATTAAGCACCCCCACCTACGGACTGTGGCTTAAAAATGATGCATTTTATTTCATTCCCGGATGCTTTACAATGCCAATCGAGACAGATCTCAAATACCCTCATTAAGGAACAACTGGAAGGGCATCAGATGAGAGGAAGGAAATGTCTGCCATGTATCCATTCATACTGAATGGGGAGGATTCAGCCAGGTAATAAAAGACCAGAGCTTTAAAAGAAACCGAATCGGCCCCATATCCAGATGTATGATCCTAGGGCAACATCTGGCTGAGTGCAGCCCATTCTGGAGGATGTCGCCTCTCCACACCGCTTTATCCTGGACAATAAAACAGCTCCGTGTGACACTGAGCTCTCCTTTATTCCCCCCTACAGCCTGATCCCGGCGGAAAATGAAATGAAAGGTCGACCAGAAAAGAAAAGAGGACAGCATACGGTCATAGCACTAGTTCAGTTAGGACCGAAGATGGTTTAATTGAAGAGCAAAAAAAATGATCTTC
>JAACJT020000007.1:5912644-5937582 GCA_009936485.2 Gymnarchus niloticus
GGATGACTTTGGAGATCAAGAAGTGGAGGAGAGTGAGATCAGAGCCAAGGATCAGATGGTGGAAGCTGGAACACGAGGACTGACAGTTGGTGTCTAGGGGGGAGGTAAGACAGGCACTGGGTGGAACAATCTGGTGATGGACGATTCCTGCCTTACCTTCGTGTACAGCTCAGACGCTGCCATGACCGCCGACGCCGCTTAGCAGCACATCAGGAGCGCAGCCCTCCTCGTACGACCCCTGCCCCGGGCAGATAAATCCTTTCAGACAGCCAGACGTGGTGTTTCAACGAGAAGCGGCCGCGCTCGCCATGATACCCGAAATCTGCCTATTTTAGCGTCTCTCTCTGTGCATTCTGGGTATGATGCACGAAATGAGTCAGTGAAACGCCGCTATCGCCCCGGCTTTGCGGTAAAATGCGTGAAGGCTGCCCCCTACTGGCCGCGGTGCGCTCTCCCCCCGTGTCGTCACTCCGCGCGCACAAATCGGTTGACGTTTCGAGTTCACGCCGCCCGTGACACGTCAATAGTATTTATCTAATCCTCCGCGGCTTGTTAAGTTTCCTTTAGCGCACTATTATCAGTGTAGAGTAATACAACGAAATGCTGTCACATGGCATCATACATGTTCACTGTTTTCGTTCATATATAATTGCGTCCCGAGTGTGTGTCATTGGGTTGACAGCTACTCTGAACATCAGCACTGATACAGAAAAGAGAGCGTTTAAGAAGTGTAATGATCAGCTTATTTCAGAATGCTACGACCGTTTGACCCTGGTTTAGGTCTTTGACCGGGTCATGGAGAAGGACTGCTTGTCTGCTCGGACATTGACAAGAACATTATGGAGCTCAGGATCTGGACAAATGGCCATCAATAATCTGGACTGTGTTTTACTGTAATGCCTGCAAACGTGAGCCTGGATAAAGAGGATCAGATAGTGTGGCTACACTCATATCATTCTAAAATACATAGACAGAAATGTCAATTCTTTGCATCTCTTGGATAGTTCATTTCTCAGTCCACCTCCATAGCCATTACTTTTTCCAGAATGACGAATGGCATTTAAAACCTCGGGTAGCCACCATCTCAAGAGGGTTTTAATATTTTTTTCTCCAACCCACGTGCAAATGTTTTAATCATTTCCATTTTTGCAAAAAAAGCAAATAAGATATAGACTATGAGAACTGGTTTACGTGATGCACCTTAGTCTGATCATTTATATTCTAGGGTGATGATCATTTAATGAGTATAGGGTGCCTAAATGCTCAAATTGAAATAAAGGAATAAATATTTCAATAATTTGTGAAATGTCATTTTATTTTGAAATGGTTCAACAAATGTACTTTATTTCATAATAATGTGGCTTCTATGCAAGATCTTTAAATTGTACTTCATAATTAAGTTCCAGCTTTTCATAACGATGTTTCTTCAATGGTTCCATAATTGATAAGCTTTATCAGCATTGTTTAAAGGATAGATCGACCCAGGCACTAACATTAGGCATGCATGAGACTTAGCATACCCTCTAAGCACTTGCTACTTACCCAGGGGCAATCCTGCAACTCAACTTGGGCAGGCTCAAATAACCATCTCACATACCAATCCGGTAAAATCCTCTCTTAGTTATAAGCTGCTGGACATCATAAACTAAGGGCTGAATTAGTTTAACAGAGAAATAAGCTACAGACTGCAGATCCTACAAGGAAATTACCAGTGAAGTGTCTTTACAAGGCAACAGCAGCCATTCCCGCAACTCAAGCCCATAGCGTTCCTCGTTTTTGACCTTGCCAGTGTCTTACCACTCAGATAGCTAATCATAGTCTTGAAATTAACAGCTTCGCAGACACTCCTGTTGATTCGTCTCGAACATCCCTCTCTCTCACATTCACACACCACCTCTACTGCTGGCTATAGGCGAGGGGGAACAACTTTAGATATTTGTGCAAAACTATTTTATTTACAAAACAAATGGCACAAAAGTGACAGTACGGTCAATTCACATGCACGCCTCAAAACATCGGAGTCACCAACTACAAAAACCTCAGCGGGTACTGGCTTTGGGTCAGGTTTCAGCCCACAATCCTGAATAAGTTCACGGTAAGATGGGGGGCGGGGGGGAGGACAAATATTGTCCAAGAGAAAGTGCGGCTGAGGAAGCTGAATTAGGGTTAAGGCCATTGAACAGCTGAAGATTAGGCCAAGCAGCAGCGGCATTTCAAAACCTAGTGTCACATCATGCTGACCCCCTGATAATCATGTAGTTCATTAGCTGTCATCCCCCCCATCCCATGTACAGAAAATGGAACACGGCTGGAATAACAGGACGAGGGAAGGACTGAACTGCTCAAGCACACTGACTTCATAATTTAGGTGACCTGTGGAATGATATGGTAAGAATGTAAAACTTTCTAAAACATCTCTGCCAAGGTTCCTCAACCTGACATGTACATTAATCCTCAATGTGACTACAGTTTATTTAAATCTTCAAGTAGACTTTGTTCATTTACCCACTGTCTCCACTAACAGACTACGTTTTTTTTTTTTTTTTTTTTTTTTTTTTTTTAAATATGGTCACCCTCAAGCAGCATTTTCCTGTAGTCTGTCTGCTGTCTTCCTTTCAGAGCGTTTGCACAAAGTAAATGGAACAGGAACAAAAATAAACGAGACAGTACTAAGATGAGAGGGGACGGTACTAAGGTAAAAGGTGAGAACTAGAAGTGCCACTTCCACGCTTGCATCAACCGGCCAGCTTGCTGGCCACAAGGGAAGGTTTTCTCTGGGGCAGGTCCTGGGGGGTGGGGATGTGGTCTCCGGTGATCTCGGTCTTCTCCGTCGCCGCGGCCGGCAGCTGCTTGTTCTTCATCTTGGCCTTGGCCATGTTATAGTCCCCGGAATCAAAATACTTTTGCTGTGGAGAGACGTGACAGGCATGAAGTGAGATCTGGAAGGGAGCTCAGGAGGACCTGCAAGCTGAAGGAGACTTCAGACGTCGACAGGGTCACTGCATATGGACAACACTAGCTGGGGGATTTGTGGGGTTAAACTGGTGAAAGAAGGATGTACTTAATGTCTTTGTACTTCAAAGTCAAATTTAACGAAGATGTACAGCTAGATTTAAAGAGCAATTTAAAATCGAGCTTACTGGGGAAAAAAAAACTAGCAAAGTAAAAAATTGAGAAACGGCGCGATATGCAAACTCCTGGTGTGGAGACAAAGGCCAGCGCTCACCCCTTTCTGAAGCCTCTTCCGGAGGAGATCCGAGCCCCCAGGTTTGGCTCCAAGGTTGGGGTATCTGGCCTTCAGTTTGGCCTCTTCTGCCTTTTCTGGACTGATCACCTTGTCCTCCATCTCCTAAAGTGACAAAAGAAAGGTGAACGAGGGCACAGGAACACAGGCCTCTGAGGACATGAATCTGAAGCGTGATGGGGCAAAACTCCAGTATATGTGGTCCTAATTGGACGGTTCGTTCAGCTCCAGGGGAACACTAATACACCTCACAGCTTCTTGGGTCTCGGCTGAAGGCACGGGAGCTGCTGAGCCACAAAAGGGGAGAAATTTGGATGGTTTTCTAGGCTGTCGGCTAGATTGCCTAAAAGCAATAGCCACAAACACATGACTGATACAAGGTTAAGTGCCACATCCTGAATACCTCAAGCAAGACATGTGGGATAACATGGTATTAGTCCTGTTTAACAGTAAATATGAACAACGAAGAAACTGATTTTAAAAAGACTTACGACAATGTCCTTATGAAGCAAAGCAGAGATGAATCACTACTTAAATCACACGGCAATACAACTTAAAAATAACCAAATGCTTGGCAGCGGGCAAAAAATATTCACAAAACACCCACAATCACCTGGCGGGCTCTCAAATAATAAGACTGTTCAGCTTTAATGAACAATGAGCTTTAACATTGACTAGAGAGAAGACGTTTAAAAACACAGCTTCATAAACTAGTACTGTTTAATTATTTAATGGAAGTAAAGCAAGGCAGTACAGAAGAGATAGAGATAATGGAATATTTAAGTCACTAGGACCCTGGCAATAAAGGTTAATTTATGCATAAAAAAAAATAAATTACACTGCAGAAGAGGATGGAGCAGCAATATTCAGGTTCTGTTAAAATGTCACCACAACAGCCAGATCATTTTTGAGTGACAGAATTAAACTTAGTTAAACTTCTTTACACAGTCTGAGACCCTGAAAGGCTGAACCAACGTCTCACCTAAAATCCATTTAAACTTTCAGGCACCCAGCACCATGCTGTTTAATCCAGAGGGCTACTGCAAACAAAATGTCCACGGAAAATATCAATTACCATCAGAAGAGGTTATCCTGTTTTCAAGTTTCAAAGTCGAGTTTGATTCCACTAGAGCAGCCAATCCAAAGGCAAGGTGGGAGACACTCCTTGCCTATAGCTGATAATGTAAAGCACTCATGGGTCCAGTACATTTCCCTTCAACAGACTTTACGTAATTTTAAGACAAGGATCATGCCCCTTGATGTGAAGGCATGCCGAGGGCCCACAGTGCCAAGGCACAAACCACGCAGACACTCCAGCGCCACCTGGATCGTTCTGGACCGCAGGCACCAAAAACCGGGTCTGTTCGCCGGACCATTTCAAAACCTACAAAAAAATAAATTCAATACTGCCCATTGCCTTCACATACAACATTTCAGACAATTCACATTTCTTCACAGAAGCGATGTCTGCCGTATTTCATCCAGCACTGCTGAATAAATCCGTGCATATACAGCTAATCAGTGCATGAAATATAATTAATGATTAATGAACATTAAACTGGTTCGCATGGAGTGACTGAACAAAGAGGAAGACCCCCCTCCCGGCCCATCATGTTCGCCTGACTGCAGAGCCCATGCATCCCTGGGGGAAGTAAGCGGGGGACATTCTGGTGATAGGAATACCACCAACAAAATGCAGAAAGCAAAGAAGTTCAGCCTGGGACGCCATGCAGCATGCCAGACCGGTCTCACTGTGGACTGTTTGACATGTCGCCACACAGCTGGGACAGGACAAGGCGTCCCAGGTCACAACTCGGTCCAGACAGTCACATCTGGACTAAACTGGAGCCTCTGCTCATGTGTGGTGAAGAATGTCAAAAATCTGCAGGAATCCACCCCGACCCCCCCGGCCAGATCTGCAGGAATCCACCCCGGCCAGATCTGTAGGAATCCACCCCGACTCCCCCGGCCAGATCTGTAGGAATCCACCCCGACCCCCCGGCCAGATCTGTAGGAATCCACCCCAACTCCCCCGGCCACCCGCCCTGCCTCAGTCATGCCGGCCCATTAGACAGCAAAAGCGGCGAGCTAACAACACACAAAGGTAAGGATGCTTCATAAACCTTCTGTTCCTCGGTGGACGTCTCTTCGGCAGCCCTCGTCTCCTCGATTTCCTCGGACATTTTTGTGAACGGACACGGCAGCAATAGGAACGGACACCTCCCGCGGCTCGGCCCCACTTCAGCACTGACCGATCTCTCAAACGCACCGTCGGTTTCCCTGCAAAAATGGCCGCCTCATTTAACGTCACCCCGGGCACCCACTGACCAGCTACAGTCGTACCTTAATTCCTGGTGTCAAGCAAAACTGTAATACTTCATAAAATGTAAGAAATGTACATATAACATATTCCAGTTGAATTATTATGTTTTGTTTGAGTTTGAGTAGCCCCCGGTGCATTGTGGGAAATGTAGTTCATTCCATCAACGGCTTTTTCCCCCCGGAATTACGCGTAACGAGCCAATAAAACCCATTTTAATAATCTTGTACTGTTATTTAACATTGTAAAATAAATAATATATACCTTTTTATATTTAAGTTGCTCGGTGAACTCCATACAAATGATACGGTATATACTTTAACTTGATGGATGTTCCCTATACGACGGTGTATGTAGCACTTTTTAATGCTATGATTAAGAGATGCTAGTTAATGTAGCTCATTTTAACGTGGAAAAACATAATTTAAGCCATATTTAAATTATTTTAAATATTATTAATGATGTTTAAATGACGGATTGGGCGTCTCCAGTGAAAAATAAAAATCAAAAAACTTGGAAGAAATGTATAGCTATTATAATATAGGTGTGGCTTGAAAGTTAACTCGGTATAGGCAACCAAAATGATCACTTCTACATGTGTAAAAGTTGATATGGATATTTTCAGATTAACTGAAGATTAGTCGGGACATGTCCAGGCCTAAATCAAACTGACTATGAAATGTCAGACGTGAAGCTTCAGTGTCAAGACCTCATGACCATGTCCCTACGGCAGGGACAAGCTTCACTGTGCTGGGTGACATTGAAATAAGTGTGGACCCCTGGAAACCGTGTTTAAACATGCCTAATTCACATGTTAAGATATATCACGAAGATTTACATGAAATAAATCATATGTGGATTTCTAATTAGCTGTGCGGTGTGAATAATCTGCCTAATATCATGGTTTTTATTAACGTGAAATCAAATGGATCAAAATGATTTAATCCACTGCTCTTCTAAGCGTACCCAAGAAAATGCAGAATACAGTGTTGTAAAGTGCACAGTACTCAATCTGAAATGGCAATATCCTACAAATCCCATACGATTTTGTGAACATCTCACTACTGTTGTATTTTAAGTGACATGTCAACAACATGCCAAGGCTGGTCTGTCTTGAAGAGGCAGAACGTTTTTCTTTATTTATTTAATCATGTCACAGAAGCTTTAAGTAACACATAAAGCACGGCTCTGTCGTGGTAGTTCGACATGACCCAGTCATGCTGGAGGTTAATTGTCAGTTTGTGTATATACAGATGGTGCTTCATTATGTTTGATTATAGTTTTCAGCTCTGTTCATGTTACGATAATAGGGGTGTCCTTGAAGGGGGTGGAGCATATTTCTGGTAACCCAAGACTTCCTAAAGAGACCATTCAGCTCATAAATCTCACTGGGATCCCATTTGTACGTAGAATTTTCCTGTAGTGCTGACCTCAGTGAATGTTGATTCCAGGCAAGGTTCAATGGTGAACTTCATCTTCCTTTTGCTTGTCCAGGACTCTGGACAATGGGAGAGCAGCACGTCTCCATGGCTGTGACCGTTGAAGCACTTCATTCTATTCCATTATTTTCAATGGACTGCTCATTATCATACTCTGTTCAGGACAAGGTGACCAGCTACAACTATCCTGATACACTTCACAAAATGGAAGTAATGTGATTTTCTCTTCATTACACATAATTGTTGTTTGTTAGAATGTGAAAGAATGGCTGAAACCCCAGTGAAGGCAGTAAGCATTAAAGTATGTAAAGACTGACTTTCAACAGTTAAATTTATTTATAATTCTTTACTTAAAATAAAGAAATATGCAGATATGCGTGCATGTTTAAAGATTTCTTTATATCTATATTTCATATTTGAATATTACTGTCAAAAAATACATTGTATGATTTACATATACTTTTGTCCTACATCATAATGCTTAGCATGAGAGACATCACAGGTGCAGCAAATGAATGATTTAAATATTAAATAAACAAACGTAAACACTAAGCTAGTAATTTATATTGCAACTCTTCCGATAATGTGGTTCTGTAACAGTACAAACAGAATCATATTCTCGTTTCCAGTTAAATTGGAAACACACAGTGTTCTTCAGACACCATCTTCTGTTTTATTCTCTCTCGACTGCTTTTTTCATGTCTGCCTCCAGAGCTCAGTCCAATGTCTGATGCTTATGTAATATTTTAAACTAGTGATGGGATAAATGAGGCTTCAAATCTCATGGTGGGTAGGACTATCCTTAAGTAACCAATCTTTGCTTGAATTAAATGATCTTCCCACCCACCTCGGGTTTTGATGCCTCATTTGTCCCATCACTACTTTAAACACCAGGTTCAGGTTAGAATTTAAATTAAAACATCTGCTGGCCAATCAAAAATAAAATCTTTCACCAACTGTAATAAATTCTTTTTTCTCCACATGTTAGAGAGGTGAGCATTCCTTCAAAAATTAAAATTTATTGGCTCCGTGTCATATTTTTAAGAAGTAGGGACAAGGTTTTACTTCTGGGCCTCAAAGCCAGGACTAGCATCTGGGAGAGAAGGGGGGGTCGGCGGGTGACTCTGTGAAAGACTTCAGCTCATAGGCGGCACCGCTGTCCACTTCCATGGATTTGCGAGAAAAGAGAAGTCGAACATCTCTGTGGAGGTAGATCTTTCCAGATTTGGAGCTCTGGAACCTGAGATGGAAGAACAACCTTGGTTATTCTATACTGCACGTCACGTTCTTAGTAAAGAACAACTTTAACCATGTCAGAGGAGTGCATACTGGTTCCTAAGAGAGCCAAACACGACTCTTGCTGTGAAGTGCTTTGAAGAAAAGGAAATACATCCATGGCAAGAAGTTAAAGCATATGATGGCATTTCACCAAAAGCCAGAGTGCCCTTGCATTGCTACGGTCCTCCCCATTTGGCAGAGGCGGCATGGGGTTTGCCTCACCTCAGGTGAATGAGGTAACGCAGACTCCTCTCCTGGTTTAACGGGAGGTGCTTTTTACTGATGGAGCCGTTGGCTTCTCGCCTGACGGGGACAGAGAAGGTCCTCTGCCTCAGGAATGTCTGGTGACTGGCTGGCATCTGTCTCAAGTCGTAGACCACCACAAACATCTTCACCACTGTCTTGTTTGGGTTGAATAAGGTCTGTCGGCATGCGAAGACAGGAAACCGAGTGTTAGATATCCTAAAAATTATGTTTTCAATTTAAAGTATTTCATTGCTTAAAATTTACAGTTCTAATTTTTCAACATGTATATCATCTTTACAATTTTTTAAGTCCCAACAGCCTCATTACATGAAAATGATTTATGTAATAAAACCCATTTTAATGAGCACTGACATAAAATTCAAGGTCTACTTCCTGCCAACACTAGGAGGCACATTTTCACCATTTTCCAGAGCCCTAAACAGTGTGTTCCATTGTTTGTCCTGATACTGTGGCAACTGTGTTGAGATAAGTGTCAATGAAGACTCGAATTTCCAGCATCACATGAAGTGACATACATCTGAAAAGCACCTTGTCACACGTCTGTGACAGATACAGGTGACTGTAATGGAACCTCTGGGCGATTTGTCTGTTTAAAAATAGTACAGTATATAGCTTTAAGATCACCTTTAGCTGGGCCAGAGGTTTGTCTTTTTTAAAACCTTTTTAAAGGTGTATTAGCTTATGACTAAAAAAAAAAAAAAAAAAAAACCTCTTACCACTTGAATTGTTCCTGAAGGAGGTACTCGATATCCCCTTTTACCGAGAGACTCCAAATTTATTACACCCTGAAAGGAAACAATAAGAAGCAGGTTATTATACACAGAAACAGCTGGCTTAAAGGAGAAAGGCTTTGTCTAAGCTGGATTTAAAAACATCTGGTTCTGTCACCATGTAGGGAGAAGGTGCGTTGTCATCAGAGACGCTGTAGAAGGACACCTCCACTGGCAGGGTCATGTGACTGGGGCAGAAGGTTCCACTGGCGCCCACCTCAGCGGTGAAGCCCTCGACTGTGCCCAGTGGCTCCAGGCGGTAGTTGAGCACACATTCCTGTGAAGATGGCAAGAATACGTTAGAAGAACTGATTCCATGGTGGTAGAAAACAGTATTGCATTATTTAGTATTTACAAAAAAGTAATGTCTGGCAAGTATTACATGTTTTATGAAAATACATTAAAATCGTCAGCTTCATTAGCTATTAAAAAGCTCACAGCTTTCCGGCTGAACTTTAAACCAGTGATGTCTAATTTCCAGGTAAACATTAAACCATCGATGTTTAATTCAAGATTCAAGGTAGGCAGAACGATGGTATCAGCATGGCATCTGACGGAAAACATTCCTGCAGTTTAATTTTGAACCCATTAGCTTTGCGGCTAGCCAGCTAATTATAACTTGCAGCTAATCAGGAAAACGATACATGTGACAGCGTCACCCAGCAGGAGTTAAGTGTTGTTAAGGTTTGAGGATAGCGACAGCGCGTCTGCCCATCGGCTGACGTGCTCCCGAATGCCTCAGGGCTCCGATTTACCTCAAAGTTACCCAGGAGGCTGAGGCTTCCTGAAGGCGCGCTTGTGCTTAGCTGCAGTTGTCCCTCCTCATCCTGGCTGGTCTCCCTTTTCAAACTGGTTCTTAGAAACACAGCAGACAGGAGACGCGGTGGAGTTAACGGCAAACACGAGCATGCCTACGTCACGCGTGAGTGGTCCACGCGGTGCTGCTGTTGGACTCTTGCAAAAGACGCAACGCAAGGGTCACGCTTCCGAAGACCTACTTGCATTTCCAGCATACCCCCTGACTCCAAAGCCCCCCCTCCCAAACATAAGAGCCAAGACGTATGAGCACAGTGCCAGTTAACATCGTCTGTGTACCTTTTGTTAGCAGCCAGGGGAAGAGCACTGTAACGAAGTAAGGACCTGTCCAGATCGAAGCACCCAGTTTGGGACTTTCTTTGTGGGACCTGAAAAATATGTGACGAGAACTGCATTAGCTACACAAAATGACATCACTGAAAATAAACATTAACATTATACACAAGCATTCAAGAATGAGGAAAAAAAAGCAAAATATTAGTACATTACCAGTAGAGTTTAACACTGTGTTAAAACAATACAAAACACATTTTAGTAATAATTGCATTTTTCCTCTTCCTCTTCCTCATACGAATACACACATTTGAGAGATGGAAGAATGCACAGAATACACAGGAGTCCAGTATAGCAAAGACAGGACCCAAGATGAATTAAATGAGGTCAGACGCACCAGAGAACTTCCAATAACGGAAGAGGATGTTAGCTAGTGATGACATCACCGGCCACTGAGACAGAGAAACCACAAGCAACCGCAGATGAATCGAAGTTTTGAAGAAATGGGCCTATCAAAAACTTTAGAAAAGGAGTCAATGCAGTAAAGACAGGGAGAGATTAGCTTATATTCCAAATACCAAAGAAAGGAGAACTTATGGAGTGCACAATTTCACTCATTTCCCATGCCGCTAAGATTTTTCTGTAGATCATTCAATGTAGAGTAGAGCCCATTACTAAAAGGATGCCTGATGTGCAAACTGGTTTCAGGAAGGAGATTGGCCCATCTTTCCACGAGAAACATCATTTCTGACACACAATGGATAACTAAACAACCCAAGGCATAGCAAATGAAGGTCAACCTGCGAGTTTTTGTGTTTTATTGATGACAACAAAGCCTTTCATTGTGTTGAGCATGTCAAACTATGAAATGTTCTCATCAGTGTCCCAGAGCACCAAATTGTCCTCATGATGAATCTCTACCCAGATGGAACAGAACTGGAAGGTCTGAGCAGATCCAGGTAGTGATGGGATACTGTCATCCACCACAGGTTTTGAAGCCTCATTTAGCACCAGCATTGATTGGTAGTTCAGGATAGTCCCACCCATCATGGGTTTTGAAGCCTCAATCAGTTGTTCCTGGTTGGCAAAGGAGTTAGACTAAGATAACTACATTTACTCAACTTTCATGCAACTTTTAACATCTAATGAAACAACTGGCTTGGAAGAAGACAGCTGTGGGGTTCTGACTAGAGGAAGACACATTGGGCTCGTTCAAGATAAGCCAGGCCTGTGCAGAACTGATCGGCACCTGGCTCTGCACGACGCATGCCAGTTGGCAAGTCGTCCGACTTCCTCTGATGTCACTCCCGTGAGCAAAGCGAAAGCAGTTTTTGGCTTACGTCATAGCTTGGCGTTCATTCACTAGAAGCTGTCAATTCCCGTGACGTCTTTTTATTCAGTCGTACTGCATTTTTAAAAATTTAGCCCTTCAGTCAGCTTTGTTGGTCATCAGATCCGTGTAATAGCATCTCCGTGAAATAGGGGAATCGACCTCGTCAGACAGGAAGAAGGCAAACGCGAGATCTTCTGCTTCTTCCGAGTTGCAGTTCATATTAAGCACAAGCCTTGGCCACCAACTTTTGACTCCTCCCACCTACTCTCATCGACTTTCCAGGCGAGGCAGTAGGCCTGTCAAACAAGCCTATTAACAACCTAGTGTGGACCATTAGGAATGTCTGAAGTGACTTGCAAATGAGCCAAGTTGTCTAATTTTAGCCACATTATGACAAGAGCCAGTGCAGAGGGAAAGACCATAATGTTTAGTAAAGTTTCAGGTAAAAGAAAACAAGGATAAGGAGCCCCAAGGTGGACAAACTCAGGTGTCACAACAATGAATATGTGCTTTGGAAGCCTGAAGACATGAACAGAAGACAGAATGTTGGTGAAATTACAGCTGTATGGTTGTCAGGAGACAACGCTAACTTGAAGGCATCTAATAATAATAATAATAATAATAATAATAAAAATACTGCTGCTTTTACAAATGATCAACTTCCACAAAATACGGATTGCATTAAAATCTGTGAAAAAAGCAAGGAAAAAAAAAAAAAAAGCTGTACGTGGCCTAAATTCCTGTTTTTAAACAAACAAATCACACAAAAAAAGCCAGTCAGTAAAACCTGTTCCAATGGGATTCTCAACGAAACTGGTCCATACGCAAAGACATACACGCACCGACCTCAGGGCCTCCCACCCATCCCTGGAGAAAGTGTGACACTGAGTCACTGCCGATGCTGGCTAACAAAATCCACATTGTCCAAGCCCTTATGGCAGTTATATGCAATCTGCACATTATTTATCAAATGTAAACATACAGCAAAGATGTGGATGTGAGAAAGAGCGATAAAAGTGTACGTCTTTCTGTACGTCCAACACGAGAACAAGACGAACTTAGGAGAGACTCACAGGGCTGGAGAGCAGAGGTAGGCCGGTACAGGGGTGGAAAGCCGTCCCATCTATGGAGTGCCGATTCTGTCTCTTCCACAAATTGCGTGGCCTCAGGGCAGACTGGGCATTTGTTCTCTGTGCACAAAACAGCAGTAATGCTATCCATTAATCAACCAATGGCTAAGGACTGGTATACTTTTTTTTTATATCAATATCTTACATGTTATGAGACATTCATCAAAATGTCTGACGCCCATTGACTGTATGGATGATGAAGTTGCTGTTTATCTCCTACTCTCCTCCACCGAGTACTCACCAAAACGTCTCCATTCTGGGGACGCTCGTTGGCTCTGTGGGTGATGCGGTTGGGACTCCAGGTGCCAGAAGGGTCCACATTTTCATCCTGTGGCTGGTCACGCTGGCCACGAGCCTGCAGGTCCACGGTCACAGGTCCGGCGTTGCCTTTCGGGGAGGTGTCTCGGGCCGGCTTCGAGTCACCCGGTTGAGTGGGCTCCTCCGGTCGCCGAGGTCTTGCCGGCTCGTCCGGAGATCCGCAGCTGCTCTCCTTGGCGTTCCTCAAGCTGTTAGAACCTTTCAGGTCCCGTTTGGCCGGCGTTTCTTCAGGTTTCACGCACTCCACGCTTGGAGGATCAGGGGACCGGTTCTGACAGGTGCTGTCGGGGACTTTTAGACCGTCACATCTCAGGTCGGCGTGACCATCAGAGCCTGTGTTTGCATGGAGGTGGCCTGGGGAAGTAACCTCGCACGGCACCCGGCTTTTCTGCTGACTGCATGGCTCCTTTGTAGACTCTGCTGACTTCGGGATGCTGTTGAGATTTACGTGTGCCCCTTGCAGGAGCTTACTACACTTGTTCTGGGACTGCTGGAAGGTGTCCTGGATCAGTCTGGAGATGTCTTGCACCACGTCTGATATCTTGGAGTTCTCAGCGGGGTCGGGCATAAGCAGCTTCCTGCAGGCAGCCAACTTTGGGGAAAGCCCGGGCTCGCCGTCAGGTTTACCTCTGACATATGGGCGACGCAGAGGGGTGTCGGAGGTAGAGGACCCGCTCCGGACATCGTGGATATTCCCCGGAAGGGTGCTGTTGGCATAGCCTGAATAGTGTGGCTCCTTGGCCTTCTTCAGCAGGAAGTCCTCAGTGGGAGGAACCCAGGGCGACTTGGGGCCCTGAGGCTGCATGCTGCCAAACAGGCTGTCAGGGATATGTGGGGTGGAGGGGGCACAGTAGTTCAAGTGCTGGGCGATTCGTGCAATGACCTCCTGCCTCTCCTGGAGCAGGCTACCGATCAGGGGGTTGGTCTCCCCCACCAGGGGCCTGAGGCCCACATTGGGTGTAGTCAGGTGGTCCACCAGGGAGAGGGATTTGAAGGATCTCACAGGCATCTCAGGGGCTAGCACCTTTGAGGCTTCTGTGCTGTTGGTTGACAGCACATGACCTTCTGAAGGTTGAGAGTTGGGGGATCTGGTCAGTGTTGGGTGGAGCCATTTGGATTGTTTGCTGGGAGGTAGGACTTCAGGGCTCTGGCTAATCCTCGAGCCACCTACTCCATGTTGGGTGTGGGCAGGGCGAGCAAAGGGGGAGGAGCCTCGCCCATGGAGTCTGCTGGTATCTTTGACGTCGCAACGTTGGGGGGACTTCTCGTGGCCGCGACCCCTCTTCTCATAGAAGGTCAGGCTGGTGTGAATACTACATTTCAGGACAGGGTAGTTGGGTTGTCTGGGAAGGGACTGGACGCGGACTTTCAAGGCCACGCTGTGAGAGATGTTGGGAACCGGGAAGGCGTGCTCAGTTGGGGGCTGGGAAAAATGCCACACCAGCTCCTCGTCGGCCGCGCTGATTCTACCGGACAAAGAATAAGACAAAATAAATAAATAAATAAATCAGCCAATGGGTCTTGGACAAAAATGAAAAACACATCCCAAACACCACAACTCCCTTTCAGTTACTACATTGAAAATATGCTGACCTATTTCACCAGGTTATTCATAGACAACCTCCTCCCATCGCTACCCTCCCCCAGGGCACGTTCGAGCAGCAGTCAACCCACCATGCACTCGACTCACCTGTACAGGATGTTCCTGGGCACAATCCCATGGGACGCGCTCAACCAGGCGCTCAGCTGCGAGAAGAACACGTAGGAACGGACGGCCAAGAGCAAGGTCTTCTCCTCGATGAAGCGGTCACCACTCCTGCACGTAGAGACGGAAACACTCAGCGCCGTCTTATTATGAGAAAACATTGATTATAACCTCAAAAGTCCCACCAATAGAAGCTTAGGGTAATATTGAAAGAAGGAATGGAGCGAGGGACTCTGAGGGCAGGTTCTAACCCTTCAAAGATGATCCCCAATCCCGAACCCAGCAAATCTGAAACTACTCACAGCCCCACCTCCCAGACTGATACACGAGCAACACATACTGCCTTGGAACGGGCTGCATGGTCCACCTCTCCAGCAACAGAGCGTCCTGCTTGATGGCAGGATCGTTAAGGTCATTCCCATCTGTCGCAGGTCCCTCGTCGCTATAGCAACAGTCAGGCAGCAGCATCACCTCGATCATGACGGGAATGTTGTTCCTCCAGAGAAGCATCACCTCCGACCGCGTCTTCCTGGCTTGGCGGCACTGTTTTGGGGGAAGGGAGTGAGGGAAGGCGGGTCAAGAGGGCCCAGGCCGACAGCCAACAAACAGCGGGCCCGGGAGGTGCCGGAGTCAGTAGGCTTGGAACGAAATGTTACGGAAGAGGGAAAAATTAAAAATAACTCCTCACAACAAATACGTAATTGCTTTTTGCCAGGGGACAAGCCTGATAAATGAGGCATGTATCAGAAATGACCAACAGAAATTAAACAACACACAAAGCAAAATCAAATGGGCTATATGCTATTACTCTGACCAAATCAGAAGAGACAGCTTGAGTTTAGAAAGCCAGGGTAGCAAAATTAATTATTGTCACTCAGTTTCTTCAGCTTGCCTTGGTTAGGAACAGCTCTGTTTCATTAAGACAAGGCGTACATTCGAGGGTGAGGACATAAGAACCAGTTTGTTACTGTTTGCCTTATGGGCACGGGATGTTTCACCATATCCTAAAAGCTGGTCATGTGCATTTATGTGAAAGCTGTGTGCATTTAACAAGCTTTCCATTTTATTTAGGTCAGCCCTGGCGCCCCCTACCTGTGGTAGCTTGTCACTGCAGTCATGTCTGTTGTGGGCAGGCTGGGCAGTCTGTGCAGGCGGGCAGTGGAGCCCCTCGGTGCGGCCCTTCACAGAACATTCCGGGGTGCGGCCCTCTGTGATCAGAAGGGTCAGGGACACCAGGAACTCCTCTGCGTCGTACTCGAAGTACTCCTCCCCGTTATCTGGTGAAGACGGCGGTCACAAGGCAGGCGTGTTAAGTATGATGGGTATGATTCCACTCACTTTTGCACTATGTAGGAATAGAAAAAATAAATGGCGACACAGGTCCACTTGGGCACATACAAGAACCACACAAAGACATGTTGTTTATGTCGGGGAGGACAGCCGAGACTACGTGTGCCTCTCAATCCCCAGCAACCATTATCTTCAGGACAAAATAAGTTCCCAGTTGCAAACAGAGACCAACGAGGTTTCGTTCCAGCAAAATGATCCAAAACTCTAGACTAAAGTCACTAGGTCTGATCCCTCCATAGTCGAGCCATCTGAACACCAAAGGCGAAGGGCAAATGAAATCTGATCACGGCACGTTTTGAATAAGCCATTAACACACTCCGTACATGCTGTACAGGGTTCCCCTGACATAACCGCCTCTTCACTCCAAACCCCAGCCCCCCTGCAGAGGGATTTATCACCCCAACATCTTCCTCTCTGTCCTCTCTGGTGAGGCTAGTGTGAGATTCACAGTCCATGACACCTGTGGAGGGGGAGGGAGGGCGTCAAACAGAAGCAAGTTGAGTGTGACTCATTACAGCACTGTGCTGAAACTCGGTTACACGTCTGTGAGGTAAACACTCGCTTTAAATAACCACTAAAATGACAGCGGGGGGGGCAGAGATGGTTTTACATTTCAAACAGGTGAACACACAGTCGTTCTTCTCATTTCAGGGTTTGCTGTCACTCAGTTTTTCCACAGTCGTAGTGGAAGTGTTCTGGTTAAGCGGGCAGAAAAAAATCAGGTTTAATTTTGTTTAACAAAAGGTAAAATAAATTAATAATGTGACCATTGTCCTTTGCCTTTAAGTTATAATCATTCATCCGTTCTGTAGAGTGGAAGTACAGTGGACGAGATAGGGGACATTTTTGAATGGGAGGACGGCCCCTTGCAGGACAGGAGGCCAGAGTGCCCACATACACAGTCAGGACACAAACAAAAAAAAAAAAAAAAACTGTTGGTAATGCAGAGAAAAGCGATTTAACTCCAGTGAGTGCATACGGTATCTAGCGGACAAAGGTCTCAATAAGTCCGGGATCCATTCAGCAATCTGGCCCTACTGAACGGCCGTCATACTCAACCCTTCATAGGCGCCGGGATCCAGACTCTTAAAGGGCCGGGACAGCGTGCTCCGCTGTGGGCAACTCACCATGACACCCAAACATGGCTGTGGAAAACCTGAAGCATCAACACCGAGGTAAAGGCTAACACAGCCTAACGGATGAAGGGTCTGCCCAGAGTGATGGACGTGGAGACGAGATGAATGGAACTGTGTCTCGAGCCGTCTTGGGGTGGTATAGCAGAAGGCTGCTGAATGAAGGCCCGCAATGAGCCAGGTTAAACAATCACACCGTTCCCGTTCATTCCGCCCATTCCATACAAAATGGGTGCCGTTGAACATTTAATTTCCACAGCCGGCTTATGCGTGTGTTTTTTTTTTTTTTTTTTTTTAACTCACACTCCCACATTAAATTTAAAATAACCATTTTAACTGGAGCAAAAAGGCTGTAGGGTGGAACAAAGCCTCCATTTAGGCCATATGAGAATTACCCACAATGCAGAGTGAAAGCACAGCGCCATAGCAACTGTTGTGCCATTTCAAGAGAAACTGAACACGGGGGCCTTGTTATCATGGCAAGGTGGCGAATGTTTGGACAACATGAGGAACAAGCATTTTGTGGGGGCTGAACGGTGGACTGGAACTATGTGAGGAATCTTCTGGAGGTGACCAAAGCAAAAAACAGGAAAAAAAAAAGAACAAACGAAAAGTCTGCAAAGTTGTCACAAAGGGGACCACGCAGCCACCCGGTGCAACCCGGACCACTGGTGTCTGGGTTCTGGGTTCCAGGAGGCTGATCTCTCGCTCTCAGCCAGCCTATCATGTTTGGTTAGGACTTGTAGCAGCTTTTACTGGATGCTAATTCAGAGCTAAAATATGCACAAACTCAACAGGAGCTGGTATGTGTGCGTAGAGAAACCAGGGGAACGCCAAACTGGAGGAACGAGGAACAAGCCTCCGACCCATAACTCTCCTCCCCCTGTGCTGGCCCGGGTTCAAGTGGGAGAGATAATGGGGCCTCATTCACACTTGTCCTCACTCTGAGCACAAAGGACAAATCAGTGAAGATGAAGGCCGGCGATTTGAATGTAGACCCAGATGCCAGCAGCCGTTGCCTCAGGACGCCAGGAGAGGCACAGCCTGGTTACCGTGGTGAACAGAAGTACAAAGGCAGGGCAGGCAACTGACGCAAGGCCATGTAACAGAAGCACACCCACAGCTGGGCCTGGTTAGCAGCGAGGGTGGGCCATTTGGCAACTGGGGGGTGGGGGAGTGTGAAAAGTACGTCTCAGTAACGCCAGCTCATCCAGGGGTCTCTTTTACACATGATGTACCGGTGGTTAACAGACAAAATGGGCCATGGTGGAACAGGGTGGGATGACAAGCTATAGCTGAGGGGAGGGAAAGAAAGACAAACGAAACCAAAACAAAACATGCAAACTCTCTTTCATTACATCAGAGGCTCCTTGACTGGTTTCAGTGAGACTCCACTCCCACTGAGGCCTCTTTTGTAGCCTGGGTGAGCTCTGTGAGCTGGGTTAGAGCTAAGGCTTTTCCAGACTCAGGGATGGTGGGATGGAGCCCTGGGCGATGGGGTGGAGGCCAGGGAGGGGGAGGAGAAAAAAAAAAAAAAAAAAAAAAAAAGCTTGTTTTCAGAGAGACTCTCAAACCACTTCAACCGTCGCGCACAAAGGCTCCATGATGCCAGTAGGCACACTCTCTTTGCGTGCGTGCCGTGTAGGCAGCACCAGGTGACGTTCCTCCCAACCAGTAGTGCCTGTCCTCCTGCTGCCGGCTTTACGTAACCTGGGGCGATCCTGAGGAAAGTGGCCAGTTCTGGAAGTTCTGAACTGGGGCCAGAAATCAGCTGGGAGCCCTGCAGGAACAGGCCACGCCCTTGGCAGATTCTCCCCCAGGACCAGCCGTAGCACAAAGCTGCTGCCAAAAAATATATATAAGCAAATAAAAAAAGACAAGAAGAAGAATGGGTTTCTGTGACGAGGGCGACTTCTATGTTTACGACAGCGGGTAATAACAGGTCTCTGTTTGCCATACCAGTCATTAAGTTGGATGTGACCTCGGGCACCGGCTCAGACAAACTCCGCTGTCGTCAGTGAAAAGCCTCGTCACCCTACACTGCTTACACAACACGCACGTGCCCAGCGCCCCTATCCGGTTTCTGCGGGAGGAGGACAAACAGGCGCCTGTCCTGTCTGCTTCACCGAATCCCCTTTCCTTCACGAACAACTCTGACCCACCTGGACCACAGTTAAAACAGCAACAATAATCACTGTAAATCCCACTGTTCCAGTTACACGGCTATAGTATGTTTTAAGTTGGAGCCTCTGCTGGATTAAAATCGACGATCAATTAAACGTGGAACTGAAGTTGCCGTTCAGGGACTCCTGCCACTTTGTAATTTGTTCTATTTTGGACCGTGGCTCTTGGATTCCTGCAGTAACTGGCACCTCACCCGAGGTGAAAAGCAGGACCTCTTCACTGGGGCTTGGGTCGAAATGCTCAGCCAGGAGCTGGGAGGGTCTTCTGTACACCCACAGGAACGCACACCCCAGAGGAAAATCTAGCACCAAAACACACACACCCACCACTTAAAATTTCTTTTCCCACTAACTGTCCCAGAATTATCTAAAGACCTGAAATAAGAAGGTGTTTTTTTTCTGCCAAACAAACTAATGCCTTATTTACCCAACTCTGCAGACCATGGCAGGACCGGAAGGCTGTGCACTTCAGGGATTACGTCGGCGTACGCAAATCATTAAAGGGTAAACTGGTAAACCGTAAGGATCCTAACTGGGAACATTCTGCAGCTGTTGGCTTGCGCCTCCTGTGCAGTGGGGTTAGGACACGCGCTGGCTAAATGGCCGTGTGACTCCCAAATCACCCCATCAGGGAGCACGCGCACCTGGAGCAAGGTGGCTGCCATGAAGGCAGCTCTGGCAGGACGTAGCCGCTTATCTCTGGCCCAAACAAGAGTGATCTGGACAGCAGGGGACGTAGGCTGCAGTTCTGACAAGTGGCAGATTTCCAAGTGGCCATGTGTCCATTATAAAAAGAAAAAGCCAGGAAGGGGTGACAGACTTGTTGTCCAGCTGTTCTTGATGTCAAAGTGATCCTACACGGTGCCTCAGGTCCAGTGACGCAAACACGGCCGCTGCACTGCCTGATGCTCAAAAATCCTTGGTGCCTGTGAGTCAACCCCCAGGGATGCCCTTCATTTGGTACGATCCGACCTCTGACCCCTTGCTACTCACGTGCAGCGCTGTGCGAGTCATCTGGACTTCATTACTCACTCTCACGTTGGCAGGCTGTGATACTGAGGCCAGACACATGCTGAACAGGAACTTTTCTTTCTACTTTATTAAGTCTCCTAGAAAACGGGAAGTTGGCAAACCTTGAAGTGTCCCATGCACACACATGCATCTACACAGACATATCCAGTTGACCGCAGTGCCGCACCGCATACAGGCCCTACTGAAAAACACAGCACAAAGACAGCCCTTTCTGGCAGTTGGCTGCTTCCAGAATGTGTGCCGTTATCCCATGGTACACAAAAGGGTAGATGTGCAGTCCTGGAATCTGACCCACGAGCAAAATGCACCAGCTATATCCTTGGCAAAGGCAACTGGGTGAAAACGAACTCGGGAGAGTGACACCATGGACAGGATGATCTCCAAGGCACAGCAGATCACAGGGACTGTTCAGAGGACAGTGATAGGGCCACGTCTCGTCCACGACAACACCTCGAGAGAGTGCGGCACAACTGTGGCAGGGCACCAGAAGGGCGGCGACCATTCCCAGTGAAGCGATTATCAACAGACAGCAGGGATCCAGCTGACTGTTCCCATGGTATTGAGCTTTTCGTTTATTGGTTTCTCAGGGGAACACCTTGGCAGGAAGCAGGAGATCCGAGCAGGCAAGCCGCAGAAATCTGTCAGAGATCTGTAAGGGATCCATCAGCTCCTCACCTCAGCTGACCTCAGACTGCTGCTTTTCCTTCTTTCCCCCACTCCAAATGACAGGGGCATCACGTTCGCGGGTGATGATCAGAACCCGGGGCAACTCACCACGCCTCATGAGAATGCAAAAAATAACCACGTGGGCAGAAAACGCTTTGCAAAGATATAATAATAAACATTCTTTTGGACTTTGGTGCAAAGAGGGCAGCTCTCTGGGGACTATATAAAGTGACATTGGAGGAAAGACCTGCCAGGTAAACTACTGCACACGGCTTGTGGCAACTCCCTAGAGGGTAACAGGACAGTATCAGGGCTTATTCTGATCCCAAACTCAGCCTCTCAGCATTTAAAAAGTGACTTTGCTGGGGCATCAGCTGTCCCCCCTAAAACACGGGAACGTGGAACAGAGGGCAAAGATGGAGAACAACAGGTACCATCTTATCTATTGAATTCTGTTTGCAAGAAGGCTTTCACTATTTGCCGGCACTTTCAAACGGGTGCTGATGCCCTTCGGGTTTCCACAGTCAACAGGCCCCGACTGGCAAGCCTTGACGGCATCTTCCTGATTATTATTGCGACCAACACTTAGTGGTTCTGAGGGTTTCCCCGTAGCTGGCTCCCCAAATGTGGCATGGCCACTCGAGCGTGTCCCAGTGTCAGCTGTGCATCTGGCTCAAAACGGGTGGCGAGGCCAAGCTGGCAGATAAAAGATGCCTCGGTGTCTGACCCTCCCTTTGTGTCGCGTCATTGGTCTGCGCTTCCAACCAACTGGCTACACGAGTTACATTTTATGTGGTAATCAAAGGATTTAATTCTCAGGAGCTTTCAGAGACACACACACACACACACACACACACACACACACACACACACACAGCAGATCTTTTTATGATCTATATCTATATACATGCACCCACACACAAACACGCAGTGGCCAATTTATTAGGTATGCCTGCTTGCAAACGGAAACAATCTGCACCTCCAAACTGGGTCAAGAAGCTCACTTACTGTTTAGCTTAACCCAAGTGAACATGGTGTGATTGCTGGTGCCATACGAGGTGGCTCCTGCATCTGAGAAGTAGCCACCTTCCTGCCACAAGTGCAAAAATAACAGCTCAGTACAGCAGTGGTCTGCAAAACAGCTTCTCTGAATGCAGAACTTATCTACCCTTAAAGCAGGTCTGGAGGCTAAAGTAGGACCTATTCAGAACAAGGCAAGTGTTCATCATGAAATGGCCACTGAGAATTTGTGCGCACATGCACACTCTCAGTGGACACTTTATTAGGTACACCTGCTCACTAACACAAACAGTCGCCTTCTCCAAACAGGCAATCATCTGACTGCAACTAAATATATATCAGCACGCAGACAAGGCCAAGAGGTTCAGTTGCTGTTTGACTAAGTGCTAGAATGGCTATGATGTGTGATCCAAGCCATTCTGAATGTTGTGTAATTCTTAGTGCCAGAAGCAGTGGTTCCATCATCTTGGAAACAGCCAGCCTCCAGAGAACAGCGTGATGAGCAAAGACATGCAGTCGGTCTGCAGTTCTGTGGCCGAAAACACCTTGTTAGTGAGAGAGGTCAGAGGAGAACGGTCAATGGAGAATGGGACATATTAAAACTAACAGCGAGGTCACAAGTGCAAATATTACAGTGGCGTGCAAGTCATCCCAGTATTTGCAGCCACCACTCGACAAATCCATGTATTTTTTCTGCATAATTTCACAGGATCTACCACATTAGACACGGGAGTGGTGCCATTTAATGCAACCCTGATACGGCCTATGAAGATCTCCAATAAAACTAAGTGCCAACTACAACCATCCGCCTAACTCTTAGGCGCCCCAAACGACCCCGACTTGGTTTCTGCGTGGTCTTTTGTGGGTGGCATCGTAGGAAGTAATCGATGTGGGTGTCAGTGCATTACTGCAAATCGTGTTGCGGTGTGGTGGATTTCTAAAGGCAAACTGAGACGTCTCAAATGTTCTGCCAAATTGTTTCGAAAACATGAAGGCAGGAGAAAGGAGCGCTTCCGGGATTTCTCTGACTGGTTTGAGAGAAACATGAAACCGGCACGGGGCAGGAAGACAACTTTTTTTGGTCAGTCCTGTTTTTACAGACCCCTCAGGTGTCCCCTTCCCTGTTTGCTAAACGACTGTTGAACAGCCTTTCTTCTGTGAAAGAGGCATATTCAGAGCTCACATAGCAACAAGCCCTGCGACGTGATTGGCTGGGAGCCCCCCCGCCCCGATCTCTTGCCCAGCTCCAGTGCAGCTTCCTGTCAGTTTGGCACCAGAAACAGTGAGTTAATGCAGGATCCTTGTCTGGCCTCGAGAGCCCAGCTGCATCGACGGCACCGATTGAGAGCGCAACGGATGGGCTGGCTAACCGTTCTGGACTTGAGGAAACCCAGCCGGGGTTCTATGAACAGTTTAAGCGATGCCGGTCTGAACAGGAGGGCACAGTCGAGATGAGCTTTCAGACACTGAAACACGGGTGATTTACACAACAAAGCAAAAGCAACATCAAAGCCAGAGAATGCAGTACCCTGTCAAAATAAGAGTTACTAACGAAACTTGAGAATTACACCGCCTGTTGGAGTTCCCTACAAGAGACACATGTTAACGTGGCACTGCAGCAATGCAAACGTAAAGGCAGCTTTTAGGGACACAACAGGAACAAGACATTCTGATCTCGCACATCTCCTCCTCGTTCGCAAGCCGTTCACACCCACAGGAGTTTCCAGCTTTCGGGAGAGAACAGAGAGTTCGACGCGGAGTTCGCTTTAGTACAAATGAGGCACGACAAAAGGAGGGCAAGAAAAAAAAAAACAAAGGAACACAATAGCAAGGGACCGTGTGGCAGGCAATGGTCTGATAAGCACTCACTTCAGAAGAGCTTGAGTGCAAACCTGGGGGAAGGCCTAACGACTTGTGCAGGGCATATCACTTTTAGGTGACCCCCCCCAGCTAATCTGCCCCACCACGCCATGCTGAACCTTGAACTACATGTCAGTACTTTGACGAAGGATGGGAGTTTGCAGATATGAAAGCTGGTGAAGCGATAAGTGTTAACATGCAGACTTAGGGCATGTGTAGATTAAAGCCCTGCTGGGGGCTTGGGGTTGTACCGGAGCAGGTGATGTGTGGCACCTGTAGGGAGACTCCTCATTTACACCTGATCAGGTCACACCCATGTGAGGAGTGACACCCCACCCCCGTCCCCCCTATCCCCAGACCCTGAGAAATCATCCAGTGCCAATTAAAATCCATCAGGAGCAGCTGCTAGGATTTGGGCCATTCTGTTGGCCACTGTGATTCTGAGTATGCGAGTGCTGTTCCCTCTCCCCGAATCCGTAATCTCCAGTTTCCGGGCCACTTCAGCCTCCTCCGGCAAGGACCGGCCCCCATTTGGGATACTGGCCCCATCCCCCTCTCCGCTTCGGAGCCTGTCTCCGGCCGCCACCCTCTCTCTCCTCCTCCCCCTTCAGAGACAGCTGCTCTGGCTCGAGGAACAAACCAAGAAAATACATCCACATGTAGCTCTGGCAAGAAAGCCCAGCCGAGTCAGGGCCAGAGTGTTGCTGAGAGGCTTGGGGGGGTGGGGTGGGGGGGGGGGCTGGTTTGTTGGAAATTTTTAAAGAGCACTGAACGGGCATTTCCAAACCCACCGGGTGCGGA
>JAACJT020000007.1:5939967-5967697 GCA_009936485.2 Gymnarchus niloticus
CCGGACAGGAAGGGGTTGGAGCGGGAAGGCGGTGAGCGCGCGCGTAGAGGGGGGTGGCTGCGGTGGGGTGTGGGGGGTGAGGGAATGGCGGGGGGGACTGCTTTATTTGAAATTTTTAAAGACAACTGAACTGCCATTTCCAAATCCACCAGCCAGGCTATTTCTCACCTCCTCATGGAAATTCCCGTTTCCACAAAGTCTAGGCAAAAACCCTTATGCGTATGTTCAACTCTGGTTGGTTTTTTGTGTGATCATACAGAACCAAGAAACCCAGAGTCGCATTTATATTAACAGAGGAACACAATTACGACTACAGAACAGCCAGTTACATAACTCTCAACCTCAAAGCACCCGGCTGCCATCGGGCAACAGATCTGGGTCAGAGCCCTGAGCCAGAGTGAGGTGATCAGACTGCCACAGCCAGAGGTGATGCAGCCTCCATCAAGGATACTGCGGCATGGTCCTGGCAAGCACCGGCCCACGTTGGAACGTGGAGGAGGGGCACCTCTCAGCACAGTGCTGTGAGCGGGCTGCAGATGTACATCGAGGGGACATCTGTTTCCCGGCCGAACCAGACCGGATCGGGGCAGATCATGTTACCCAAAGTGCAGGAGCCCGGACTGTGGGAATACCTTATCTCCCCACTGCCTCGCAGCTAAACGTTACATAATCCCTTTAATGCCCCAGTTTAACCGAATCCACATGTTCTTCACGACGTGCTCCATCAATCAACGTTCCATTCTTTTACAGGAACGCTACACAGCTGAACTCCAGATTTAAAAGGCAAGACAGCTAATAAAAAGAAAACAATGTGGCCAACACGATATGAATGTTTCTTTGGTTGATGGCAGCATTGGTGGCAAATCAGCGGTTCGAACCAAGAGCCAGGAGGATAGCTACACTGTGCCGATGTTAAACTCCTCAGGGTGATCGAAGTGAGCCAATAATGTGGCACAGAGATATGTGCAACCAATGTACTGCTTTAATATGTAGCCTGGCTCAGCGAAAGCCTAGCGCAGGCAGCTAATGAGGCTAATCAAGTTAATTACCATTTTCCCCTGTCGTTTGACTCTCAAGCTATGGCTACCAACCTAGACTGGAGACAGAACTCAAACGAGTGAACAACAGACCCCCTTTGGGGTTTTGTGTCTGGGTCAACACGGACCAGGCTGGAGGTCTTCTTGGAACAGACCTTTCTGATGGGGGGGTAGGGGTTTTCCTGCATTACAGCTGCACTTAGTAAGATGTAGAGCAGTCTGCTTCACCTCCTACCAACCAACCGCACACCTGTCTTGTGCAGAACCCGTCTGGAAAGCTGGTGGACTTGGGCTCTGTGCAAATTGACCTGGTAGAGGGTTACGGTAGGCTTGGTACTTACAGATGACAATACTATGCCAACATTTTCCATCGAGATTAGCCACAGGTCTAACTGAAGGGTCAGTGAAAGCTCATCGGGTGCAAGCTAGAAGAACATGTACCAGCAGCCCCGTCATTCACCTGGGCATCTTGACGACGCCTGGAATTCTCACACTCTAAGACTTTTGAAGGAATGACCGATTTCTCTGTCGATGGCTGCCTTGAGAAGATTGCAGTCCTGCAACGCTATTTTTGCGCTGTATGGTACCATATCCAGGAATCCTGAGGCACAGGCTCATCCTCACAGCCCTGCAGAGAAATGCCACCGAAAACATTGTAATTCCTGTTCAGCTTCATAACATTGGATTTACAAGCTTACCATCATCGATATCAGGAGGAGGACTGGAAGAGAATTCATGTGTAATAGTCAAATTACAGCCAGTTCATGAACATTTGACTGCTTTGGCAAAAAGGAAAGGTAAGAATGGAGAATGGGTCTGCAATAAAGCTCATTCATAGACACAGCAAGCCACATGAGCCAGCCATGTTCTCCAAAACCAGCATTTCATGCAGCGTTGCCATTTACAAGTCATCGGACACCATGGGTAGGGCCAGCCTTCTGCGGAACACCCTCAAAGCAGGAGCGAGATGATTGGACACCCCAGCGTTCTCACTTCAAAAGGACAAAACTACAGGTCCAGATGGTCCTTGCTGTCCTTGCTGTGATCGCTCAAAATATCACCTCCCGTCTGCTCTACGAAGCCATAGGTGGGCATTCAAGAGTGGAGCTGGTCATTCTGTCCCCACACCATGTTCTGTAGAGGTCTTCATGAATGTGAACAGAGCATACAGAACTGCCCCAGAAGCCCTACACTCGCAAAAATGTCAACCTTTTGACCATTTAATTCCTCCCATGAAGAGAAGAGAAAACCTTCCCTTGGTTTCCTCGAGCAAGAAACACACATTGTAAAGAACATAAAACTCATTTTCATCTTATGCATCATGTGAAAGCTTCAATCTTACAACTTCTGATGAGGTCCTAAAGAGATCAACCCCCCCCATTTCACAGCAAAAATAGAGCTGACCGTTCCATATGTTTCTGTGGACATCAGGAATGAAGGCACTAGTTTAAGGCGAGATGGGGGGGGTTTGCCAAGAGCTAAAATTAACCTGTGACACACAAAATGGAAGAATGCTAAAATATACTGGACTTGGTGTGTTTTATAAACTACAAATTAATGTATTTTACGACTGATGGGGCAAATGAAGCTTCAAAACCCGTGGTGGGTGAGAATACCCAAAACACCATTCCCGCCCACCACGACATTTGAAACCTCATTTAGTGCCAGCATTGATTGGTTAGTTCAGGATACTCTGACCCACCACGGGTTTCAAAGCCTCATTTGCCCCATCACTACATTTTACAGCCATTTTTGAAAATCCAGTTTAAAAGAGGTTCTTTCCCATGAACCTTGTTTCTGTTCCAGAAATCCCACGGTGATGGAAGGTACGGGGCCGCCGTCGGGAGTTCTTTGGGCACTGACAGACACTGCCCAAAGACAGTTGGTGGTGGAGTCTGTTCGCCAGACAAACAACGCCACTGTTTGTGCTGGCGAACAGACTCCACCACCCCAGGTGCCCGTATAAGATCCTGCACCACCAGCTACCACAGAAGGCATCCACCGCTGATGACGTGAAGGTTCGTATTTACGGTGGCTGGAAAATAGAAAGGCAGCCACACAGGGGGAGGTAACCTGGAATTCAGATACTCAGGCCAAATGCCCTCTGCATATCATAATTAAAAATCAGTTTGAATGTAGATTCACTTAAGGCATTCAGTCACCTGAGGGTCATCACGGTAGCAATTTCAATACCGTAACGGGCAATTAGAGGTAGTGACCTGAATCGTCATCCCTAATAGCTCCTGGCTTATCCCTTTTTACATCTTAAAGACTGGGAAGAAGGTCATGATATCAATGCTGAAATAAGCACTGACTAACAGCCAAAAGACGTGTTCTGGGGCAATCTCACCAATGAACAGGAAAGCAATCATTAAAAAGATCAAGACGTGATCTCAGTTGGTGACAAGGCAAAAGGACAACAGTGCAAAGTTCTGCCATTCAGGAAATAGAAAGGATAGTGAAAAACAGTCAACGGCTGCAAAAGAAAAAACTGAAAGCGAGAATCGTTGTTTTTGACATGAAAATCATGCAGAAGAGAAAACCAAACAGCATGACTTGGTGTGCTTTTTAACTCCTTTCTGAAAGCCAGATTGCTGCTCCTCATTTCAATAAGGGGCGACTGCTGGCTTACGCCTCAAAATCGATCAATCATCAGAATTCGAGTCCCAAAAAGAAATACTACTTAAGTGGACTGCCCCTCACAAACCTGCAACGCTAAATCACTCAGGAAATGCATATAAGTGTAAAAAATGAATCTTTTAACATGTCATATAATTTAATACTCAACAGGCAAAATCATTTTTAAATGCATGCTTTATAAAAATATTACAGTGTGTTGCAGAAATTGTGAAAAATCGCTGTTCGGGGAACACCCAAACAGCGATAAAGCAACACTCTACTGAGCGCAGGGTCATAAAAAATAAATTTATAAGCAACAAGCTGGGCACAAAACAGCAGTATACAGTGCAGACAGCAGTATGTGGATCACACTATCCGATGGTACCCCCCATACATTAACAGCTCCCCTGTAACTCCTCAGTTTAGCAGAAGCAGGCTGAACAAGCGAGCCCAGAATGGCCTACTGACACCAGAACATTCAGCATCGGTTTAAATTAGCATTTTGTGTGTGCTACACGCTCAAACAACTGCCTGCTGAACTGGCGCTCAAAAATTTAGCAGCTAGCCATTTAGCAAACTAGACACAATTGATGGCTACTCATGTTTGCAAATTGTCATACACAAATCATATCTACTTAAATGGTCTAAGCTTCATCCATAAGTCTCAAGGCATCGCATTTGTATTAAACATTGACATTTTATTCTTTAAAACCTGAAATCCAGAAAGTGACAGAATGTAATGGAAAATCTTCTTTTGTTACTTGGGCCCTATGATGTCGAGGCATCCCATCAAGTGGTCCCCCACCTAGTGCACCTTGCGTCCTGGGATAAGCTCCAGGCTCACCGAAATTCACTGTACGGCACAAACAGCTGGGAGGCGAATGGGTGGACTGTCAATAAGTTTAGTCAATGCAGTTTAATGTCAACACCCTCCTTGTCGTGACTACAAAATCTGTCATAAATCTTTTGTAGCGTCTAATACACCTTTGAGCATGAAGTCTTTCACAGTGACTACGTCCCGAACTGAATAACTCCTGCATTTCTCTAAATGAAAAGAATGTAGGCACTAAGTCTACTTGTAAAATGAGAAACAGCGGTTATGCCAGATTTAAGACTGACACACAGAAAGGAACATTAAACAACTGACTGAGTCAGCCAAGCCATTTTCAGAATACATACAGGTTCCTTGACTTACATGTGCTACAGGATTCAGAGACACGCTACAAGTTTGAGCGGTGAAGTCATACCCTCGGCTGACGTCTACAGATACAATCGGCACCTTAAGCCCTGCTTTAATTAGGACATAGTTAACGTCATATTATTCTTTACTTAATCAAGAATCAACATAGACACCTCAGTGGTTTAACACACAGGACAAAGACAAAGTGTGGAAGGTCATAGTGCTACCCGTACTGTGTTTTAGAATAGTCACGGTGAAATAAGTGAGCTCTTCTTCAGGAAAAAAATCAGGCTTTCCCTCAAGTATTTATCGGAATCTCAGGAGCAAGACCTTGATACATCCAAAACTTGGAGATGATGTTGCCTCCAGTACATCAGTCAATGCTACTGTTCATTCATCCAGAACTGTTTATCTAGCACTGGGTCGCTGTGAGCCTGGAAACATGGGGCATCTGTACAGGATCCTGCCCATCACAGCACGCATGCAGTTACACACTTACACGGAGGGCAGCGTGCAGACATCAAACAAGCAAAAACGCACGTCTTTGGACTGTGGGAGGAAGACCTGGAGGAAACCCAGGCGAAATTGTGAGGGGGGAGGGTGAGGGTGGGTGAGCAAAGCTAAACTTACACAAACGCAGAACTGGGGCACAATTCAAACCCACAATGTTGTAGGTGTGAAGCCTCAGGGCTACCCAGTGAACCAGCACCCTGCGCTTTAATATCAAGAATAATAGAATATTTAAGCTATGCGATTATTCAGCTGAACGGCTACTGTTGATTACAATGGAAAGGTTTTTATTCAGGACATACCACCATCTTTTTGTAAAGGTGAATTATAAATGATGTGGATACGCAAGAGCGAAAAAGGCATTACTTCTGCAAAGTGCTTTTACTTAGTTAAGGCTTTGCAAAGGGTGCACACTGCCCGCCCCCCC
Organism: Gymnarchus niloticus; assembly: GCA_009936485.2. Taxonomy (NCBI): domain Eukaryota; kingdom Metazoa; phylum Chordata; class Actinopteri; order Osteoglossiformes; family Gymnarchidae; genus Gymnarchus; species Gymnarchus niloticus. The sequence continues at coordinate 5,945,741 of JAACJT020000007.1, forward strand.
CACTTAGGCAGGTAGCTAGCTGGCATTTCCTTTCTGTGCTGCGAGGGGAGGGGCTCATCTAGTCACGTGTTTCCCTTCGGAAGCTTGCGGCTCGCTTCAGCTCCACAAAAAGCCATTCATACTGGCCCACCTTAAGTGATCTGTAGACTAATTATTAACTTCTGTAACCATTTGAAATAGTTAAAAGACAGTGTAAGCTCTTCTGTTAGGCTAAGCCCAGCTTAATTAAACCGAGTTTAACTGCCTTAAGTCGCCCTTCATTCAATGAAGTATTGAATTTCTTGAGTCACACTTCAGCAACTCTGCTGTTAACTCTGGTTTCAGTTCAACAGAAAACACTAAGAAAAACTTGTCCCATGTCGCTCAACAGTTGTTTTAAATCCCCCAATGTGGTGTTTATGTGTATTACAAAAAGTAATGTTCTATTTAGACCGAACATATGAAATTTAACAATCAGTTTCGTTCGTCTTAGATATTTTGCGACGAACAAAGCAACAGAATTATGATGATTTGATATGAATATTCCTTCGTAGTTCTACCATTACATATAATTAATTCATATATAAACTTTAGGCATATATGTTACTTGGGGACACGGCAAGTGGGTTAAACACAATAAAAGTTGAAAAACACTTACTGACAGAATAACAGGAACATGGGGTGGGGGGGGGGGGGACTGCATGGGACTGAGCCAAGCAGAGTGTCATTGAAGCATCGTTTGAACACGAAATGAAACAGTGAATAATGAAACAGTGATTAATGAAACAGCGTTGCAGTGTAAACACGGCTCTGCGTCATGTCTTGGTCTTTTAAAAAACTTGGTGAAACAAAGGCTTTTTGTCGACAGTTATCAGTCTGAATGATTAACCAGATGTTACATCATGTCTCTCCCGACCAGTGCCAACCCACTGCAGAAAGCCAATGCCAGACTCAGTCAGACACACACACACACGCGTCAGTCAGTCAGTCAGTCAGACTGAGACACACACACACACGCGTCAGTCAGTCAGTCAGTCAGACTGAGACACACACACACACACACACGCGCGTCAGTCAGTCAGTCAGACTGAGACAGACACACACACACACGCGTCAGTCAGTCAGTCAGACTGAGACAGACACACACACAGACAGACACACACACAGACAGACACACACACAGACAGACAGACGCGTCAGTCAGGGAAATCAGGTCAGGATGTGTCCATTCTTCAGAGTGCTGATCCGTTTACCTCGCTCCGGCTTCATGTCTGCCACGGTCGACAGAATGTCCTCAGTCTTCAGTCTTCCGGCCTCCCCCCTTCTCTCTGTGTTTGCTGCCTTCAAAGAGCAAAAGGATGACGAGAAGAAGCGGGAGCGGCGGTGTGTCCCCGTTAAAGCCCGACCGTCGCCCCCGACAGCCGGCCGAGTGAAAGCGTCCCCAGCAGGCGCGTCTCTCTCATTCCCGGAGCCGGACAGCCACTTCACTTAACTCCCGAAGCAGAACGCCTGCCGGTACAGCCTGGGCTCGGCTGGGCTGGGCTGGGCTCGGCTCGGCTCGGCTCGGCTCAGACAAGCCGCTTTCAGATGCGCTGTGTTCCGCTACGCCGCACCGCGCCGCGCCAGCCGGCCAGGGCTAGCCGTCTTCCTCGTCCGCTCGGCGGATCATCGCCGCCGACCGGCTCGGCTGATCTGTCCAGACTTGCCGGCGAAGCTACGGCCCGCTGGAAATCTCCCTCTCCCGACGACGAGTCAGACCGCACCGAGCGAACGTCCGCTGCTCGGCGACACCGAAGTTACGCCGCAGCTCCGCTTGTCAAAACAGATCGGGACGGCCTCCCGAGGTCACGTGTCCCAACAACAGCTCGCTCCATACGTCACTTCCGTAACTCGGCCCTCCGCTGAACCTGTTGCCATGGTAACCGTAAATCTTAAAGACTTGTTTTATGCTTTCCAACCCACCCTGTCCTCCTGATGTTTTTCAATATCATTATAATTAAACACACACATCAAAACTATGACTACATACTAACGCGGTTTCTGTAGCAATAACAAATAACGATTTAATTAATTAATTGATTAATTTGAAAAATCCAGCATATTTAGCCATACATTGCAAACTATGCGGGTTGCGTATTCACGCAAATGTGTTATTATGTACATTACAGCAATAAGAATTTGTGGAAAGAATTCGGAAGTGCGACTGTTGTTTTGCCGACAGCAGTGAGGTGGCCAGCACATTTAAGTATGTGTACTAAATCTGACATACTTACTAATTGATAATATCATAAAATAACAATAAACAGTACTTTATTAATCCCCGTGGGGAAATGCGTAGTTTTCCCCATCTTGCTCTCCAAATTGAGAGCCGAGGGTCGGTGCGTGGGCTCAGCCAGTGTCCAGGGCCCCTGGTGCAATTCAAGTGAAGGGCCTTCCTTAAGAGGCTGACGGCGATGTGGACATTCCTGCCGGCTGTAGGAGTTGAACCTGTGATCTTTCGATCACATGCACAGAAATGAAACCCACAAACCCACCTCACCGCCCATATAAAGCTCATTCTTTTCATTTATAGCGCAGTTTTAATACTGCCATAGCCGTAATATTTAATGTTCTTTTTAAATAATTTGTTATAGTAAATAATAATATAAAAAGGAGCCACATACTTCATAGTAGAACAATAACCCTTCACGAGAAAGCTGTAAGGTGTAATGGCAATCACGAGGTTGTCGTAGGTCGCCACCTAGTGGAGGAAAGGTTGTATGGCGAGGGATCCAGTGGAGTCCCGTCAGTAACTCAGGATACGACAGTGTAGCGTAGTATAGTGTAGTGTAGTGTAGTGTACCGTACCTGTGCTACAACAAGTCTTGCAGAGTAGAAACCCTTTTTATCTTATCGTCGCCAGGTAAACTTAGACTCTTAGGCTTCCTTGCTATAGTGGCATGGAACGTACAAATCCCTGACACTCCAACAGGGGCTTCAAGCAACAGGTCGTCGCGCTGCTCATTACAGTATTTTTGGGAAGCGGGCGTTTAGTCATACTTCCAGTTTCTATTTTTGTGTACCACAGAATTATATAAGAATATTTTTTGGTTTTTTTTCTTAAAAAAGGGGACACTGGGGGCAGGATGGTGGCATGGGGCAGACGGACACCCGCACGCGATTTAGAAATTTAGACGCATTTTTTAAGGTCCCAACAAGAGGACATGTCCGGGAAAAAGAGGACGTATGGTCACCCTAACTTATGTAATCGATGTGACATTTGGACATGGATTCTTTGTGCTTTTTCACACTGACATTTTAATTAATCTCGGTCTTTTTGTTAATTTAGAGCGTTTGATCAAAATAACAAATGCTATTGCGGAGGGCTTACTACCATCTGCAACTTTATAACAAACTTTTAAGGGTCAGTCCTCTCCTGTTGGTTATTCTGTATTTTTCAACCACTAACCCAAAACAAGAACACAGGAAAGCTGATGCCATGTCAGGCAGTATAGGGCTCAAGGTCGGGGAACGGCCTGGCTGGCATTCCAGTCCATCACTGGGCTCACACATGCACACATTAACAGGCTATTCATGGGAAATTTACAGCTGTCAGTTTGCCTCACTGCATATCTTAGAACTTCAGGAGGAAACTCGTCCAATTATAAGATAATATGAAAACACACACACACACACACACACACACACACACACACACAGAGGAGGGGCAGCCCTGGAGGTGTGAGCCAGCAGTCCTACCCAGTGAGTCTCTGTGCTCCCCACATTCAAAATCAATATTTAATTAATGATTATTTGTCTAGCTTTTGGTGGAACTGCCTTCACCAGCTGCTTGTTATAATTTCCTTGTACAGAGATGCATTTTGAAATTTCTTAATGATAGATGGTATAATGAATGTAGTATTTGTCATTACTTCATATGAATTATTGTTATTATGATGTTTATAACTGTGGAGGACTACTAAATGCAAACTATGGTAGGTGACAGGTCGTATTTGTGACATCGGAATACGATACAAATATCAAATGAGTTTAAAAAATCGTCAGCTACAAAGAATGATGAGGAGTCTTTTTAAAAATCGCTGGAAAGCCAACATTTTATTTTCTACCTTCTTGGTACTACAGAAACGCTAAAACATTTTAACACTGAAAAAAAGCCTAATGACATAATTACTTGCTTCTATTAGCTTTCACTGAGCAAACACAGGAGGTGATATTGCACGCCATAGAGAGGACAGTAGCAAATCTGGAAGGGAATAAAAGGAATGAAATCATAAAAAAGCGTACAAAATAAAGTCTCGGTGCATTACAAAAATACAAACCTGGGAGTATATTATCCATTGGCTCAGGCATTATTTTGCTACACACAAAAATGCATAAGAATTGCTATAACAGGAAAGGCCAAAAACAAAGAACAGGGCTGGAGAAATGAGCCAAAATCGCAATAAATCATTACGGTTTGATACAACAATCAGTTTTAGAATGTAAACACAAACAACTATTCCAGTACAATTAAAAAAAGTCAGCAATATTATTTTTCAGTTATCAAAAACTTTCTGACCTCTGTGTGTTTTCCATAGCTTCAAGGACTCCCTATTGTAAGATCGACATCTACCCCAGTTTTAATGTTTACCAGATGATTGTCTTTGGCGCTTTTCTTTTCTTTTTTTTTTGTCTTTTTTTTTCTGAGATCTTGTAGCCAAGTGACCCTTCCCCCGCCGAATTCCTTTTTAATCATTTTTGAGTTCTAGCCACTGGTGATGATAACAAAGTCACTGGCATTCAGGCAGAACATCAGCCTTTATAATAATGAAAGGTCCTCCCGGCCAGGTCGGCACTCATATCACTGGAGGATTGCATGCATTCAAATGGATAATTCCAACCCTCACTTTAAATGAGATTTTAGAGTGGGCAAAACATATGTGATTATGTGTTTTTTGATTCAGATCGTCCTCATATTCATCTGGGCCTGTGGAATGAAGCCCCGGTGTATTGTTTCCGTGCATAACTTGAGATGCTTCCTCTTTTTTTTTTTTTTTTCTTCGGCATCCGAAATGTTTCTGTTCCAAAGCTGTTATGGATTCCAGCTCAGTTGTTGTAACGCTAAGCAGAACTCTAAAACAAATGTTAAAATACATGGAATGCCAGGCACTCAGCATACTATGGAAATTCTGCTAGAAACTGCCAAAACTGAGCCATCAATGAAAATGGTATGCAATGATTATTAATATTAACAGCTAACAGTGCCCTTAAGGAGGTTCTAAAACATACTATTCTCCACACTGATATAGAAACCATTGAAACTTTGAAACTGATCAACAACAAAGTCATATTCCTCCTGTGCTGATTTCTAGATCTTTCCTAAATGTTCAGTGGCATGATGGAAATAAAACCAAATTGGTTACTCAAGTAAGTCCCATCGGCAAAAAAAAACAAAACATTTTGCAACAATACACACGAGCCGACAAGAAAATAACAAATGCGCAATCACACACACACACACACACACACACACACACACGCACACACACGCACACAGATTCCTTGGTGAGTTTCTTTGCAGATTTATTAGACTTTGCTCATTGTCATTACATGAGTACGCACCAAAATGACAGATACTATGGACAGAGCTCGGCAGCGGTGCCACACCAAGAAAACATACCCAGCAACGTGGCACTGCCAACTGGCAGACCGGCTGCCCTGCCTGGGCTCTGTCTCACTCTATGCATGAAGCAGCAAAGTGAGGACTTGCAGCCCTTGTTTTAACAGCTTCAGATTGTACATTTTACAGGATTCCCCCCTAAATGGGTAAAATTAGCTCGTCTACGCAGTCCTACACTGCCTATATTTTCTATACCCGTGCGGATGGCAAATTAAAACGATTCTACCTCTAAAATGCCAGTGCTTTTAGACATGAAACATTTCTGTATCCTTTTGTTATCCTTTTTTGGCTTGTCTTATAAATCTTTGGATATTCAGTATTACCCTTGAAGGAACCTTGTTTAAAAACTTGAGAGAATTAAATAAAGGCATACACTGCTGTGCCTTCAGAGTAGCAAAGTACCTCCTTTAAAACTTTGTTCTCATGGGTAAATTATTTCTCTCTCTCTCTTTTTTTTGTTACCTGGCAGTGTTTTGAACACATACTGAAGTGCCTGCTAGATATACATGAAGAAGAATACAAAAATCTTACTTCATATCTAAGCATGAAAAAATAAGATTGTAACATAAAACTGGATTTTTTTTTTTGTCTTTTTTCAAAACATACTATATACAAATCTATATTTTCTACAAATGCATAAATTAAAACAGTGATTAAGTGATACAAAATGCAATTAAATTAAATCAAGTCACAAAACTGTAGAGGAAAAAAAAAACACATCACAGCAATTAATTTTTACCCTGTAAAAAACAATAGACTACTATCATCAGAATATCGTCATAACACAATGTCTTAATACAAAATAAGTCTGCTTTTTAACTTACATCCGGCTAACGTCCAGCACAAGCTGCAGAACCCATCACCTATGAGCAAAACTGAGCCATTCTGCAAAAAACTTCGAAATAAATAATAAAAAAGCTTTTCTTTTTCTTAGAAGTAACATTGACAGTTATCAAACTAGCAGTTCTGCCTGATCACATAGACTTTCTATACAACGTAACTCGAAGGATTTATTACTATGAGGTATTCAGAGACATAGGTTTAAACGATGCACAACCTACATGGTGGAAACTCTAACAGACATGGACAGTGAGGCAGGGGGTAGACAAAAAGAGAGAAAGGGAAAAATAGCTTTGGTTTGTCAGCAAAAGTGTGGGGAAAAAACTCCTTTGGTATGCTTAAATTGCATGGTTGCACTGGCAAAAGCACCACGGTGTAAGAATTATTCCTTTTTTTTTTTCTTCAACAGCGGCCCATCTCAAGAGGCTGAGGTATTCAAGGAGTAAGAGGTGACTTCGCAGAGGTCAAGAGCGGTTAAACACTTTGGTTCAAGCAAGGCACTCGTCCTGTGAGTTTTACAGATTTTACAACACGTCTGCCTGTAGCTTTATTACCAGATCACTAATGCAGAGAAATGACACTGGACAAAGGGCAGAGAGGAGAACACGGACGTAGAGGCGGGGCTTATCTGACAGGGTTCTGGGGACTGGGGGTGTCGTCTGAGGGAGAAGGATGCCGACTGTCCACCACACCAGTAACGTAGGCCGTGCAAGAAAAATCTTTGGTATCTTTAAAGTGATAAAAAAACCACGAATGGAAATTGAATGAGGTAGTGTCTTTGGTTCACACGATACATAGTAGATCTTTACACAGTTAGTTTCTGTTTTTACAAGAGGAGAAAGCCATTTCTAAACTTTTCTTTATGGATGCAATATTAGTTAATAGTTACCAAATAATTCCATGAAGCTAACCACAGCACAAACAGCACCGGAGGCATTTTGTCCATTTTGGGCTTCGGTAACTCAATGCACCTGGCCCCGCTTTGGGCGGACTCGCGTAGTGCTTTCTTCCCAGTTGTCGTAACAGACATGCATAGTTCCAGTTTGCTCTTTTGAACCATGGTCTGGCTGTGTGACGTGAACAATGATGCTCATTTTCAGCTGAACTGGTACAGAGGTTGGGTATCCTGGACAGCATTACCATCTCCTTAGTAACAGGGTTTGGCTAGGAAATATAAAGCTTTTTTGACAGAATGTTGTATAACAGAATGATCAGCAACATGACTTGTGGATATTAAGACTAATAAGCAATGCCAAAAACACTAACGAATATCCTAATTGCACTGTGAATTCTGGTAAAGCAGAAGGTTACAAACTGAGAATTTTTGGGGAGCAAAATTATACAGCCGTTTTCAGACTGTTTTCGACATTTGTCATTTTGGATTACATTTGAAGAAAAACAGATAATATGTAATTTAAAGTTGTAAGGCATATAGTTATGACGTGTTTTTTAATACAGGCCAAGATGGATGAATTTAGTCTCATTTTGGGATTATTAACAGCTGACATGTAAGACTAACAGGTCATATGAAAGAGACAAAGATACATCGATTCGGTAGGGTTCAACAAATAACTTATATGATGAATCATAATATTCATTTTTCTAATAAATGAATTGTAAATATGTCTAAGTAGTTATTTGGGAGCTTGAAAAATATGATTTTGATCTGCATCTTATTCATGTTTATGCAGCTCGTTGGACGGAAATCCCTAACCGTTACAGGATGTGCCATACATTATAGCTGAAGCTATATCCTGTGACCCATGTAAGAGGTAACGAATATTTTTGGCCTCAGGTCTAAAACATCTTTGGTTTTGCAACAGGAGTAATTTCAAGAGCAAAAGACACTCTTGGAGACATGAGGTCTGTTGACGGTATCTGAAAAATCATACAATTGTTTTGTAAGCTGGTGAATTAAAATTGGCTAAAATGAATAATTTGGCTTATTTAAGCCGGAGGCTTCGATATTTGCTTAAAGTCCTGAGTTCCACCTTCCTCTGCATGGATGCACCACTTGTTTATTTTTAGCTACATGAGGATGTTTCTAATTTGTGCGTGAAATTCATTCACCTGTGGCAGAGCCTCTAGATTTTTTAATTCCCTTCTTTCTCCATCCATCTACCAGCCCAGTTCCTGGTCAAATGCAGTTTGCTAGCAGAGCCAGACATTGAAACTAATACAGTGGCAGCCGGGGTGGCGATTGCATCTCATTCCTCAGTTTGCAAAATTCTCAAAAAAGCTACATAATCCAACATCACGGATCCATCTTCTTGTTTTATGATGACATATATTCTACTCCAAACCTGTTGCCTTTCAATCCTGCAATAAACCAACAAGGTCTTTGCAAAACCCTACCAAGCTGCATTTCTCCATATCTATCATTTACTAAGGATTAAAAAAAATTGGACCGCAATTACTCCTCTTCAATCGCAGAATCCTAAAAAATACGACCTGCAACTTAAAAGCACACACTGTTTTCTTTGGATAATTAAACTGCATTTCTTTTCTTTTGAACATCTCATTGAACATCTTGGCAACACCATAAATGGCCTTTCAGACACATTGGAGAATTTTTTGAGTCCTGAACAAAAGCATATTGATAAAAAAAATGCTGGTCAATCAGTCTTTGGTTGTTAGCATCTGACATATTTGATAGAAAAGTATTGATACAAAATATTTATAAAGCTCACGCAGGATCGTTCTACTCCCTGAAAATACTGTACATACTGAATGAAACAAAACAGATCAATATAATCTTGTGTTACTGATGGCAAGGTATGATTTTAAAGTAACGACATACTCAATATTTTATTACCTTTGGTTTTATAGTATAAAGTTGTAAAACGACTCCTTAGAAAATATTTTAGATGCATTTTAGGAGTAACTTTGGTTATACATTATGCTAGATTAACACAATTACATTACCTGATGTGTATGTATGTTTATGCTAGAACCTGTTATTGTCTTTGATTAAACAGTCTATTTTCAATTGTTGTCAAGTTTGGCGTCATTTCGGTTATGATTTTTAAAAATAAATTTGTGGTGCCTACTGAAAAGCAGAGTGTTGTTAAACTGTCGTCTTCTGTTTCGCTGAATGATCTCATTCAGTGTTTGCATTAAAAATATATTATAAATAATAGCCTAGTTTCTTCTTTGGTATTATCTATCGTTAGGTCATAATATTGTTGAAAGGGTGTTTTTCTTTGGGTCCATTTGATTTTTATATTTCTGGAAACAATTGGGAAGAAAGCACCACCATACTGGTACCATACCATTTCAAGAATACCTTTTGTCGAGATGGATCTTTCCCAGCCTGGATCTTTGAGGTTCTGGGTGTTTAGGGGTTCCTAAATGGTCGGGAACAGAGAAACCATAGAATAAAGAATCCAGGTAGCTCTTGGAACATCCTCACGTGGGGTCAGTCCTTCATGACCTCTTCTCACTAGTATGTACACAGCATACATCTCCGTGGCAATCGAACTGGGATGACTGATCAGAGAGGAAAGAATTGCAAAAACCGATTACAGTGACCGGACATGAAGGGAACGAGAAGTGTGGGAAACAGGAGTTCAAGGATGGATGGAGTAGAGTATGACCAGCGAAACGGGGATTTTTTTGTGACTTTTTTTCTTTTTTTTTTTTTTTTTTGCAAGATGTCTGAATAAAATGCGTTGCAGAACAAAGATGCAGGTGTAAGAAGTCTTTGGTTTGTTTTGGATACTATAAACAACACTATTATCATTTCGTTTCCCTTTAAACAAGATTTAAGGACAAGACTGCTGTCTAGAGGTCTTTGATAGATATATATATTTTTTTTTTAGTTTAAAGCTTTTCCACCGAGGTTTCAGTCTGGGACCTTCATGCTTTGGTACAAGTGCTAGATGAGGAAGATGAGTTGGCTGAGTTGGAGCTCCCATCGTCGAGCCACTTGTCCAGGCTCCGGCGGCGTGCATTCATGAAGAAGTTGCTGACAGTGGTGAGCTCCAGGCCCAGCTGCTGGGAGATGGTGATCTGCAGCTCTTTGGATGGCCGCTTGTTTTCTTTGAATATTGCGTGTAAAGTCCGCCGCTGGACGTCCGTGAAGACCAGCCGCGGCTTCTTGGAGATGCTCCCCCTCTCTCCCTTGCCATGGTCTTGCTCTTTTCTCTTGCAGGCTGCAGCGAAAGCGAAACAGGAAAAGATCATGACTCAGTATGCGTCTGAGTATTACATTCAACGACATAAACTTGGATGCGCATACACACGGCTTGTCATATTTCTTCTTGCACCGTGTGCTTTGCTGTGTGGGTGTGTCTGTGGGTGTGTCCCCACTCTCCTGATCCCACCTACTTCACCTCCCTTCTGACTGGATAATTACCGGTATTCATTTTAATTTAAAAGTCCAGTCAAACACCGAAACAGGAGGCCGCCGTCTTGATTGTCTCCTTTCTGTAACTTTGATAATTTGCACCCTTGGTTTGCTGTTTGACGCGCTTGTGTATTCGGTTTATAGATGATGCTTTAGTCCTATGGATTTGGTTGCCTGGTTACTTCTGTGAATAGTTTGCATTTATTTGTAAATATTGCACACCATCTATAGTCTGAAAGCAGGGAGTGTGAAGCCAAGGTCTTTATCTTACTTTTTCTCCCATGTTCAGTTAGAACAAGATTTAGGGGAGTTTTTTTTGTGTTTTCATTTTGCTTTTCTTTTGGTTAGGTTTAGGTTGACAAAACACCTAGTTAGCAGTGTCTGGGTCATTGTTTTGGCCTGGTCACTTCCTCAAGTTATCATTACGGAAATAAAATTAAGAGACAGTTGTACTGTTCTGCTATCACACCATTTTTGTGACCCAGACCTTAGACCGGGACATAACACAGCTGCACGAGTTTCAAAAGGAATAATTTTGAACAAGACAGAAAGCAACACATGAATAGACATATAATAAAAATGTTAACACAACCAATAAATATCTCAACTGTAATCGTCATTCAATGCCTTCTGACACTGAAACGCAGCCAAAAGGTGCAGATTTCTCCTTTTTTATGTTTTTAAGGATCGATCGTGGCTGTCAAGATCGATTGATCACCATCTTGTATTCAAACACTCCTTGTGGACCAGCAGCTTAAAGCAGAATTTTCTGGTGGGTAACACATTGTCTCCTGTGTCTTAACAACGGTAATAAGTTTTGATTATTTGTAAAACACCTGATCTTTCAAATCTATTTGACTTACTTTAATTCACAGTCAGCGAGTCATGCTAAGTTTGTACATGCAGATCTGATGCGGTCTACAAGAGAATAAAACCTCTTAGATAAGGTATGGCGTTATGAAGGCCAGCATTTTCACACCCCTCTGAGTATAAAAATTTAACTGATACTGGAAGTGAGCATCTCTTATACGACTGTCTTATACAGCTAGTACTATTAGACAATTGGTCAGTGAATGTATCCATGCATTCACTGTAGCAATACTGAAACTGGATTATTTATTATTTTAAAATACCCTAAACAAATATTTTTCCTCCACCACAATGAATTTTCCTGTGAAGACATTAAAATGGTATACCTAACTTTTAAATATTTTGATTTTTCAAATTAGAAAGCAAGTGATTAAACAGTCTGAAATGAGAATGACACAACTACACGCTGGGCTTAAACAATTTCCCCTGATTTATCATACTTACTGAATAAATACAGATGTTCTTAAGATGGTTGATTTATAGATATCCATACAGGAAAGTCTATCTAGAGCCCGCAGATATTATCAATGGATTTCCAGGGGAATTTGGAGTGTTTTGCTGTATCTGCAACTCATCAAACCACTCAGAAGTGCAGTGACCTCTGTGTCAGGTACTGAGTGTTTACACCCTGCTGGATTGGATCTTTCCAGCCCTGTTCTGCTTACCGTGTAATGACCCCTGCTTTCTCTACCGGTTTCTATTTCCAGTCTAGTTTAGTTATGAATTTCGTACTGTAACTTTTTTACTCTTTTGGATATTCCGAGTGTTCGTGGAGCACGACTTGATTACGATTTCTGCTCTGCCCATTCTGAGTAAAGCCCATCAGAGAGTCACTCGGTATAGTACATATACTGTTAGAGTCACTCACACGGGAGACATTTACGACCAGCAGCAGCATACTCATTTATGAAGCACAACAAAATTTAAGCATTTCATATCGAAAATTAACAAGTTCAACAATTAATGTATGGATTCTTAGGAGACACGAACCGTTTAACATGCATTAATATTTTTAATTCACAAAAAAAGTCACTGTATACAGAAATGTAGTTCCGATCTCCACCTGCACACGTACAGTATTCCCTGTCTAATTTGTAAATCTTACTTAATATTGTGTATATCCTATTATGAGGATTATGTTTGTGGTTTTCACGGCTGAAGGACTGCGACAACACGACTGCCCTTTAAATCGTTCACAAAACGCTTTACTCATACGTCCTGTGCAATGATTTTTATATTGCGGTATTATCTTATTACGGAAAGATAATAGACGGAAAGATGCCAATAACCTTGCTGTTAAAAGGTAATATCGTGGAGTACCAAGACATCAATTGATTAAGATACAGCGCGTATAAAGCAGTAAATTGAAAACACAACAGTAGTTTTTCTTAATTAACAGCATTAAACCTTCACTGCAGTAATTCACACTACCGCTTAAAAGCACAATTTCCAATGAGACTTAATGTGAGCGGCAGAATAATGATTAATCAACAAATTATATTTATAGTATATACTAGAGAATAGGAGAAACTTGAAGAACACAGTGGGCCACAAACGACTGCACATCCTAAGCTGAAATAAGACAAGCTCGTCTTATCGGTGGGAGGCGGAGGACGGGACAAAATAGCTTACTGAAATTCTGGGGGACTGTGGCCCCTGTCCCAGCCCTGCTCCTATGTCCCAAAACCCAAAAAACATCATTTCCAGCACCAGGCTCTTTCTGCAGTGCGCTTCCCTCAGTATAAATGCAGATGTTTCTCTTCTCGATCAAATAATTTAGGGTCCTTCAGCTCTTCAGGTGATGATGTGTGTAAAGACTTGCATGGATTTGCTAACTGTCGCTAACTGCGAGAGCATTAAGTTTTTGTTTTAAAAATTAAATATTTGGGCCCTTTATGTTTATGAATTCGATGCCCCCTAAAACGCTAGGCTATCGACCACCGCTAGGGGGCAGACTCGAGCTTCTTCATGGATGGGTTAATAACTGTCACTACGTCCAATTATAAACGCTGCAGTAAACACTTTCACTATAAACCACTGCCCATTTAAAGCTCTTATACACTTGTTCTATTTTGTGGGCTTTACAAAAACACATTTTTAAACTTAGCCATTGTGATGCGGAGATAATTGGACCGGACAATGAATGGGCATAAGAGAAATCACGACAACATCAGCATCACCGGTACCTAATTACGTCACCGCTGGCAAAATTAATAACGTTGGCTGTGAACACGAAATATTTCCGCGCCATCTGCTTAATCAGCGGCCGAAAATGCGTTATCGGGACGTGGCTTTTCTCCCAAAGAGGCGACTGCGTCCTCCTTCAATTAATGATGCATTTAGTAATCAGCGTCGTGTGCGCGCTTCGTGTGGCGGCGTGCACGTTTTACAAATATGTGTAATATCTAATATCTCTCTCATGGATTACACGTGTCATTATATGCATGGCATATCCACACACACAGACACACACACACACACGCACACACAATTTACTTTAATGACTAAACTAAATGACACGTTAGTCACATTTTCTTTCTCGGTTTATGTAATTCTTTTCGATTAACTGCGTTCATTCACATCTTTACATCCTGATATCAGGGTTATGTCAGACTTTGCAGTTTCTAGACCCTTGGCACGAACGTCGCCACGTTAGACAAACATTAACAAAAGGCAAACGAGCCCGTGTATCTGCTGTAATAAATCAGTCGCTTCACAAGGACACGGTGACAGGGGAAGCTTCAAGAATGTCGCCGCCGTAGTGTTTTCCCAGGTATCCCGTCGAAATAACAGCGAACCTTGGTATCGCTTCTTATCGTTGCCAGATATAACTCATCAGGGTTATTGTTTGCCAGCTAAATCATTATACAGACTGAAGATAAGTGTAAGGCCTGTAATGGTGTTAGTATGGCCGGCATTTCACAACCTGGCTTAACAAAAATAATATGACACTTTTCTGGATGTTCATTGGAAGTTTAGCCATATTATTTTCGCTGTGAGAGTATAGATTTATGAATGTGAATTCCAGCTGAACTTCTCCTCTCACTATTGTGTATCATTACAATCCATCCATCCATCCATCCATCCATCCATCCCCTAATTCCGATCAGGGTCACGGGGGTGGTGTCTGGAGCACAGGCTGCTCAGCTGTGGTGTACACACTGGACTAGGTGGCGTAGTTTTATTATGATATCTAAATGTATTGTATAAATATTGGAGCTTTTCAACTGTCAAGCTAATTACACCTTAATACGTTTGCGATGTCAACACAGTGTAAGGATATCAGTGATGTGTTAATGAAGGAAACTCAGTGAACACACTCTACACACCTTCATAAAAATACCACATGTGCAGCATTCATTCTCCACTAAAACTGTTTCCCGGAACAGTACGGTGTACACACCTCAGCGTGTTCTTATATAAATGAGCAATGATAAAAGAATTAAACAAATATTTCAATACAGAAACTGACCTATTTATTTATAAGGAATCGACAAAAAAAAAAAAAAACGAAACAAAAACATTAAAACTAAGGAGTAACACAGATCGATAATTATCCAAATCTGTATATGAAAGAAATACAATAAAACATAATTTCCCGCAATCCTTTACAGAACTTCTAAAAAGGAAGGAGGGAGCAGGAGCGCCAGCGTGAAAAAGAAATGAAACACGGAGACGCACTTAATGTCAGGGACGAGCGTCGCATTCCCATCAGCCGCACAAACAATCTCAGTAACAAATCCACGTCATTTTCCCATCTTTTCGAAGCCTAAGCAACATATTTTATAATTGAATGAATCGATATTAATCTCATCTTGCATTCCGTCGCAGACTGACCACATAGCTCCTTAAACTGTATCATGAATCGATTGAATTTCCTCTTAAACGTGCTACTTCGAAATTCACTTTGGCTTTAGTCGGCATGCAGATGTCGTTTAAAATGAAATACGGTAAATAAATGAGCTGATATTAAATTATATATAAGCTACGCCAAATTTGGAATTTTTTAAAAATGAAAAGTCCATGATACAATTATGGGTTAGTAGTACATTATAATAATACTATATTAGTATTGCCATGGAAATTACAATTTTCCAGTTACAACAGAGAAAATAAGCGCGCTGTTATTGACCATATCACCTGTTTACAATACATATAAACACACGAAATCGTGTTTGTATGCGATGTTTGGTTTAAATAGCCAACGATGAGTGGCATACTTCAAATTCTAGTCCTCCCAGGCCTGTATTTGCTGCATTCGGTCTGCTTGGGGTTATTTTAAATAAATTGCACAGGGAATAAATTCCACAGCCGTTCCGAATTGTTTGAAACAGACTTTACACCATTGTTTTATCTCCTTACAGGAACTCTCTTTATCTGCCTAACTGCCCTTAGAGAGAACGACAGACTGTAAGCCTTATATAAACCATCTCAGGTGATCCCTGGAGATCTACACCACGTCAAGTACAACTGGCCATAAACACGGAAAAGTCAGCGTTTTCTGGAAAAGAAGAAGATGTAAAGCGGTGGATCATTTTCCTTGGACCAGTTTCCTAACAAGTGCATCCTTTGTCCGTGTGAGAAATGCTGCTGAAATGGATGAACGCCTCCGGCTGGCGCCCTGATTGACTTTCTCATTCTCTAGAGACAAATTAATGGAGACCTACCAGTTAATTAAGAAAACCCTACTCGAGTCCTCGTCATGGGGTTTTAAACTGTTTCTCTTAGAGTCAGAGCATCAGATAATGTTAAATACACCAGCCACCGTAATCGGCCTCAAAGCTTTGCACACGTTAATTGCATAATGAAGTCAAAGGAAACAAAATAAGTTTAAAATCCAGCAGTGAATCGTAATACGCATAAATCTGACAGTATGACGTAAATTAAACCACTGGCACATCCAGTTAATCCGAACTGGAAAACCAGAGCACTGCTGCCGGTGGCACAGTAATAATAAAGTTATTTCATTATTTCCATTTTTCTCATGTACTTCTCATATTGTGACAACAGCCAAGTTAAAACCCTTACAAGTCTAATCTGAAGCGTTTACGTCGAAGAAAGGGATCACACCTGGAAAGGTACTGGCACATCTCACGGGAAACTGCAGGCAATGCATCATTGAATTTCATTCAGATTGCACTCATATCCAAATCAATCCCATGCACGAAATCAACAACTTTGACCAAGTTTACGGATACAAAATTACTTCACAGATGCTGGGATTACATGCGATTATTTTAGAGGTACATGGACGAATAGAAGACTCCTGGATTCAAAATAAGAACTAAATCGCGTACATCTTCCTGTCTGTGGCTGTAGCTGAAGCAAGGGCTATATCACACGTCAGATGATTTTTCAGATATTAAAATAGACAGCGCAATCAAGAAGACAGAGAGGGGAATGGCATAAGCAATAAGCCACCTGGCTCACCTGCGAGTCGGAGGGCCGACATTCTTTGGAACTCCGGCTCCTGCAGCCATTTCCACATCCTGCGAAAAGTCTCACGTCCAGACTTCAGCTTGCTCCAGGGTTTGGGGTTCCTTAGTAGGTCGGATAGTGTCCCCTGCGACCGGCACAGCACCCTCTGGGCAAAGATGGCCTGGGGGATGCTGTACCTCTTAAGCTCCGTGGTGATTCTCTGCGCTACTTCTTTGGTGTTGACTTCTTCCATTTGCCCAGAATTGCCCGCACTGCTGACTTGCGAGCCAGGCAAGGAAGCCGGATTTTGTTCTCTGGCTGACACCATGCCCTGCCCGTGACTCTGCGGGTTCAGGTGAGCATGGTGGTGGTGAATTCCATTTATCTGCACCATGGCCGCCGAAGACGGGGTCATATGCTGATCCCCGTGTCTGCCGAGCATGGCAGGGTGATGGGCTTCGAATCCGTTGGGTGTTAGCATTTTCTCCGTGGGCATTGTGGCACCCGGGTGTGCGTAAGACGGTAGCCCCTGCTGGGAGTTGTGTATGCCTCCCAGCCCGGATCCCGACAAGGGGGAAAGACTTTGTCCCATGCCGGCAACATCCTTGTGGTAAGGACTGTAGAGATTGTTCATAGACGCCAGACCCCTGTCGTCCCGCATCAGAGTGAAGCTGCCGCTTACGTTAGCGGGAATCCGCTGGTGAGAGTGATGATGGTGGTGGTGGTGATGGTGATGATGGTGGGGAAACTTGTCCGAGACGGTAGAGATGGGAGGCAGCGGCTGCAGGGGAGTCAGCGTGGTGTACGTGCTGCTCATGCTCATTCCGGGGGGAGCCTCGCAAGCCATGGTCATGGCTGGATGCAAGTGCCCAGCGAGACCGTGGTCCGGGGGCCGATGGTGATGATACTCGCCGCCGTCTAAAATTGACGCCATGCCCATGGAGCGAGCGTGGGCTGACAAGTGGTTGCTGCGATGGGTCACCGTGTTTCTGTGATGGGGACTGCTGCCGCTCATCAAGTCAGCGGTGGCGGACACCTGCTCATGGCTTACTGCGTGCAGATCGCCGATATTCTCCATCGACAGCTGAGCATTCATTATACGTGCGATCTTGTGGAAAAAACATCTATGTGGTGTTCGTCAGAAAAAAAAAAAGTTCAAACAAGTCTTCGCAGTAGTATCTCGTTCCCTTTGTATCGCACGCAGTATCGTTTTTATTTGCTTTTTTTAATTTACGCGCCGTTTTTACGTTTCTTTTTTTTAACGCATTTTTCTTATTTTTTATTAGCATTTATTATTTTTTTTTTTAAATCTGCATTAGATGAATTTAAGGCCCCCGATCGCCTACCAGAGCATCAGCAGCCGGAGTCGCAGACTGGTCGTAACCCTCACCATCTCTAGCCATGTCTCCCTCCGTGCTCTTTGGATTTCTTTAACCGCGGCTCTGCCGTCGCGGCTCCAGCTGTCCACTCATGCGCATTTCTGCGTCCCCTCCCACATCGGGGACCGAAGCCCCGGCTTCTCCTGTGACCTGACGTCAGCCGGAACGACGGCAGCTGAAGCGGCCGCTGCATTGTGCCAGGACCTCATTGTCACTGGTTTTACGCGTTTTATTTAAAGTTCAGAATAGGATTTAGAAACAGACAGCAAACGTCCAGATTTGTTTTGGTAAACAGAAAAGAAGAGCGCACAGAGTAGCCCAATGATCGCAGACGAACGCTGCGCAAGTTTGTTTCAGACGACCACTTTAAGGGGCATGTGGTTTTACGTGTGAACCAATGTAAATATATGCACTTGCGACCATCACGACACGCCGATAAGGAAAGTTGTGTAACATTTGCTATAGATCCGAGAAAACGTAACATGTTAGAGATCAGCTGCGTCGACGTCTCCCAAACAACAACCGATAAATGACATAGATGTCAAAACGCTGCTGGAAATTTCGGATGCTTATGAATGTCACGCATTTAAATGGCACTGAATACGTGGTGCTTTTACGACACTTGAATGAAACCTCTAATTAAACAATATCCGTCGAATTATGTTGCTCTCGGCACAAGGAATAAACGTGTATTTCTTTTAAAAGGAGGACAAACGCGGACAGATGTTTCCATTGTTGATCTATTAGGAATAACGAACCAAGCCGGTGTCGCTCAACCGAGGCCGGAGACGGGGGGTATGAGGATATGTGGCACAGGACATTATGCCGTATAGCTGAATTTAAACAGATCCGACGGGAATCCCGAAAATTGATTTGAAAGGCTGAAAGAAGCGCTCAGAGTTATAAAGAGCGGCTGTCGGTCACGACAAACGAAGCGGGATGGCGAATCTGAAGCGTGAATGTGAACTTGCAACTTGCGATTAACTGTATTTCTTAATTTGTAATCTTTTATTAGCTGCCAACCACAAGAAAGTTCCGAGTTTATAGTCGAAGTGTGAAGTAATATAGCCGAATCATTCCATTTCCAAGATCGTCCTAGTATTATTTTGAAAACGCGGGTCATTAAGAGATTTCACACAGGATTGCAATTGAATACTCTTATTTATTGCTTTCAAACTGACATAAACAGAAAAGGACATTTAATACTGGTAAACAGCCTGTGGAGTTCATCGAGTATATGGAAAGCAGTAATTTGATTTGAATAAATGTTAACCACGAATACTCTTCTGCTTTTTCATTGATTCATCCTCTTTATTACAATTTCAAACCACAATAAAACAATGATTAGACGCTCATCCCTTTTTTACGTACGAAGCACACTGAAGACAGCTTGCTTTTCTGGCAGTTATTTACCGTTATTTTCGTTAAATTCCGTTAATACTCCCCATTGCAGCGCCACTGCTCCAGCATTCTGAACGCAGCATTTGTTAACCTCTGACGAAATGAGACAGCGGCAGTTCACACCCTTTTCTCCCCTGAAGTGTTGACAGTACAGTAGGTGGATGATGCCTGGAGCCCGGTCCGTCTGAAGGGACGACGTATTTTAAAGGCTGCAAACTCCAACAAGCGTCAAAGGAACGAAGAATGTGCGAGAAAACAGACGCAGAGAGGCGCATACATAGCAGAATAACAGTAATAATAACAACACCAATAAGATTATTATTCAATTATTTAGTAAAATCTTGTAAAATTGTTATGAAATTAAATGTAAATAAACTTTAAGGGGAGTGCACATGTGTGGAATAATTTTAATTGTAAGTTTCCTGTAAAATCGCTAAAGTCTTTCGTTACGCCTTCCGTTAAGATTAATGAGTATATGAGTGAAACTACGAAACGCAACACATTTGACTAAATACGAGCAGAATACGAATCGGTAAAACCGGTTGACATTTTCAAGTTTCATCTTTATGAATTTGGGTAGAAAGGAAAATGGCCGCCGACCCTAAATGCTGTCGACTCTCTCAAAGTGGTCGATATTTTTCATTTGCACGTCTGCCTGTGACTGGCAAAGAGGGGACCTTCTCTTTCGGTGAAGGCCTCTTCGGGCCTGTGTTTGTGTTGGGACCCCATTTCACGTCGTTATCCGTTGTGCCTAAATTCAAAAGACGGCGTTTCAGGAAATTCCTTGGCTTGTGATGAGACGAAGCAAAACGAGACAATGGGAAAAGACCTGAGACTTATTATGTCGCAATACAGCAATTTAATCAGACTAAATGAAAGGAAACGGGACATCGACAACCCGGGGGACCATGGAAGCGGGACGGTGTCATCTTCACGTCTTCCAGTCTTCCACGTATCTGCCTTCTCGTTACCGTCCAGACAGGCGCAGGTCTTCATCTACCAGCTCCCATTCGATGTGGTAAATCATCTCGCTGAGTGAAATTTTGCTCAGTGAAAATACGAGTTGCAGATAAACTTCAGCCCAGTCAGGAAAAGTGATGCAATTAATTCAGTCGTGCATCTTACAGCAGGATGAGCTAATCATCTAAATCAATCTATTGATACGAGCGTAGGATATTGTAATTAAAATAACAAAACATAGCATTGAGAGCAGCGTAGAAAACCCTTTCACCTGATTATCACAATAAACGAGAGAAAACGAGAATCTTCCCAATAAAGATATTCACCCTCCTCGCCCGTTTTGAATTCTTAAAACGGAGGCCTGGCACTATTAATTATTTATACTGTGTTGCCTATCTGCTTTTCAAAAGTATTATTAATTGGGCGCCTCTGGTCTTTCGAAGGGAGCTCCGCAGAGCTGCTTGTAGCCTTAACGATGAATTACAGGCAAAACCGGGCGGCGGTAATGTGAAAATTATTCCGTGTCTTGTATGGGTAGAGATGAATAGTAGAGTGGATCAATAAGTCCAGTCTGTACAAAAATGACAACGTTATTAATAGCTCGTATTCCTGGTGTTAATGGCAGTGAAAAACGCTTAATAAAATATTCCTCTTTTAAAATACACACGACTTATAGGCAGAATAGCACACAAGAGTCTACATATTAAAAAAAAAAGATAAAGTCTGTTGTTAGTGTTATATTTCTTTAAAAATATTTAAAATATTATCCTTTATCTGGTGTATTATGCTTGTATACCGAATGCAGTTTTGGGGCAATATTACCATCTTAATAATGTGAAAATATCAATTAACATTATAATGGATGATGGTTTACCTTCAAATGGCATTCGCCACATTTTTTTTTCTCTGAAACTTACAGCTTTGTGTCCCCCATCGTCACCGCTGTTTTGGATTATAAACAAAAGATTAAAATTTAAACTTTTTCGAAATACGTACTCTTACGTATTTACGTAATAAACCTGGGTCCCCCCCCTCGCCCCGGGCGCACGGTATGGGTCGTATCGTTTCGCGTTTTTTTTTTTTGTGGTTTTTTGTATTTGTTT
>JAACJT020000007.1:5988453-5999469 GCA_009936485.2 Gymnarchus niloticus
TTCCCCAAAGGCCCGGGGGACAAGAGGGGGGGGGGGGGGGGGGGGGGGGGGGGCGGGGGGAGGAAGACTTCTTAACTGTTGTGGTGTGGTTGGTGCCACCGAGTTCAGGGATCGAACGGAGAAACCACAGATGTGTATTTTATTTCTGTTTATTTATTTAATAATTTAACCCCCAGCCCCACTTTGCTCTATTAGAGTGCTACATATTTTAAAAACCCAGAGAAATTAGCGGCATCCGCCTGGGTCAATTGAATAATCCCTGTTTAAGAAAGAGTGAGGGTCAAGCTTCTTCCTCTGGCTTCATTGGGAAAATGACTCACACGACGCCACAAATTCGGATCCTCCTGGCCGTTTCGGATCATTCATTCCCGGGAATTCGCCTTTATGTGGGTAGAGGAAATAAGTGAGCAGCGTCACGGCGGAGACCAAACTAACATGGCTTTCCTTGAGCTCAACCCCCAACATCAAGTGACAAACTAGGGATGTGAAAAAATTATCTCAAATATAGAAATAAATTATAAGCAAGCCAGAGTCTATGGATGTGATTTGTGTAATAAAAATAGTATAAATGTACATAATGAAAGGGAGATAAGGGCACTGAAGAAATATATTGTTTTGCTATTGTTTATTCAATCGGACATAACTAAAAGCAAAGACTAATAAGGCCAATGCTAAGAAATAAAGGAATTAAGAAATTAAGAAAACAAATAAAAAATGAATGCAGTAAATGTATCTGCTCTCTAATTGCACAGCATATAGGTGTAGCTGGGTGGGGGATTTTGACCCCCCAAAACATTTTGGAACAGGCAGTTTACTGTGCTTTTAAGTTTATACAATGTTCTCGCTGCTCACACAAATTTCTCATCGCCGCCACCCCCTCACTCTTACAAATTTGTTGTTGGACATAATTTTTAACCCCCTCTGAAATTCATTTCTAGCTACACCCCTGGTACAGCATACAGCCATTCCCACCGACCGGCATGGAAAACACGTGGGGGGTGAGGGGGTAAAGCCCACCTCCCTTCCAGCAAATTGGGCTCCCGCACACTCTCTTTCCTGGTCTCACAGTTTGGATGAAAAAAGGAGGAAGAGACCGAAAAAAAAAAAATCCATGCAGGGAAAGCAGAAGGAGGGAAAAGAGTCTGCAGCCGGCGTCTTCCAGGGGCAGACAGCAATCAATAAATCAATAGGAAATGTTCGTTGGCTGTAAAATGGGGAGAGAGAAGTGTGTGTCAAGCTACTTCAAGATGGATGGATGGAGAAGGCCGGCAGTCAGAGGAAAGGCCAGGCCGGGGACCATCGCCTTGAGATGAAATCAGAGGCCACTGGCCTCAAAATGCTCTGAAGATCCAGTTCATCATGAAGTGTCCATCCCTGTCCCTGTCCCTCCTCCCCCACACGTCCTGCCTGGCAGAGTCCCTCTGCATCCATTCTCTGCCCGTGCCTGCTGTGCCCAGCCGAATCAAAACTGCCCAGACACCTTTCACTGGCTGACAATCGATCAGGCTGGGCTGGGGATTCTCCATCCAACAGCTGGACCTTCTCTTAATAAAAAGGCTGCTAAATTAGTAGCAGACATCTGTCAGATATCCCTCAAAGGCGTCTGTCTGGATTGGGTAACGGGGGCTGTCGGGGCAGGAAGGGACCTGAGGTGACTGGCTGTTAAAGCCAGATGCTGCAGGCGCTACCATGAGGTTGAGCTTCCTTGGGCCAGACGGGCTTAATATCGCCTGCTTTTCTGTACTCTCGGATCACTAATAATAATTTAATAGCAACTTCCCCCAGGCAAATAAGTAGAACATTCAAATTCTTTGAACAGTTTCATGTACCTTATCAGTTTTGTTTTTTAATTTTGTTTCCAGCTTTTTTATTTTTTAAGATATTTCATCTTTAGCCTTCAGCACAATCTACTTAAAAACTCAGTTTTAATAATGAATTTGATGACATTTAACAGAATTACATTTAAGTTTGAGCAATACTATTAAAAACTATTGTAACTATAAGTTTACTTACCTATTTAATATACAAATAAGAATATACTTCTAGACTATATTGCAATATCTGGAGCATTTAACATAGGCAATATTTAACAAAATATTTTATACAGTAATATATTGGTTATATGTACATTTTATGTTAATATATTAAGTTTAGGTCAGCTATATATTTAAACTTGATTACTAGACTTTGTGTTCACATTTTTTTTTATTGTATAGTAGAAAAAAAAAATCACACAAAACCATTTCTGTACATACATTTGTATTCCACGGTTAAAATGCATATTTTATTATGTTTCAGAAATTGCCTTCCATAAGACTGGGGCGGATGCATGCTTAGAATATTTTTATATTTTAAATTTGATTTGCAGAGCCGCAGGACTGAGGCATGTTACGAACGCGACTGGAGGAAACTGAAATTCAATCGGTTTTGGAGGCGCCTTCCATGGCTTCATGCCGTAAAGCGTGTCTCTAAATGTAAAAGGAAGGAGACCCAGGAGGGTTTTCATTATGGCCTGCTCTCTGAGATGCTATCAGCAGAAAGCAAGAGGACCTGACCCCCGGTTCCCTTTAATTAAGATGCATGACACTGGACTGGGTAACAGATGCACTTTTCAATTTAATTTAAACACACGTTTATTTCCTTCCATTTTGTTTAAAGCCAGCCATTTCCAGGGAGTGTAAGAGCAGAACTGACTTGTGGGTACTTCATCCACAACCACACTGCCTGCACAATTTTACACTTCTTCACTGTTATGGTCATGTATATGGAACAATATGAAATCTGGAACCTGTTTGGTGACTCCTGTGCTCTGCACAGAGTAACCCTCTCTGATGTTTTTAAAGCAAAGGAATATTTAACCATATTTAAAGTTTGTTAGTTGATGGTTGGACCAGATATTTTTTCGCCCGTTTCATGCCCTGTGTATCTAAATCTTTTAAAATACTAATCCGTGCCTGTCAACATGAGTAAAGATTGCTTATGAAACAGGAACGCTAACCAGCAGCCAGACAAATTGCTTGCTTTGGACCAAAATAAACGCGCTTCTGTGGAATTTACTTGCAGAGGTGCATGCAGATATCATAAATAAATCATAGTTCTTGTCTAAGTGGCTATGGCTCACAATTAAGGCATAATCCAAAAAGGAAAAATGAGAGATAAAAATTGATTTGTGTTGGCATGACCAGGCAATAAAGTGAAACCCTAATTTTCTGTCATGCCGGGTTTTTTTATTGCTCTTTTATAGGCCTAGGGTCAGAACACTTTGCCTGGGTAGCAACTAAAAATATTTTCCTATTGATTGGAAGAATCGATTTTTTTTAATCCGTACATTGGTTTAGAAAACACAGGGGGCGAAAGATGAGTGTTTAAGCTCTTACTTTGCACCTCCTTCACCTGAAAGTTGGTCTCTAAGTCTGTGGGGCAATGCGATTCACCTCCCCAGCTGGCCATAACAGACACTGCCCCCCCCAGCTCCATTACCTCATGCACTGCACTTGCCCCATCTGTGATTATAGAGACTTTATACAGCCAGAGAAGAGCTCATATTTTTAGTTAATTAGTGTGGGTATTTTTGAGCGTAAGGTAAGTAGATCTTAGTGTAATATGGACATCTGCCCCAAAACCAATCATCCAGCCCGCAAGGTTTCGACTGCATAAAATTATTAATCTTTAATATGCCAGCCAATATAGGATGGTGCTATTTGGTCCCATAAATAATGCATATAATTGCACTATTGACAATACCATCAGATGAAATGATGACGATAATTATAAAACCAACGACACAAGGACGGAATATTTTACATCTTCACCACGCTGCCCTCTGCAGAGAGAAAGCTTTCTATTAAACCATATGGTTGTTATAGATCCATATTGCGAGGCCGTTTATGTACTGCGTAGAGAGGATAAATGGAAGCCACTCGTTATTAGCAGGCAGTCAGGCCCGAGAACGCAGCGGAGGGAAATGGGAGGCGTGGCTGTGATGAAGAGGGTGGATGTCGGCAGGCAGATCCACGTCGCCCTGACTGCGAGAATTGTGAAACTGTCCGCAAACAGATCGTTCTCGGCGACGCCACGCGCTCCCAAGTGATGGGTGGCACCACAAATCGTCAGCCGGGACTCGGAGGGCAAAGTCGCCCAAGGTCAGAGAGCCGGGTAAACAGGGCCCGTGCACAATTAATCTCGAGGCGAGCGGTGTGAAATGTCACCGCACATATCCCATGCCCGAAGTTGGACACTCCAACCCATGGGAGATTTGGTCCTTTCTTATTAACTCGATAATATGTGTTAGCCGGTGATATCTTCAAGCATTTCAGAAGGGGGCCAGCAGACCCAGAGATTTACATAGATCTCAGTACAGTGTTTTTATGGATGAACTGTTTCTCACTGTCTAGAAAGAAAGGTACTCTGGATGAAGAAGGAAGGTTAATTTCCTTAAATCACCCCGTTTTCATACAGTACAGTTATACACTCTAACAGGATATTCAAGGACAGATTTCACTACACTCTTCATTCAGAAACATATCAAAGAAATATAGAACTACATGTAATGTTGTTCAAAAATTCAGAATGGCTACAAAAATATTACTGTTAAGGAGAGAGTCCATCTCCAGCTTAGTGAAGCACATTTTATTAATTTATTAACATAGCAAGTATAGTTAAAATAAAATTCGGCTGAATATATGCTCAGTATGCTAACTGATATTTTACTGCCCATCTAGATTCCAAAACTCCTATGCTGCTCTGCTCAGTTTGGAGTTAAGATAAAATCTTTAGAGATATGCAAAATCTTAAATAGAGTCTAGAGAGTATATGGTGTATGGGATATTGGATATTAAAATAATAACAATAGTCAATGAAACAAAATGCTGCATAATTTTAAAATAAATGCGTGATGTTTAAAACCTGACATACATTAAGTCGTAAGATATTTACTATCATGCAGAAAGATGTATACAAAAACTGGTTTAATGTGAGTGAGAAATTAAGCCACATCATAGGATAAAAACCAGTCAAGAGCGTTTAAGAAATCATCAGTCGCATTTTCATATGAAGAAGACAGCAGTGTTTCAGCGTAAACAGCAACAGGATCGTGTCTGAAGGCAACAGGATGCAAGAGAGATCAAAACAGCAGGCGAAACATCGAGACCGTGCTTCCCGAATGGGATGTTTTAGCGTGGGATGATATGAGATGAGATGATGATAAAAAGATGACAGGGAAAATGATTGGAAAGTATCTCGCCAAGAAAGAAATTCAGCTAGCGTGAGATATTGACAAATACGCAAAAACACGAGTTTCGTATTGCGCAGTGCAGACAAACACCACAGCATAATGTTACAGAAAAGGCAAGCAAACCTTAGGGGGAATTTAATTTCTGTGGCAACCAAAAAAAAAAAAAAAAACAGCAAATCGTTTGAAGCAGAGAGGGGGAAAGCTCACACTGAAAGGTGTGTTAATGCACCGGATGGTCACCCCTGAGGAAGGAATTCTGGGAAGGATGAAAATGACCATTGATCAAGGGGGAATTGACAGCTGCGTGGGTCATGTGACGGCCGTTGTTTAATGGCCTCAAGTCTGTTCCCAGAGGGAGGCTGGATCATGTTACGAGATCATTCACGATGTCCTGTGATTTCACCCCATTAGTGTAAGAGAGTATTGGATGGTCCTTCAGACTTGCCAAGGTACCAGCTTCACTTTTTGTTTTGGCCTGCCACAGCTAACAAATCACGGGCAAACACTTATCTTGTTAGGAGATACCACAAACAATATTTACTAAAACGACAGCTAAAGATGGTGGCAATTTCTTTTGCAAATTTTCTGTGTCATTTCCTATACATTGTACGTTGAGTGTGTGGATCCACACTCCTATACCAGCCAAAATTCAGTATAGATAATTTAGTATAGATCAAACATTCCACAACTGTGTCGCTACGGAGACAGCTGGTAATACTGGAAAAAACAGTACCTGGTAACGGTTTTCATTTCACATGTTGCCAAAGTCCATCTCTATTGCTCGGTTGTCCTTGAGAGATTGCTATTGGTGGTCATGTTTGCAGGCCTCAAACATGTGTCTGGTTGGTCCAACATGGTGTCATTCAGTGTCACTGTTCAGCGCGGTCACCTGACGACAGCTCTGAAACTCGAGATTGCCAGAGAGCCTTTCGCTCCGGGGCAGCGATCCATTTCGAATACTGTCTCCCCTGCGTGTGTGCCTCTCGCAAAGGTCTCACGGCTGAGGCACGGCGATTCGTGGGGCAGATCGTGCGAGAACGCTAAACACGGTGCGAGGTTGGGGGGGGGGGCGTATGCATAAAATCTCACAATATCTGTTTGATTCATATGGCACCGTGAAAAGAGAAATCGATGTGCTATCGACTCCCTTGCTGAGATCCCATCCATTGTACCCTTTGTGGTTGCTGAAATCCATGCTGCAATTACCAAGACAGGCTGGCAGCAACAAGCCTCTGTTGGGCTTTTAACTCCACGTGAATAGAAAGCTCACTGTTTCACTGCAGATATAGATTGCCATGAGTCAATATTCGACTACTTACATTCCAGAGCTGCAGATATGTGCAGTTATCGACTGAACGCAATACAACATAGTGACCAAGCAATTTTTAGATTATCCGGAAGCCGACCCAATAATAATGATGCAATCGCAACGTCGACATCAGGAAATTTCAAGATACTTCATGCATAATAGCTGGTGCCCACTTATGGAAAAATATATTCATCTTAACTAACCATCCATCCATCTTCCATCCACTTATGTAGCATTGCTGGTCTGGTGCCTGTTTCAGGCAGGAGAGGGCACAATGCAGGGGAACATGCTTTAGACACGATGCCAGCCCATCAAAGGACAGATTTCTACACACTTCCAAACAATGTGCAATTTACAGACTCCTTCAAATAAACTGTATTGCCTTAAATGCTTCACAATTTGCTGCACGATTTGCAGTCACCAAGCAAATCACTGCATCACCGTGGTCCTACTAGCGTTATTCTGACAGGAAGCATAAACAAACGGGGATTAGTCGTCCGCATTTATCTTCAGCACATTGGCCTTCACCTGGTGTGTCAATTTTGCTGCAATAACAACGTCTTCACAGCACTACCTGAACGCTTGAAGGCATGCTTGAAGATCTCGTTTTCCAAATCTGAGGAGATGCGGTGACTCCACGATCAGCAATGTTGCTTCACACCAGTAGGGGTCAGGTTTTGAATCCTACCTATGCCCTGTTTGAGTGGCGTTTATAGGTTCCTTATGAGTTTTAAGGCCTTCCTCCCACAATACAAAAACACGGAGTCAGGTGAATTGCCCATGGGAGTGTGTCCATGTGCGTCCCATCCTGCCCAGTGTGTAGCCCTGTTTCATTTTGCCTAGGTTTTGCTCCAGGCTACCTGTACTGGATAAGGATTTAGAAGGTGCATCACGAAGAACAGGAAAACAGGACCACATGCACACCGGTAGAATGGGAATGTGTGTCAAAAACACGTGCTTCCATGAGGAACTGTGAAAGGCAGGGAGACTAAAAGGACATCAGGGCAATTCATTTATTATTTAATTACATATACAATTC
Source organism: Gymnarchus niloticus (assembly GCA_009936485.2). Taxonomy (NCBI): domain Eukaryota; kingdom Metazoa; phylum Chordata; class Actinopteri; order Osteoglossiformes; family Gymnarchidae; genus Gymnarchus; species Gymnarchus niloticus. The sequence continues at coordinate 5,996,035 of JAACJT020000007.1, forward strand.
TCAGCAGAGAAGAAGCCCAAACGCGTCTCCAAAAATGATCACAGTTGGATGACAATTAACCATTAACTTATTGTCTATTAAGAACTAACTGCTTTTAGGTACGCTACAGGCCTCAGATTTTGCTCCTCCCACTTATATTCTATATTTGAAGCATATTATTATTGCTTAAAACCATTCAAATGGCTGCTTTAATTGTATAACAACAGATAAACGGAACAATGTTCTTTGCACTTACACTAATTGCTGCGGTTTAGTGCTTTGCAGACACGAATCCAGATTCTCACTTTGTTCCAGTGAATTTCGATACCCCGCTGATGGCAGATACAATTTATTTTCTTTAATGTGGTGAGTTTGGCTTCTTTTCTTTCCATTAGGTGATTCTGGCCAATGCAGAAGTGTTTAAAGACGCTGTCAATAGCCATTGTCCAATTAAGTAAGCCACTGATGCCCTATTAAATTACCCTCCCAAGTACGGCATGTAAATGTCAAACGTGTAAACCTGACTGGCAGACGTGATGTCTTAATATGGGTAACTGAAGTGTACTTTGTGGTCAGTTCTCGGATATTAATAAAGCGTATAAATAAGTAACGAGAAAATAATAAATCCTACTGCAGTGTTTCAAATCATTGAACGTAGCTATCGTGCTGAGACAGAGCAGCTAGCCTTGGATGCTGTACTGTAGGGCTCGCATCCACACATACAGCGTGACTGGTATTTCGTTTGTTGTGGGTGTTGGCATTGATAAAGCAGAACTCAGTTGATGGAAATGCACAGACCGTGACGATCACAGAATAACTAGTGAATAAAATGGTTATGATGTAACATTAATGGCGTTTATCATCTTCATAAACTCATGTCCATGTATGAGCAGCTCGAGCCACTGATGAATGTGACATTAAGAGATAGTAAATCCCGTCCATGTGTTTTGGGGAACACAGAAAAGTCACGTTGGCAAAGGATGAATCTTAAGTCCATCATGTCCTGTCTTGTTAGTGGAGAGTCCCTGTTGGGTCTGGCTGCCTCGTGTCAGGTTTCCATCAGACTTTCTTAGTAACAGAGGAGAAGCTTGACTATGCCTTTCTGTACCAGCCAAACTCTGAAACTGGCTTCGAATTGCCGGGGTAGATAACATATGAACCCAGGCTCTCATGTTACATCTGCCATTGGCCGTTTTGCCCACCATAAGGTCAGAGGCAGCCTGGTCCCCTTAGTGCTGACGTATTCAAGGTCCCTAACCTCTCAACGGCCTTTCAGGATGCCGAAAGCTCAGTTGCAGATGGCACTGTATTAGAGATTTATGGTGAAAGAACTGAACCCGGCTTAAAGGTCATCCCTCTTAAAGCTGGCGGATCAATGAAGGTGTGTGTGTGAGTACGTGTGCCAGGGTGCGGGCCAAGGTGTATCTGTTGGTGGATTTGTGTACTGCCACACAAAGAGGCAGATGTTCCTCGGATGCTAATGGCTTTAATAGACCATTAGGTCTGCAAGGCACTATATCACGATCGAGAAACCGTCAGAACCAAAACAGCAACGGAAGAGACCCATGTCAACGTCTTGGCATGGGCTGCTGTTAACACCGTCTTTAATATTTCAAAAAGTCATTATATTGCTGTACCTGCGGTATGTATATTATTATATGAAATCGACAGTGCTCATTTTCCCTCTTCTCTGAGACTCTCTCAAATTTAATTTTCAAATTGTCAATAACAAGATCGATTTCAGTTCCACCCAGGTTCAGAAAAGAAGGCCTCACCCCAAAAAAGCCTCTATTTCATCTTGAAGCATTTCTGCGAATCCACAGCAAAGCATCACGCAATTTCGTTGTTGCTCCCGTTTAAAAGAATCGTCCAGAATCCCGCGTTGAAACAGCCATGTTCGGCTTCTGCGGCGACCCGAAGGAAGACGCTGGCCGACATATTAGGTGAAGACAGAAACGTGGAGGTTATTAGAAGTTCTGCACATTTTTTGTGCGGTCCAGCTGTGGGGATTTTGTCTTGATGAAATTACGGCGGCAGCATCGAAACATTTTGCAACGATTAAATGACAGGATCACAACGAACGGTATGCCGAGTCAAAGTGCAGTCGCTGCTGGATTTTGAGTTGAAAAGCTCTTACAATTTAATTTTCTGGAAAGCTCCATACTCTGCTGACATCCTTAGTTATGATGTCATGTTGGGAATTCAGTCCCAGAATCGCAGATAGTTTCAAAGAGCATCTTAAAATGTACTTTGGTCAATTGTCTTCCGAACGATTTAACGGTACAATATTCTCTTTTGACTGTCCAGATATGATTATTACCAGTCAAAAAAAAAAAATGATGAGACACTGTTTGAGCTGTTTGTCAAATATGTTGTTTGTCAAACAATATCTGGACTAGATTTTTTGTGGGAAGCATATGTCAGTTTCATATGCAGTCGTAGAAATCACTTAATAGCTTGTTTTTTTTCCCCCTCCTCCTTTTTGCTTGCATCACTTACATTGAACGTTTGTGGCTGTGGGGATTCGGCAGAAGTCTGACTGTCACACAGGGGTCACTAGGATCGACTACCGGAAAGTTCCAATAAATCAGATCAAACGAAAGGATGCAGCATCAGGAAGATAGCATTCAGGGGGTGTACAAGCCTAACAATAAGACAAGACTCCATGACTCACTGCCAATTTTAAAATACAGTTTTTAGAGGTTCACAACTTTGGAAATCCAATAAAAATAAGTCTCTGTCTGTGTAGGAGAGAGCTCGACATTGGGGGACGTAAATACATATCAATTGAATTTTAATATCAAAGGCCTGTTTTTTTTTGGGGGAGGGACACAAAAATAGCTTACTGAAATATAGGGTTCCCATGCCCATTCCCATGCAACAGCAGACATTTTGATAAAAGAAAATAATTAGATTAATGGAAATATAGTTTTGAATAGAGATTTATGTATATTTTGACCTTTAATCACTTCTGTATATTCTATCTTTAGAAAGCAATTTCTGTTTCACAAAACAATTTCTACCAGTAATTCAATATGGCAAACACTATTGACATTAAATTAGTCACATGTAAAAGACACAAAAAACACTGAAAATCATGTTATTTATGGCAATCAAAGGTCAAAGATGGAAGTATTTGTTGTTTTGTTAATACTTGCTGCTGCACAATTACACCACAAAGACACAAACTGTAAAAAACAGTGTGAGGAGAATGATGACATCAGTGATTAGGATACAGCAGCTGTGGTAAAACAAAATGGCACATGGAATCCACCACCCATCATGGACACGTGATAAACACCACTCAACATGGGTACATGGTAATCACCACTCATCATGGACACGTGATAAACACCACTCAACATGGGTACATGGTAATCACCACTCATCACGGGTACATGGTAATCATCACTCATCATGGACACGTGATAAACACCACTCATCACGGGTACATGG